>JAJJMB010000948.1:6021722-6319260 GCA_023531105.1 Papaver atlanticum
ACCTGCAATACTTGTATACTTGATGTGAACTTTCACATCTTATTGAATTACATGGCGAGTTGGGAATATCATCGCTTAATGCTGACTATAACGTATAATTATTCAAATCGTGGTAGCTTTGATCATAGTATTCGTGAAGTGTTTAAGGTGATTTTGCCAGAGTTAAACTATACTGGCAGTTATGTGGACAGGGCTAGTATAACCTTACTCGTGAGTCATATGGCTGTTTGTTTTATCGAATGCAGAGTGATACCTTAGTAACAGGACATATATATGAGCTAATACCTATGTTTTTGGTCATGTTGCTTATGTATGTATGCTTACATACTCCTTGGTCAATTATGCATTACTAATGTTATTAAATCATTTTGATGTGGGTTTGAGCTGTATTATCTTCTGAGTATATATATATCCACACTTTGGTTTATTTTAGTATTCAAGGAATAAGTATGGCGTGGTTTAGACATACAACACAGTTCTAGCCGACCTTTAATTTGAATGGAAGGTACAGGTACAATCATGGATGTTAACTTCTTGTCATTATTTGGTAAGCGCTAGGTAATTTTTTGTGATGCGGTGTGTTAGGTATAATTTTTTCTTTGCAATTCATATTATCTAACGCTAGAGATAATTACTACTACAGTACGCAGTTCATACTGTCTATCTAAGAGATTGTTGCTGCAATGACAAATTGTTCATACAATTTATGTAATTGACGAACTACGGTCGTGCTTGATCCCTTCGAGCAACGAAGAGGGTACGTAGGAAGCCGCTACGCGGTTCAGCACAACTCCGGAAGGTTGTTCATATCGTCTGAAAGGGGTTGGTTGCTGCTTTGCAGTTCATACCATCCATTCGGAGATGATTGTAACCTTGGCTGTTCATTCTACCTAGTGAGAGATGATTGTTACCATCTCTCATTTTTGGCAACTAGCCACGTAAATTATTAGAGTTTGCAACTGGCCATCTCCCATTTTTGGAAATTGGGCATATAAATTGTTGGAATCGGTAACTGGCCGTTTCTTATTTTTCGGCAGTTGGCCGTCTGTTATTTTGGGCAATTGGCCCTCTGTTATTTTTCGGCAATTGGCCGTCTGTTATTTTGGCAACTTGTTGTATCTTATTTTCGGAAATTGGCCGTTTTTTATATTCGGCAACTGGCTATATCTTATATTCGAAAATTGGCCGTCTTTTACTGTTGGCAACTGGCCGACTCTTTTTTTTTTTGGGAATTTGAACCCTTGTCAAATTTTATGAGTATTATGGTATGGGACATATGCTCATAGAATTCTGACCTTATGACTAATGAGATTTCTACAGTATGCAGGATTATGAATGAACAAATTTTTACTTAAGTGGCGTATCAGAGAGTCAGAGCTTGCCAAACTGGTCGTAACCCGACCCGATGGAAGCAAAAATTCTATGGTCCGTCACAAAAGTGATCCCAAGTACCTCAAAAATAGCTGCAAAAGAACCCTGTCCCTCACAAAGCACCTCCTAATGCGACGGCTACGTCAGTTCCTGCACCTGAGAAAGTTACGGCTGCTGTGGAACGAAACAATGATGATGTTTGTTCCCAAGAATGTTTGCAGACATGGTCCCACAAAGAGGAGGAAATGAAGGAATGAGTAACCTGTTCCAAATTAGAACCAACTTTGGAGGCCCAATCCACTTTGGGGTGCCAAATTAGAACTATTAGGCGTTATCGATCTCACGCAACTGCTCTGAATTACGTTTCTCCCCATTATAAAGTTGCAGCAAACTCATCTTGTGGGTTGAAGTACTTGGGGTTGGGTTTTGGTGCTCCTCAACGGGATCCAACTTAAGATCTTGATGCCACGGCTCTAACTAAGAATGAAGAGAACATCGCACGTATAACTAATCAATCGAATAAATCTGATTCTAGTTGGATCTCAGCCGGTCAAGGTTTGTGCAACACAGAGATATGAGAAACCAATAAGAAATCTTTTTCGTCTTAAAATCTTCTTTAATCTTCAATTAAAACCTGGACAACACCACTTGAATCTCTTGTGATCAATCACGCACATAACGGAGTCTGTTAACAATGGATTATCACAAGATGTCTTTAGATATACAAACAGTTCTAAAGATCTCGTCGATACTTCGATCTAAATTAAGTGAATATTATATCAGAAGAGAATATTCTAAAGAATAAACAAACTAGGTGCAATCAAAGTTTCAACAACCATTAGTCAATCAAATCAATTGAAAATTAATAACACTGCAATTATCTAGTTTACCACCAACGGTACTCGTAAAGATTTTTGATCCCACAGAAGTCTTTAAACGAGCGGTCGTAAGAGATTTCTCCTAATTAGGGTACTTTCCTCTCCGAATAGACTGCTCCACCAGAAACAACAAAAAGATGAAGTTTTCCTTGCTCTTAGGATAGTTTGCTAGAAATGCAAACTAAGGTATTTATAGACCAAGGATGTTTGGACACCAAGGAATTTCCAAAACTGAAAGTATTCCCAAGATATGCAATAAATGCCCATTCGGTTTTCATAATTCTAGGAAATGCTTTGTCCAATATTTTCCGAAATCTCTCAATAGAAAATCTCCAATTAGTAAATGCACATTATTAATTTTTATTCTTTAGAGATATGCATTTAATTGATGGTACTTAAAGCATATAAAACTAACAACCTTAATTAAAATATTCTTAATTTATTTCGGTACAGGATCTCCTTGAGTACTAAGGAATATCTTTGAACATTAAAAGATAAGAGTTACTGTTCGTGTTCAAAGTATGTTGACATCTCTTCTTTGTAAATCCTCTTTCATATTTACAATCTTGGAATCGATTATACCACACTTCCAAACAAGTTTAGAATTGATTCATCTATATTCCAAGACAACAATGTGATTGATCAAATATCAAATCAGATCAATGGGTTCAATCGGTTCTACCAATCACTAGGATCGGTTATACCCTAATATGGAACACTTGTGATCGGTCAGGCAAGTTACCAGGACCGGTTACATCAGTTACCAGGATCAGTTACATCAATTACCAGGACTGGTTACCATATACACATGGTATTGCTTGTGATCGGTCACACCAGTGACTAGGATCGGTTACACCAATTACCAGGACCGGTTACACCAATTACAAGGATCGATTACACAACTCTCTGTGATCGGTCACACCAATTACAAATATCGATCATATCATTTCATGTGATTACTTAGGATCGGTTACACTAATTAATTAAAAGTAGTCATACCAAAATCATAAGTCAGGTATTGTGATTAGTTGTACCAAGATACATAACAAAGTTATGATCGGTTCTACCATCTCACACATATTGGTAATCCAAATATTTGCAATGAATAGCCGTACCAATAAGCCTAGCGATTTCCTTTCGACTCATAAAACAAGTTCATGAATGTACTTCCTTTAAACAAATGTAAAACATTGTTTCCTAGAATGAAATCTTCACCTTTACCCATTCACATAATCATAACAGCATTCATAAGATTATGTCAATGTCATATCTACGAAGTTCAAAAGATAAGCGTTATACTTCGTAGTTTAATTCCTTAATACTATGATCATGTGATCATGTCTCACTACTAGAGTAATATATCCGTACACATCTTTGCAGTTATGTTTTCAATATAGCACGACTTGAAAGATATGTTAAGAATGAAATAGTTCAAGTCAATATTACTAACCTCAAGAGGAAGGATGATGTCATCGTTGTAGTTCATTACTTCTTCATGTTCTTCAGGTCTTTGAGTAATACTTGTATGTCTCAACATTCCTAGACTTTCTAGTCTAACATAAACGAAGTTGATCTAGTACATAATCAAGCGACTCTTAGATGAGTTTTGACTCACTAAAATATGACAACCAAACTTGACTTACCAACGCTTGGTGGGTTCAACCGAGCTATGCTCTAACAACATTTCTTCAGTCCCAACTACATCCAACTGCTCGAGTATTTTCTGCAGGACAAGGATGCACAAGTTAATATTGTGGTTACTAACAAAGAGGGTGAGCCACATGTCAAGGTATCCCATAACCACTTTTTATCTCCATCCCTTGAACCTCCAACCCCTCTTCAAACCTACAAACGCAAGTTTAAACAACAAAGAAAAACACTCCCTCATACCTCAACATCCCACCAACACCTCTCCACCTCCACCTACCCCAAAAGCAAGAAAATTTGTCTTTGTGGCCTCCCTCCTTCCTCAATCCTCAAGGACAATACAGCCACAGTTTAAAGTTCCAACAAGTCGAATCCGCAAACCCAGATCTACTAGATTCCTACATCCTGATAATATCATTCATCCAACAAGACCAATTACATCCAACACAGAAAACTCACCCAACAAAACCAAACCAGCTTGGCACCTTTTTGTTGATGATGAGATTGATGCAGCTGCAGGACACAATGGAAAAGGAAAGTGAGTCGTTGGCAGAGACCAACACTCGCAAACATTATGAATGTCCTAGAATGGAAATGTCAAGGTATCAACAACACTTTGACAGTTCAGAAAGTACGTGAGTATACACGTATTCACCATCCTTCGTTGTTGTTATTATCAGAAACATTAGCTACTAGCTCTACTATGAATACTTTATGTTCATCTTTTGGATTTCATGAATGTTTTGTTATCCCTTGTAACGTACGTTAAGGAAAGCTATGTTTAATGTAGAAGGCTCACTTGAAAGTCCAAATAGTAGTGGCTAATCAAAATATTATCTATGCTTACATTGTATCAGATTTTACTAATCTACCTTGACTAATGACAAGTATCTATGCACCTCCACATCAACCAGCTCGGAAAGACTTCTGGCTGAACTTCAATGATTGATGGGTCGGATCAAGCCCCGGGTCCAGACGGGTTCACGGGTAAATTTTATAAAGATTTGACAACAACCACTGGACCAGACTTATGGGAAATGGTTGAACACTTTTTCACCCACAACCATCTCCAACACCCTATCAATCACACAAACATCACCCTCATACAAAAAACAGCAAACCCGACCACCCCATCTCAATTCCGACCGATTGTTTTATGCAGTGTGGCCTACAATGTGATTGCAAAAATTTTGGTCAACCGGCCGGCTATGTCCTATTCTCCAGTTCATCATAAGCCCATTTCAAAGTGCTTTCGTACCAAATAGGGCAATACATAACAACATCTCCATAGTTGCGGAACTCTTCCACCATATCCGTACATCAGCACCAACTAAACACCCGAAGATAGCACTGAAATTGGACATCAAGAAGGCTTACGAAAGCTTGGACTGGGGATTTGTTGAAGCAGCTTTCCTTAAGATGGGATTTTCGGTGAAATTTGTTGCTTATATTATGACATGCATGCATAACAATGGTTACGTATAACATCAATATCAATGGCTCAACTCAAGGTAACATTCAACCAACGCGTGGATTGCGACAAGGTGACCCATTATCCCCGTATATATTTATTATATGTGTGGAGATATTGTCAACAAATTTGGGTAAACTGAAAATGCAAGGGAAACTGCAAGGTCTCAGAATCTCTAAGAATGCTCCACCAATCTTACATCTAATGTGTGCGGATGATTTGCTAATCACATGCATGGCCAAATCTGCAACTTGTGACACACTCCAACAAATCCTTCATGCATACTCGACATCAGTAGGACATGAGATTAACAAGACCAAGTCAAGCATCATACACCACCCAAAGTTGTGTCCCAATGCGGCACTTATGCTTGAAAGTACTTTCCAAATAAGCACAACATGGATCAAACATCCAATGATTGAACGTGTGTTTATGATTTTCAAAGCACTAAACGGAAATCTTTATAGAACGACGCTCCAGCACATAAGGGAAAGATACGATTTACTATTCAATGAATGCGTAGCGCTGAAAGACGAATTGAAAGCTCGGGCCGACGCTCTTCTTAGATGGATAGATTAAGTTTGTCAATCAAAAGGCCTTTCATCAAAAATTGTTTCTTTGGTTATTTTTATTAAACAACGCTAACTTATAAATAAATTATTTTCCCAGTACTATTTTGGTCGCCATCAACACGAAATTAAGTACGGCAAGACATTTTTGCATGAGGACTGCTATCGTCTCTTGGTAGAAAGTACCTGGCCATTCACCCTATATGTTTAAGTGTTTAAGCGTGATGTAGTGAACTATGTTATTTTGTTTCCTTCTATTTTATTTTAGATGTATCCTTTTATCGATTCAATAAAAAAAATTCACCAGTTCGAAAGCAAATAATTCCCAACAAGAGTCGTTAACATATAATGATATACCTATGATGACTCTCATGTATCTTTGAAATGGACGGTTTGGATCATCATTTGGAAATTAACATATTAACGACTCATACTGTATTTTGTGGAGATAGTATTAGAGTCGTTTTGGTATAAACGTACACCAATGACGACTAAAGATTAACAAATGGGTCTTTTTGTTTTCTATATATACCTAAACGACTCCATAAGCATTTATTACATAATTTGAATTCAACCAATGTGGTTGAGTCGACCAACTGAAAACATGGCCGTTGGGTCCTTAATATCTATAAATAGAGACCCATATCTCTTCTTTTCCTTACCCAATCCATAATTTTCAACTATCTCATTCATTCTCATCAATTTATCATCCAAAAAGAGAAGAGAAGACACCATGGCTACTCCATACACTTACGAAGAGAATATATCCATTGTGATAGCTTGGGTGGCACTCAAAGAACACTTCGAACATCTAGGAAGCTACATTGATCAAACATCCGATGCTTGGCGGAACCGTGTATTCATCGTATTTGTGGCGTTTGACGGAAATTGTAACTCAAAGACTTTGAAACTCGTCAAGGAACGGTTCAAGGAGATATTCGAAGAATGCAAATCCTTCAAAAGGAATTCAAAGCATTGAAGGAAGCCGAACCCGATATGTTGGGTACTATAAGAGTAAGTATTTAAACACATACACATTTGAAATCCCAAGTTTTGAATGATACAAAATGACTAACTTATATTTTTTTTGTGTTTTCAGTGGGCTAGAGCTTGTGCCCGATATGAGACTATCCATGGGAAACCGTTTGATCTCGATGATTTCTACCGTATCTTGGAAGGCACTACCTTTGGTTACAACCTATATGACTAAGTGTTTAAGTGCGCCGTTCTTATCTATTTTATTTCATTTCCTTCGGTGTAACCCTATGAAAGATGTATGCCTTTTAGGATTCAATAAAATGATTCTATGAAATCAAAAATTATAAAAAATAGTGATATAGAGTCGTTAATGTTTATAGATGTCAGGAATGATGACTATCAGGTATCTATGAAATGGTTGGTTAGGGTCATTATTGTATATGAATACCCAAATGACGACCCTGAGAGTTATATTTATTAGGTTTTGTTCCGTTAAATTCTGGAATATTCCGGAATGGGTCAGAAACATTACTTGGAAGTTCTTGGGGGAAAAGTTCGTGTGATCTATAAAAGGACCCGTAGGGTTAGAGTTATAGATATCTTCTTCTTAGAGAGTCTACAAACATCTGTTTGTGATAGAAGAAAAGAGCAGTTAGGGTTCTTATTGTTAGAGAAATTTGAGTGACTAGTTCTTGTGAGGTAAACACTATTGTAAGAGATTTTTCAAAGAATTGGTGAAATCTTTTGTTTGTCGAATTGTTTCTTGTTTCTTCTTAGTTCTCTATATTATGTTTAATCGTTAGAACATCTTACTCGAGACGAACAAGTAGTAGTGTTTCTATCTTAAAGGAAATCCCTACTGGATTCTACATTTGGTGCGGTGAGCGTGGATAGTTGAGAAGGAGTTGCTGCGATGGAAAAGTATGGAGAATTGAAGTCTTATCGTATGGAAAGGTTTGATGGGAGTTCTAATTTCAGTCTTTGGCAGATGAATATGAAATATTATCTTGTCGTGTTAGATTTTGATGATGCCCTAAAAGGTCCAACGATGAAGCAACATAAAAAGAGAGATTCTGATGAGATGGAGTCGGTAGAAGATGTTACTGATGCATGGAGAAAGATGGATAAAAAGTGTGTATCGGAGATTCATCTTCATCTCGCTAGAAAGGTGCAAGGTCATGCTACAATCAAGGATGCTACATCAGCAAAACAACTATGGGACTCTCTTGAAAGTTTGTTCATGGCTAAAACAATGATTAATAAGATCTTTATTAAGGGTCTATTACATGATATGAGGATGGAAGAGAATACTCTGGTGATTGATCATATTTCTGCATTCGATTCATTAATATCGAAACTCGAAGTTGTTGGAGATAACTTGAATGATCAAGACAAAGCCCTACAACTGATTTGGACACTTCCAGAATCATACAAGACGTTGTCACAGAATTTTATGAGTCGATCGTCAATTACTACATTAGAAGTCTGCAACGCTTTATCTGCGGAGGAGATGATGCGAAAGAGAGATCGGGTTACTAATATTTCTGAAGATGTATTTGTAGCTGATGGGAAGGGAGTTGGTAACAACAAAGGAAAACGAATAGTTTTCAAAGGTGATTGCTACAAGTGTGGTCAGCCAAGGCATTGTGCTTGATATTGTCATAGGAAGAAGGAAGGTTTTGGGAAAGCTTCGGCTAACTTTCCTAAAGATACTGCAGCCTTAGCGATGCTATCGGAAGATTGTGATCGTGAAGAGGTCCTACTGACGCCTGCAAATCTTAAAAGTCAGGGAGGATGGGTATTAGACTGTGGTGCCGATGTGCATGTTTCCAACAATTGTTCATTATACAGCAACTATGAAGACTGCAGTGGGTTTGTCTACATGGGGAATGACTCTAGATTGCTGGTTCATAAAGTCGGTGAAGTTCGCCTGGAATTGTTTGATGTTTCAGTTCAAACAATCACAAATGTTAGACATGTGCCGGAGATGAAGTGGAATCTAATTAGTTTACCTAGATTAGAATCACTTGGAATGAGATACTCTACTAAAGATGGAGTAATAAGTGTATATCATGGCGATAATGTAATCTTGATGGCAAGACGGTGCAGGAACTTGTATAGATTACATGGAAGAGTTGTTCGTGGTGGTGATAGAAGTTTAAGAAATATCTGTTCCGGTGGTGCTGATGCAACAAGGAGTAGGTTAGGCTTAGGTGGTGCTTCTAGACGAAAGTTCAAGACAACTTAAAGGAAGGTGTCAGTGATTATGTCCTCTTTGGACATGGCTTAATTATCAACTTAGATAATTGAGGGCCCTTATGGGAGGGCGACCCTTGAATAAGGATGAGACAAAAGAAGATTTTCGTACATCAAAGTGAAGAAGTAAGAAGACAGCTGCTGGTTTTGTTCACGTCACAAAAGGTGGTGATTGTTAAGTTTTGTTCCGTTAAATTCTGGAATATTCCGGAATGGGTCAGAAACATTACTTGGGGTGTTCCTTAAGTTATGTGGTTTCCTAGTTGAGTCGTTTATCTAATTTAGGTAGAAAACTAACCTAGGAAGTTCTTGGGGGATAAGTTCGTGTGATATATAAAAGGACCCGTAGGGTTAGAGTTATAGATATCTTTTTCTTCGAGAGTCTACAAACATCTGTTTGTGAGAGAAGAAAAGAGCAGCTAGGGTTCTTATTGGTAGAGAACTTTGAGCGACTAGTTCTTGTGAGGTAAACACTATTGTAAGAGTTATTTTCAAAGAATTAGTGAAATCTTTTGTTTGTCAAATTGTTTCTTGTTTCTTCTTAGTTCTCTATATTGTGTTTAATCATTAGAACATCTTACTCGAGACGAACAAGTAATAGTGTTTCTATCTTAAAGGAAATCTGGACTGGATTCTACAATATTTACAGAGAGTTTTTGGTTTTAGAGTTGTCTGGGTCTAAACAAAACAAACTAACGACTCTAGGTGACCTAGCTAGCTGGAGTCATCAAGGTTTATCACACTACCCTGACGATTTTTCATAACCTGGAAAAGTTGCAGGTTTGCGTCGTCATTGGTGGTTTTAATAAAATAACGACTATGTAGAGTCGTTAGTGTTTAAACCTCTCGACAGTAACGACTCTTTCACTGAGTTGTTGCATATTGTCCATGATTCAACCACTTGGAGCAAAAAACAAACAAATCGAAGAGTCTAAGAAATTTACCTGATTGTTTTGAGCTTCGGGTTCTTCATTTTGAGGATTGGTTCCTTCATTTTTAGCAATTGGATCTTCACTTGCACCATTATTCAAGGCTTCCTCTACTAATATCTCTTTATCATATATCCAATCCATAGGACAATGTAAGATAATCTTACCATCAACACAATCATGTTTGTTATCTGAACCTTCACCAACATCATTTCCTCCACTTGAATCACTCATTTCTAAAAACCCTAAGTTTTCCTCCAAAAACTCTTCTTCTTTTTCTCAACACCCAAAAACACAACAAGAAAAAATCCAAATTTTAATTCTTAAATCTGATTTTAACCTAACCACACTAATTAACTTAACTAATTATTAACACTAATCATTCAGGGGTAGTTTAGCCATTAAAATTTTTGGATAAGGGGTAACCAAAATTAGGTTTTAATAACCTTTTTTTGTCCTGTAGTGGGAGGCCCCTAATTGGTTTTGGGGGCCCCAATTAAACAAGGTTAAGAAATCATTCCTTTAAATACTTAAAATGCAATAGCTTGGTAAGGTATTCAGATTTTGTCACCATAAACCAGATTGAGCTTGATGAACACTTGAATGAGATGGAATAACTATTCCTACATTTTACTTATTACAGCACAAGTATTCCTACATGACACTTACAGTATTCTCTAAATCATGAACAATCTGATCTATATAATCAGCTATATTGGCTGCTTGGCCGATGTAGTTTGGGGGTGTAAGTTTTAATAGATTAGCTTTTGCATCCTCCGGTATCTCCAAATCTGAAACAAATTCTTTGAAACTACCTTCTGTAACCTCTCCGTCAATCATATCGCCAGAGATCTAATCCGTATCTTTGCATAACCTGATACAGAAAATAAAAGTCCATGCACGGGTTGGTGAAGGCGTTAGATGAACTGAAAGAAGTTGATACACAGGCTAATGGTCATCAGGAAATCTGACACAAAAAAGTTGAGATGCTTACAGTGTTTGCTGGTACCAGAAGCATGTCCCACAAATCTTCCAAATCCTTTTTTAAACAAGTTTTATTTACCTGCAAAGAGATAGAACACATATATTAAAAACATGGGCTAAGAACATAATCATAGATAAGGTGTACAGCGTGTCAGTAAGGCATATCATGCATTGGAGCCTGCCAGAAGTGCTGCCAGTGTAATGCCAGAAATTAGATATGCGAGGGGGGTCAATTTCATCCTTTTACACTGCATTGATGATTAAATCATCTCCCTGAATGCAAAATGATACTTATGGACTCTATTTAGCAGAATGATGACTTTTTGCATTGATTCAAGCCTTAAGAATTATTTTTCTAATCTTGTTTCTATAAAATTACCTGAAGCTTTCCGATGCCCAGAAGGGCAACTTTGTAAGAAAGAAGATGAGACATCAATATCTCACTCATCTTCTTGATACTGAGTGTAGCCGTCTGTCATACAAACATACACTAGGGTGTATCAAAATTATAAGTTAAACACAAAAGAATTAAGGAAACTATAGTATTCATATGGTAATTCAGGGTTGATTTGTTTACCTGTTGCTCAGCATAGTCAGAAAGCGTACTACTGGACCACCCAAATTCACCATCCTTGGTTATCTGTTTCACAGGTCAGGTTAAGCTGTCATACACACACAACGTATGACGATAGAAAAAAAAATAGCAGCAAGGAAACAGCACAACTACAGTATCAATATGTGGGTTCTATATGTTCAACTGTATTACTTGTACATACACAAAATGAGAGATTCTTTATAGAATCAAACTATTATCGGGACTATCCAAAGAAAACAAAGTAATTTATTACCTGCTCCATTTCCCCGTAGAAAACTAAACATCTGGATCCACAAAACGCGGTTATCTGTATCACATGTCAATGGTTATCAGTCAGGTTACACTGAGTACAAACATTAAAAAGGACCTCATGAGAAACACAAAACAGAAAGAAAGACAGTACCAATACGCAAACTCTGTGCTGGACTGCCAAAATGTCTAAAAACTTGAAAGATTGACTCGTATAAGCGTAATACTTGGGAGTCTTTGTAGAACTAAAACCAACATCAGCAAAGGGACATCTAAAATCAAAGGAGACTTCTTAAAGAAAATCAGAATAGCTTATTACCTGATCTAAATGCTTCACCTCATGAGGAGTAGTAAGAGACTTAAACTCGTCAGCCTCGGATATCTGTCAAATAGGTCAAGTGGTGAACTATTAATAGCAAGGGCGCTTCAAAAATTTACAATTTACAACAATTTTATTTTTCATTTTGTGTGCTCGTGCATATTGCTCACCTGGTTGAAAAATCCAAAAGATGCATAGGTCTGTACATCTTCAAAAAATTCCGCCAAGATAGCACAAAATCAATTTACCGCATACACCAGGTCCACCATATAATCATGAGGCTCAACCTGTAGAATAACGTAATCAGCAGGTAAAAAAGAGAATAAGGAGTTGATAAACGACAACTGATACAAATAATTTATGTAATCGATTCTCCCGATGAGAATCTTCAGTAGTTTTTAGTGATTCAAGAGATACTTTTAAGAGGAAACACACCCTCATGTAGTGGTTGAAACTCAATCCCAGAGTTTCTACTACAAACTCCTTCGTAACTTGTTGCCAGTCTACCTCAGGGTATGCAACAAGATTGGCATTATGATTTCCGGAAGAACCAGTAAAATCACCCAGTATAACAACTTTAGATAGACGATGTCTTTCATTGCTTAATCTAGCAGCAAATATTGCAATTTCTTTTCCCAAAGTGGTTGCAGCTGCCTAAAAAAAACAAATATAAAATGAAATAAGTGAAAGTTATCTTAGTTTCTTGGCAAGGAAGGTAGTACAGAGTGGCGTCTCTTAGTAAATCAACAGCATATCAGGTTCCCATAATTTAATATTTCACCCAACAACCCTCGCACCTCATTATCAGTTCGGTATAGCATAGGAACATCAGCATTGTCTTTTGCCATCTTGCACAGTGCTCTAATCAAGTCATCCATGACGGGTAACATCACCTTATTAATGGTTTCCTTTAGACTGAATGCATAAGCCAACTTTATGAGATCCTCACGTGTACAAGCATGATAGGAATAGCGAGTCGACTGGAACAGAAAAAGTGGGACAACCAATCAAAAAAACAAAACCAAAAAAGAAAACTAGCATAAACTTTGATAAACATCTGAAACTTCGGATGTGTCTAGGGATTTTCTAGATACTTGTGCATTTTGGACTTTGCATCCTCTAAACAGTTCCTTCAGACGTATTGAAATTGGCTTCATCAGCATAAAAATGGTTTTGTAACTAAATGTGTTGTTTAATTTATTGTTGTACCTAATACTCGTAACACAAAGAGAAAATAACACATTCAAATTACAGTAGAACTTCAATAAGGTAATCCATCGGGACTAAACAAGAATATTACTTTAGCGAGGTTATTACTTTAATATCGTTTCAATTTCTTGGCTTGAGGACAGAGAAGTTACTAACAAAACGAAGTTATTACTTTTAACGATCATTATTTTATCGAGGTTCTACTATAACTCGCCATGAATCCCTAGGCTAGGCATCAAAAGAGGTAGACATTGTTATTGGCTGAACGGACAAATTCCCAGTAGCAGTCCAATACAGATAGAAAGTGATTCAAAGGGATACTCACGAGTTAGTGGAGTGGATACCTACATCCGAGCAAACCATGAATTGAAAGCAAAGATGAAGCTTAAAAATCAAACAAAACCGGGAGAATTGCAAGTTTCAGAAAACTAACCATATTAGCATGAGAAGGCAAAAACGAAGCTATTGCTTCGGCGTCATTATCCCTAATGCGCGAATACCTTGTCACGTATCTATAATCAAAGTCACTATCAAATTTATCAATAATTCCTTCCGGGATAGACAATGATTCCTCAGTGAAGCTTGGGACAACTGTAACTTGAGGAATTTGTGAAAGCTTTATCAACCACTTGATCTGTGTGAGACAAGAAAATGAATCCTAGGGTAAACTTGTTAACAAAGCACACAATATTATGTTAATAAAATAAGGATTTTATTGAATTGTACCTGGACTAAAACATGGGAACGCAGAAGACCGTAATTGCTCATAAACTGATCAAACACAGAAACTTTCTCCACAAATAGGCGATCAAGCTCCGATAAATCTTCTTCAATTTTCATTCTTTTCATCTAAAATAGAAAGAAATATCACAATCAAACTCTAGAAAAATCAAACAATAATATATAGCAAAACTCATATTATCAGTAATTTACAAATTCCACACATTTGTTGAGAAACAATAAGTTTCTCTGGTTGCCGAAGATACAAGAAGAAGAAAAATGACGAATACGAATTACCTCTGCAGTGACTGGTTTAAGGTTATCGTTTATAGAGGCACTCAAACTACCAGCTTTATGAGGAAAGGAACTTTTAGTACTTGATATGAATGGAGCGTTTGAGGTATTGAGATAACAAGAGGAAGAAGAAGAACCAAATTTTGAGCTTAATCTTGGGTTCAAAAATGATGATAACTGCATGCTACTAACAGAAACTCTGACTGCTGCTGCTCCTGCAACCTCCATGGATTAAACACAAACCCTAGCTTACTTCTTCCCAGAGATTATTTGCAATCGCGGAGACTCAGTGTGGTTAGAAAACTTGCGGAAATTAGGCTAAGGGCCTAAGGCCCAAAAAAAAAAAAAAAAAAAAACTTATAATCAGGTCTAAAATATTTTTGGGCTACTGTTATACCCATAATTTAAAAAAAATGATAAAAGAAATGCCAAATTACCCCCGCAGTTATTTGGGCAGTTTCATGTAATCCTGAAACAGACACTGAACTGACGAGGGTACCAAGTGTACCACAATCTTTTCAATATCAACCTATGTAAGACATATTTTGGGTAATATATAATTCAGACACGAATTGTCGAGGAGATTACTTAAACAATACTAGGTATGATCCCGGCCTACGGCCTAGGCTCCGCCTTTTTATGGTTAGCCGGCGCCTACAGTCCCGATGTTGTTATGTATGTCCAATCTAAAGAGAATCAACCGCGTTAATTCTAGTTGTACACAACAAAAATAAGTTTACCTTCGCCAGAACTTTTTTCTTCACCCACCTATCCGTTATTTGCAAATTGGTTCCAGGTTAGCATGAATAGACGGCAGTCATACTTTAACACCTTCCTCTGAATACCACGGTCTTATATTCTTCCTCACCCACGTTATAACAAGTAGGTGAACATACGTATAGAATTACGGAAAGAATATAGACCACTGAAATATTCTACAGCTGTTATGAAACAGATTTCCCGGATCCTACGAGAATAAAGATTCTTTCTCTGACTTTCTTATATAAAGACACAACAAAGCAGAAAGCCCGTGAAAACAAAGTTTCTCATCAAAATCAAAGAGAAGAACAAACGCTTCTTCTTCTTTGATATTTGCTGAGAAACCCTAGTTTTATTCAGGAATGGCATCACCAGACTGGTTAAACAAAGGAGACAATGCATGGCAGTTAACATCAGCAACTCTCGTTGGTTTACAAAGTGTACCAGGTTTAGTGATTCTTTATGGAAGTATTGTTAAGAAAAAATGGGCCGTAAACTCAGCCTTCATGGCGTTTTATGCCTTTTCTGCTGTGTTAATATGTTGGGTTACATGGGCATATAAGATGTCATTTGGTGAACAGCTTTTACCATTTTTAGGTAAACCTGGTCCTTCATTAGATCAAAAGTTTTTGATCAATCAAGCAACATTACCAGCAACAACTCAGTATTATCATAACGGTACTGTTGAAACAGCCGGTATTGCACCAAATTATCCAATGGGATCGCTTGTTATTTATCAGTTTGTTTTTGCAGCTATAACATTGGTTTTGTTGGCTGGTTCTTTGTTGGGTAGAATGAATTTTAAAGCTTGGATGGTTTTTGTTCCCCTTTGGTTAACCTTTTCATATACCATTGGTGCTTTTAGTATTTGGGGTGGTGGTTTTTTGTTTCATTGGGGTGTTATGGATTATGCTGGTGGTTATGTCATTCATCTCTCTTCTGGTGTTGCTGGTTTAACTGCTGCTTATTGGGTAATTAGTTTCTCTCCCTCTCATTGCGCTTTTTGTTATTTTTAAACCCTAGAATTTTCGCAAGAATGATAGAATACAAGCTACTCGCAGGTGTTTTTGACCTTCAGTTTTCCTTTTAGTGATTTGCAGCAGACTTTTGCG
The DNA here is from genome assembly GCA_023531105.1 of Papaver atlanticum. Taxonomy (NCBI): domain Eukaryota; kingdom Viridiplantae; phylum Streptophyta; class Magnoliopsida; order Ranunculales; family Papaveraceae; genus Papaver; species Papaver atlanticum. Next base: position 6,038,063 of record JAJJMB010000948.1, read on the forward strand.
TGCACCTTTTCACGGTTCTAGGTTTTTGGTATTAGATAATTTACTTATATTTTTAGTGGTAATTTTGTAGGTGGGTCCAAGATTGAAGAAAGACAGAGAGAGTTTCCCACCAAACAATGTGTTGATGACATTGACTGGAGCAGGATTACTTTGGATGGGATGGGCAGGTTTCAATGGTGGTGCTCCATATGCGGCTAATGTACTGGCATCCATGGCTATATTGAACACAAACATTTGTGCAACAACAAGTATTCTTATATGGACTTGTTTGGATGTCATCTTCTTTAAGAAACCTTCAGTTATTGGTGCTGTTCAGGGAATGATCACTGGTCTTGTGTGCATTACTCCTGGTGCAGGTAAAACTCTAACTCTAACATCCGTCTGTGCATCTCATTTCCAATCTTAAACCATGATTGTTATTTGTTTTTCCACTTCTATATTGATTGGTATATTCGTTTCTTTGTCCACCGTTCAGTTATTAGACAGCAATGAGTCAATGACATGGCAATTTTCGTTCTGAATTTTAGAACTCTTTGGCCACTGTTGGCATAACTACATTACAAGTTCATAAGTAGCTAGTTTTGAAATTTTCTCAGTCTTAATTGAATGACCTCTCTGTATGGTCCAATTTGTTTCAGGTCTAGTTCAAGGATGGGCAGCTATTATAATGGGGGTTCTTTCAGGCAGCATTCCATGGTTCACCATGATGATTGTTCACAAAAGATGTAAATTACTTCAAACAATAGATGACACCCTTGGTGTCTTCCATACTCATGCTGTAGCTGGTATTCTTGGAGGTGTTTTGACCGGCTTGTTTGCAGAACCTGAATTATCTGCTCTTTTCTTACCAGTCACAAACTCTAGGGGTGCAATTTACGGAGGATCAGGCGGAATGCAGCTCGTTAAACAGCTCGCTGGGGCTGGTTTTATCGTTGTTTTGAACGTCATTGTTACGACAATTATATGCTTATTAATAAGGTTAGTTATCCCACTCCGAATGCCCGAGGAACAATTGTTGGTTGGAGACGATGCTGCACATGGTGAAGAAGCTTATGCATTGTGGGGTGATGGCGAAACATATGATGAATCTAAACATGGATGGTATTCTGATGATACTACTCATCATAGGAAGGGTGCCAATACTGGTGTCATTGGCCAGCTGAACGTCTAGATAGGTTACATATTAGAGTTTGATGATCAGCGTATAAGTGTTAATATTAAGAAGGGTTTGGTGATAGCGCATTCCTGGTCATAGTTATTTGCTTTTACTTTTATTTGCTTAGAGTTTGATGATCAATATTTAGAAGGGTTTGGTGATAGCGCATTCCTGGTCGTAGTTATTTGCTTTTACTTTTATGTACATAAAATTTTATGAGTGAAGAAATATTTATGGTTATTATATATGATTAAAGTATATCTTGAGACCTTGGGACGATATGCGAATTCTTCTAACTTTGATTTTTTTTTTCCCCGGTTTTGATTATATATGAAAGAGTAGGAATCAATTATGGTGTTGGCCTGTTGGACAAGAATTTAAAGAACGGAAATAAATCCCGTCTTGTAAGGATTTAGCCACTTGCACACACATGGCCGCCCAATCATGTGCAATATCTCTCCCATATAACCAAGCCAAACCATTTGAATTTTGGATGATTGTATGAGCCATTCAGATTTATAAATCGAAGCCAAAGAGTAACTAAAATGTGCTGTTAGTCAGACTCAAGCTTAATTAGCATCATCTAAGGATGGGTTTGGTAATGCTTTTCTTTTTTCAAAATCACTTTCAAAACCTATATATGTCAATAATTTCTGAAATTGGTGTTTGGTAAAAAAAAAAAAAAAATGTTTTTTATCCAAAGCACTTTCCAAATTCCTCAAATTTTAAAAGCTGAAGGAGCTTTTAAAAACTACAAAACATAAGCTTTGGTCCCACCTAAATTTAATGTTTGATTTATCTTTTTGTCCCTATTTTATTTTATAAATGACAAAAGTTACCCTTAAATTTATATACAATCAATTTTTTATTTTTTTATATATTTAATATATAAATTTTTTTATTTTTTATTTTCAAACTTTTTGATATACTATTTCATTTCATTTATCAATAATAAAATAAAAACGAATATTAAATAATTACTTACTTAATTTTAGTTTGATTTTTTGTTTAAAAAGTGGTTAAGTAAAATAATTTTTTTAACAATCATAATATTAGTAACAATTAGTAAATTTAATATTATACATATTTATATTTAATAGTAAAAAAATTAATTATTTTTAAACCCAATAAAATTGAATAAAACTATTTTCAAAGATATGTCTATTTTTGTCATTTGCTACAACAACAACGGTTGAATCTGATATTTTACCAAACACACTTTGACTGCTTTTTTAATCAGCTTTAAATTTAGTTAATATTTTACCAAACGTCAAACTGCTTTTTTCTCACAGCACAGCACAGCAACGCACAGCAGGAAAGTGCTTTTACAAAAGCTGCAGCAATACCAAACTTTATCTTACATATTAGTCTTTTGAACCAAATGAAATATTAAGAAGTCCATTAACTTCACTTTGAAACAAGACCACTAACAGAACTCATCCTCTTATAAACTTTCTTCTTCTCAACAGAACTTTTCTAAACCCTAGCAGCCATAGCCTTCCCCTGCTCACATTGACTCCATTAGAGCAGATCCGGGTAGGGGAAGCTCAACCCATCTTCAATCTTCCTTTAATCTTCTTTTCCAGCGATTTCTTTCAGTTTTTGGGCTTGAATCTAATTGTTTTTAGATTCAAACACTTCTGTTTTTAGTTTTAGATTTATTAGTTCCTTTCTTTGTTTCTATTTCTTTTTCTCTTCTTCTGATTTCTTTGATTTCAGGAACAGATATAAGAAATATTAACTCTCTAATTTGTTTTGGGTTTTTGTGGTTTAGATTTTTGTCTTTTTTTCTTTTTAAGTGGATAAAAATGTGTCTCTATGGTGAAAAATCAAATCCAGCAGCATCAAGAACATCACCAGATCTAACCAAGGAAACAAAGACAGCAACTTCAACAACTAGATCAAGATCATCAACAAGTTCATCATCCATCACATCTGCTACTAAGACTCCAAAGCCGATTCGGTCCGATTCGTCCCGATTCAGACCTCTAAAGACCTATTCAGAAGACCCCTGTTACTTTGATTTCTGTTACTATGACTCCTGCTACTTTAATTTCTGTACATATTGGTATTTTAAGAAACATAGTTCATGCTACTTGACTGTACATGTTCTTGAAAACATCTGGTTGGACCTGATCCAGTCACTGCTTTGTGTAGTGATCAATATTGATTTTATTACAAAATCAATTTGGCCTGTTGATGTTGCTTGGCTCTCTGGGAACTTTGAAATGGTTTTCATGTTTGAAAGGATTGAAATGTTCAAGAACTGGTGGAGATACAATAGACTTGATGAATGTAATATGATCTTGATAAACTGCTGTAAGGTTTCCGATTTCCAAAATCGGCATTTGCAATATAACATCCGAGGTTCGCCTCTTTTCGGAAAAAAAAGAAAGAACTTCTTGAAATAATACAATTGGTTTCACTTCCTTCGATCGGGTTACCTTAGTAACGTCTTTTAATCCCATTTCAAGTAATACTAATCCTAATCCCTTGAATAGCTTATGCATATATATGAGGATGTTCCTTCGATCATATTAGATCACTTACATTCAGTTTAGCGAACTTCTTCTTGGATTTGATTTTATGGAGATGAAGGTATAGGAGATTTTATGGATCATTTCTCATTAGAGATTTAATCTTACTTCTTTTCCACACTTTATCTTACATATGTGCAATCAAAACAAGAATTAACAAGAATTAACAAGAATTCCATAGTACGTAGCAGATTAAAACAAATATATAGATGGTTGTGGAGAATGAGCATAAGCCAACTGCCGTAAAGTTACAGCGTAGGAACAAAGAGACTGTTTTTCTGGAAAGAAAGCTGTTAACTGAAGATGTAATTAACTATGGGTTACACTCATCGACACATATAGCAGTCTTGATGTCTCCTTTCTACTTTACTTGGAGTGCACTTTGGGTTGCCATTGCATTGAGTCTAGTAACTTTACCTGTAGGAATAAGTCTTTCTTACCACGGAAACCTTAGTCACAAGAGTTTTAAACTCACAAAATCACTTGAATATTTGTTTGCTTATTTTAGGCTTCATGCTGTACAGGTAATTTTCATTTCTCTTTTCAACTCTTTTTGTTCTTCTTAATGTGCATGGGTGTCAAAAGTTCATATTTTCTAAATTGTTTGACTGTTTTTGTATTCCTTAACTTGGTCTTCAGGGAGACCCTATGTATTGGGTAAGTGTTCACCGGTACCACCATCAGTTCACTGATACCGATAGAGACCCACATAGTCCCATTGAAGGATTCTGGTTTAGCCACATGAATTGGGTTTTTCATCGCAACTATATCAAGGAAAAGGTTGGAATCGTTATCCCTTGCTTTTCAAGATGCGTACGGCTAAGAATTGACAAGATTTGCTTTCACAAAAATGAATATGGTTGTTATTCTGGCATGATTTCTTACCCTTTTTTTTTCCAATGAGATCTGATTGGCATGTTTGCAGTGTGGAGGGCAAAGCAATGTGATGGATTTACAAAAGCAAGTCTTCTATAGGTTTCTTCAACGAACACAACCTTTTCATATAGGTGGACTAGGTATCGCCGGGGCCTATGGCCCGGGCTCAACCTCTTCGATTGTTTTTTGTTACATGGATTGATACGGTTGGTTTACTTGATTTATCGAATCTGGGATCAAGACAGAATGCAGATATGCAAAAAGAGTCTTATTATATATAAAATTGAAGTAAGATTATGGGGATTCCGATTAAATGATTAGCGGAAGTCAATTGCGATTGGAATGTAACGTAATTGAATGCTAAAATTCATTTAACAAAATCTAGTTGCAAGAACAATTTAAGGTTTCATTTACCTGCCTGAAAGCATCTCTGCAGCATAGGGAATTTACAACTAAAATGCGAAAGACTAAAATTCTAAAACATCCAATCTGCTAGCATTCACCGCTTAAGCATTAACCATCAATAACTTTTATTGGAAAATGTGTTCGTCGTATTACGAAATTTAATGACTGTGCCTGGAATTTTTCCCTTATGATGCCAATAACTTGACCAATATTCTCACCTTCTATTAGCTGCGCCTTGATATATTTTTTTCTCAATTTTACCACCGAAAGCAAAGTGCCTATTCTCAGAAGTATTGGTTCTTCCATTACGCCACGGCTACATATACATCTTTAATTATCATTATTGTCGATCCAATATTTAGTGTCATAACGCGTTCCGGTAGATCGTCAAGATTTTGTTTATCGAGCAACTCACTTGGAAATCGACGACCAGGTATCTTAGTAAGATTTACTTTAATTATATCTTCACTGTAATACTTGTGCTCATTAAATTTAATGTCTGCACCCCTCGCAGAGTCTGTTACGCAATGGCTTATAGCCGAATCCTATGCATTACATACATTCCATATAAATAATTAGTCCTTAACAAAGGATATATAAGTATTTGTAAGCTGTACGAATGTATTTAAATTATGAAAATACGTACCTGAATGCACCCAAATCTTTGTTCTGATTTTTCTTTTATCCTAAAAGCATATTCATATGTTTTGGATTTGTATCTGACAATCCATAAACTCTCTTCAGTGGTTTTTCTGAATTTCCATTGTGCTGTCCTTTGTTGGTCCCATATTTTTTCTATGTTTGCTCTGTAACTCAGTCCTAGTTTTTTTTTTGAATCGTTCTAGACTTTGTGCTTGTTTTGCATTGAATTTCTCCATCTTTTTGTGAATCCATTCTCTGTGTGCTTGTCTATTTTTTTTCTGGTCCTTCAAATGGAAATCTTAACATGCTAATATATTCCAGCAGTTCTAATTTTCGCAGCTCGTCATCTAGGAAGTTGATCATCTCCCAGTTGATTCTGCGCATTATTTCTTTTTGCAGCACTTTTGTTTCGAAACTGAAATTTTTAATTTTTATTGTGTTGTAGAGTTGTATATTTATCATCACACGCTTCTTCAAAGTTTTTGTGGGGGTCTATTTCGGTGAAAAAATCCATCTATTTGTACCTGCTACGATGAAATCATGCAAAATAAAATAATTTATGCATAAGATTAAATATATATTATTTTTGGATGTTACTACCTTTTTGTTTTGTGATAAATCTTAACGCCCAGGCAAAGTAAAGCTTTACTCTCATTTTTTTTATATTTGGAGAATGAAGCTATTCTTCTGTTGGATAGCCGGACGAATTTCGCTTATATTGTCACTGCTAAGCACTCTTGCAAATCAACTTATACTGAGAAACCTAGTTAGATTAACTCACCAATCAACTTAGATTAGTGCATTAATCTTAACAGTCGAATGCTTTAGAAATAAGTCATTCGGTTTTACCTTGGATGCTAGAAAGACGATATCCTTTGTATGTATTGCAACTATGAAGTTGCTTATATTTATATATAAGTTAGTTTCATGTTCTAATTATATTTCTTAATCTAATCTATTTCCTATTCAAATTATATTTCTTAATCTTTTTATGTTTATCTTTGTCATTTTAAATTTTAACTGAATATGGAAATTGTCTAGCAAAAGGAAACAACTATCTATTAGGAAATATTTATCTTGAGATTTTGTTTTGTGCAGGAAACATCTTGAATTGCTGCACTTTGTCCTTTTGTCCTTCAGAGGGCATGTCTTTGTAAGACTGCTAATGCAATGATGAGATTAGGAATGAAAGAACGTTCAAGCTAATAGATATGTGGACGCAGCAAAAAGCTTTTGTAAAAAACACGCATCGCACAGAAACTCAGGTTGTACTGCGCATGTTCCTTCCAAAGCGAAGACTACTAATTGTAGAAAGTTGTGTGTTTGCTCAATCATAGTAAAAAGGGAAAAAACCAATTGGAACAAAAACTTTTTTTGATAGAAATTAGTTACATCTCACTGGCTATTTCCTAACTGAAATGTACTTGTGATTGTGAAAATTGAAAGCAACTCTGAGAACTACCCATGTATAAGCTCAATCATAGTCATCCCACTCTCTTCGCCACTTTCCTCCGCATCCTACGGTTCCTCATTGTCACTCTCGTTCTCATTCTGTTTTTTCTTTTCGATCTGACCTTTACTTTCATGATCCTCCGACTTCCGTTCAAGATTCTCATACAACTCAAACTTGTAAAATTTCAGTTTGTCTTTGTTCTGATGCGAAAACCCTTTGCTTTGGTTGAAGCGAAAGACGTTTGGCTCTGCAGAGGAAATATTTTTCGTTAAGCTTTAAGAAATGTTCAAGAGAAAGACGTTTGGCTCGACTGTTACGTTTCTTTCCATCAGAATATCGTTCGATATCATTCTCTTCACTTTTTCTCTTTGTTGGCTTCTCTAGATAATAAGGAGAAGATTTCCAATAAATCTGGAGTTTATTGTTTGCAAGGACTAAAGCCGTTTCCTCTTTGACCTCATTAATATCAGGTAACTTTACATCTTCTGGGAAAAGAATAAAAGGCTCCGGGTTACCTAAAGGTCCACGACCCCGGAGACGGAGAAGATAGTAAGTTTATATTAAGACCTAGAGGTAATTGGAACAAAAATTTAAATTGGGTACATATTAGCTTACCCTTCCATTTTTTTTCCACCTTCATCAACGATGGGAAATCAAAAAAAAAAAAAAAAAAAAATGAATGCTAAAGTTCAATTAACCAAATGTTGGTTATTATTTCAAATACCACTTTAAAGAAATAGTAAGAAACTAAAGCATTATTCTCATGTTAACATGCACTACTTCTCCATCCTTATCATGCTGTTGATTACTCTTTGCTAATGTTAACATGTTCATCCAATGAGATCATATCATCGAAGGCTTCATTTCTATCTGCATTTTGTTTTTCTACCCCTTGGTCGGTTGCGCACCGCTGCAGTAAAAAGTTAAATTGTTACCGATTAACCCAAAAAAAAAAATTGTATCTCATAATGATAGGAATAGAATGTTGATACCTGTTGTATTTGTTTGAGTCTGGTTTCCAGTTCATAATTTATTGGATATATTTTTTGGACAGAGAAACTATTATCGCCAAACGATTCTGTAGTGAGATGCACTTCGAATATGAATGACATTGCCAGTGTGTTCCATATTTCGGCCACATTTTATGCCATGTTCTCCTGTGAATGAATTTAACGTGCAAGATATTTATATTGTAAGGCGTAAATGTAACTATTTATATGATTTTAGGATTGTATTCATACCTCTGTATCAATGCTGCTTATTTCCATTAGTTTTGAAACTCTGACATTATTAAGAAGTGGCTCGGAGGTTGGTCCTAATGCAGTTATTGCAACTGTTTGAGTATGGTCTGACACTTTCAGTTCCAATTTGTAACGTGCAACTGGGTTTCTAATTTTTGTTCTGCATGTGTCGCACCAGGGTGCTGCATTACGCCACATGTGTCTTATGTTGCATTTTGGACATGCCATATAAAACCAAGTTGATTGATCCACAATTCCAGTCAACGTTCCTTTGAATGTGAACGTTATCCCCTATTATGTATAACGTTAGATATTATATTATCATTAGCTTAATTTCCATGTTTGTATTTGTTTTATGTTTGAAATAAATGGGTACCTTGTTATCTGGATTGAGTAGCAATTCAAGTCCTTCCATCGCAGTTATCCTGTTTTTGAAAAGCATTTCTTCCATGGAAGTTGCAGTCTTGTCATCCTTTGAGTTTGTTTCCTCAGCTATATCAACATCCCCTTTGTACACATAGAAAATAGCGTTAGAAATAGGTATGGCATGTAACAGCAATACACATATAGAATAGTGTTTATAGAAGTATGAACTTACTACGCGCTTTTCTCTTAAGGGATTTTCTTTGCTTCCGTTGCATCATGTTTTGTATTCCCTTTGGTTATGAGCAGTATAATGACCTGAAAAAACTAAGCACTATAATATCGTTTGATATATAAAGAACTAAAAATAAAAGGATTGAACATAGAAATCCGTCTTTTTACCTTTGAGGAGAGAATGCCTCTATGCTTTGTATGTGAATTGTAACTGTGAAGGTGCATATATTTATATAAAAGTTAGTGTCATGTTCTAATTATATTTCTTAATCTAACCTATTTCCTATTCAAATTATATTCCTTAATCTTTTTATGTTTATCTTTGTTGTTTTAAATTTTAACTGAATCTGGAAATTGTCTAGCAAAAGGAAGCAGCTATCTATTAGGAAATATTTATCTTGAGATTTTGTTTTCTGCAAGAAACATGTTGAATTGTTGCACTTTGTAATAAGGTCACCCAAAGTCTTGTCCTTCTATGAAGATCTTCATAGGGCATGTCTTCGTAAGACCATTGCTGATGCAATGATGAGATTAGGAATGAAAGAGAGTTGAGACCATTGTTTTGTGCATATTGAGACTTTAAGGAGGAAATAGATTTGAGAACAGCATATAGGTTGTATAAGAGATTTGATCCATTCATTATATGAATGAATCTTATTTTTCAAAAGTTGCCCCGATCTAGTTGGCGATTTTCTGTTGTACATTTTGAATAATACGGTCTATCAATGGCAAATTTTCTTGAATTTCAAGTTTGAAAGTCATCTTTTCATGTTTGTCTTCATCGTTCTTGTCTTTTGTAATTACCATTTTCATGGGTTCCTTGCTTGTGGCGTTCGAGATCCACTGGAAAAAAATTCCATTGCGAAACTTGTTATTGTCGATATATATACCTACGTTTTCCAGAGCTTGTGCTTTGCTATCTTCTATGAGGCATGCATAGCAATTTAACTCTTAACTCTTTATATAGTTCACTGCTACCTTCGGTGTGGAAACTTGACTCTACAGTGACATGAATTTGGAGAAATATGTAAATGCTATTTGGAATTTTCGAATTCACTGCTATCTTGGACCAGAATGCATTAGATGCACTAAACGACATATGTAATATGTGTTTCGAATCCTCTCTAAAACAGATTTTCATTGTAGAATATCATTCCATAACTGAATGCGCTGAGCGTAATAGATCACATTGACGGTATAGTTTGAGTTAACTGTATAGAGATACAGTTTTAGGTATATTGAAAAGTCTAAATTCTATTATTCCAGTTTCAGCTGGAGAGTTTCGTTTTATGGGTCTTACCTATGAAGACTCGCTTTAAGTTTATATCAGTTTAGGTATCAACTCACCGGACAATTAAGCGATAATGACCAAACATCCATAACTCAAGAATTTAAAATCTAATGTATTTGAGTTTCCATAATACGAAACATAAAAAGTAAATCTCAACAATTCATCATCTAAGTTTTAAAACTACTAAATTTAAATATAAATAAAAACCATCTTAATTTAAATCTAAGTTCAATATTGCTAATCGTCTCTGATGATCACCAACCACTTCTCCATAATCTTTTTTTTGTTTATTTTTCTGTAGTCTTTTAATCTGAGTCACTATCGGATATCAAGATAACCCTTTGGCATATTTTTTCTTTCAAATTTCTCCTATTGTTGATCCCGTTCGAGTCACTTGAAGTTTCATCGGATTCACTCTCCGATAGCTCCTGTTTTCCCTTTGATGTTCTTGTAACCTGTAAAAATGAAATTTTCTTCGAATTGGAATTATAATTTCAAATAACAGAATACGTGTGTGAGTTTATCAAAGTCATTACCTTTTTATCATTATTAGATTTTGGAGCTTCTACTTTGATAATTTTTTGTACCTCGAAACATCTTTCTCCCCATGTTAGTTTTGTAATCTCCAATCGAAATACACATTTTTTTTTAATTTTTGGAGTTATTTTGTATCTCAGTTCTTTTTCCTGCACAGTGTGTAATTTGTTGTTAGTTTTTTTCTTTATCGTTAGTTTGTATCTTGAAATTAAATAAAAAAAATTCAAACTTTTAACCATATTTTCATCTTTGAATTCTTTGACCTCTTTGAGCGACATTCCAATTAGCTCTTCTGCGGTTTCTCCATGGACAATGAATACAGCTTTTCCGGTGAAATCTTTTACTCTCAGCTTTAATATAACAACCTGCCATTCAAAATTTTGTTATTTTTTTTCCCTTGACTGCATAAATTATTGTACTTTTTCTTGTTAAAGCTTTTACCTTGTTTGCCTGAATTGCACTTGTTTGTCGCAACAGTAGCACCAGTTAACGTTGTTTTTTATTCCATGTCTGTTATTGCATTCCTGGCAAGCCGAGTAGTACCATTCCGATGATTTTTCTAATCCTTCAATTTCTGTCTTGCAGCTCAATGAGTATCGCTGTATCACAAACCATAAACAAATATTTAAACAAAATAAATTGGCGCAATACATGATTCTTTCAATTACGCTAATAGATTTTTAAGGAGCTAACCTTTTTTTTCTCCTGTAAGTCTTTTCTCTCCAACAATTCAGTTGCCTGACCTATGCTTTTTCTCTTTCTTAGATTAATCAGTTTAAACATCTTCTCTGAGCAAGGACAACGTTTAGTTTTGGGTAGTGAATTATCGTAGAGAACTGTTATATTTATAATGTTATATGTATTCTATATATAGTCTAGGATAACTTGATTTCTATTAAAACTCCAAGTTAAATTTGATATATGTTACCAAAACAGGGTACCAATAACATTAGGAATCTCTCTGGTTCCGTAATATGCCTTAAATAGGATTGTAATTGTTTTTTGATTCCGAATTCTGTTAATCATCTCAAAATTAAGATGTTCTAACTATATTTCTTAATCTACCATGTTTCCTATTCGATTTATATTTCCTAATCTTTTTTTATGTTTGTCTTTGTTAGCTTAATAAGGAGATATAAGTCGAATATGAATTGTCTAGTAAAAGGAAACAACTATCTAATAGGAAACGGTTATCCGGAGATTTTGTTTTCACTGAGTTTTCCATATTCATGTTGTTGAGGTGGAGCTTACAGAAATATACGATTGGTAAAGCGATATGAGAACAGCGTATAGGCAGTATAAGAGATTTGACCCATCCGTTGTATGAAATTATCTTGCATTGTTTTATTATTTTTTGATACCAAGTTCTGTTAATGAATCAGTTGCACTTGATTGGCTGCCATAAGGGTCGTTGTTATTAAAGTGACTGTGTTAAGTTCGAAAGTCATCCAATTTTGTAAAAAGGATTTGTTGATTGTTTCGGCACAAATCATAATTACAATAATTGAATTTATGATATCAACTAAGACAATAATAATAATAACAATAATGCCACCGATACCGTTACTGCACTGATGATTGTCTTGGCATAGAACCATGCATCTCAGACAAAACAACAACTTACAATGTGGGCATTTTGATATCGTCTTCTTTTCATTCCTTGTTAACCATCGTCTCCAGAAGAGATGGAGTTGATGATTTCTTAAACGACGTTTATTACATTCGTTCAAAAGCAACTCTGAGCAATAAGGATTAAGACAGTAAGTTGTATCATACCTTTCACAAATTGTTGATCGACATAAATAGTCACACCATCTGACAAATACCTTCGTAGGAAGGAATGACGGTATGATAAAGGGTCCAAGACGTCGACACAGTTCATGTCAGGACATATTATATCTGGCTTCTCGATTTCTTCAACCATTACTTGTATGTATTTCGCAATGCAGTCAGTGCAGGATGTGCGCATGGTGGTGATAAAGATGCAAATGCGCCTGTTTTTGTGCTTGGGCTTTGTCAGTTTTTGTTGCTTGGTCAGAAATGATCAACACGAACATAGTTAATCTTATTATTCAAATTAAAACATAGAAGATTTGAGTAATTCAAAATACAATTAAAATTAATCATATGATTCAGAAAACTCTAAATTACATTAATAAGAATATAAGGTTCAAAATTACTCTAAATTACATAGAAGTTTACAACCTTAATTTTTAGTTGTAAACTCTAATTCTCATTCTAACAAATTTGATAATTCTTAAGAGATTATCTTTATTGGAAATTGCCTTCTACGAATAATCAATGGTAAATAAGGGTGCGACACCGTAAATAGTACTCTCGGTATGATAATAGTTTGTCCAGCTTCTTCTCCAAATAATATTTCTGCATCAATTTGATTGTCAGACAATGCTTTTACCAACAATTGTGTTCCGTCATTCACATCGATATTTTTCCTTCTAACCACCTCTATCATCATGCCAACTCTTAGTCTAATAAGATGTTCTGGGACATTATGAAACTCCAAAGTGTTTTGAAATTCTGCTTCATTACCAACACAATCTTGTGTTACCGTATCCATGCTTCTGTACTCTTGTTCTGGATTAGCAACTTCAAAATTGATCTCTGCTCTGTTCTCTTTCCTGTAGACATAGTTAAACAGGTACCTCAAGCTCCTAGACATATCTACCAAAGCAATCGTCACCTTAAGAGGTTTTGATGAGAATACATTCACACAGTTGTGTGTTCTTTATATAGGCTTTTGATACTTGCTTACCAAGTAAATACTCTGAGCCATTTTAGGAAATTAATTGTGGTATGTAACAAAAAAATAGATATTGCATAATATTAGGAATCTATTTTACTTTAGGAATGTGTTTATATCAAAACTTAGAAGTAGTACGCCAGCAGTATCTTATTTTTTCACTTTGCTAATTGTGCAACTAATCGAAACGGTTTGTTCAACTGAATCAAACTTATAATTTAATCTCCTTATTTTACCATGACGCACGACCATCATAAAAGGTTTCATATGCCCGACAGTAGCACTCCACCATAGGCAAATTACAACTAAAATTTGATACGACTAATCATAAATTGAATGCTATAACTGGACCTTAATCTCTTTCGATCAACAAACCATCACCAGCTTCACATTTTCTGTATGTAATCACCACCTGTTACCACTGCCTGCAAGCATTTCATCCAACAAAGAACTACTGATGTCGGGCCATCTCACTCTCACCAGAACTTCGGTTAAACCAAACTTCAGTCCATCCAACCATCACCTGCATTTATGGTTGCTGCCAATTCTCCTTCTCGACTATGTCTAGCTAATGGCCTCTACCTAATAAATTAACACGTGGAAGATTTTTGTACTGCATGCACACAACACGTGTAAGAAATACTCTTTAAAGTTTTTTTGTTATTTGTAATTATCTTTGAGGTTGTAATTGTAATTTTAGAGTTATTCGTTTTTTTGTAAAATGAGAAGTGAAACAATGGAAGATGGATTGTAAACACAAACACAGAGTTTTTTCCTAAAGTTCATGTTTTTAGATAGTTCGTAATGGTATTAATACAGAGTTTTTTTCTCTGTCTCGGATCCATTAATGGGGCAGTTTTTAATTTATTGAAAAAATCTGATTTTGTGTGGAACAGATCGGATAACATTTTAAGGTAAAATCTACGCTTTGTTTGATGTAAAATCTAATTTATAACTTCTGATCTTTAGTGGTTTAATTTTAGAGATATTGAGTAAAATCTAATTTTTAATTTTTTTAAGGAGAACTGAATGGGAAAACAATAACTTAGAACTAAGATAGAATATAGTGATTACGGTGCAATTTCTAAAATTTGTAGAAGTGGTGCAATTTCTAAAATTTCTTGGTCATATGAATCCATTCTTGGTTGTACTTCAATAATTGCTGCCACAGCCTCATACATGTAGTTATTATGTTGATTCCATTTTTTTAGATGTAGTTGTTTCATCATCTACTAATCCCGCTAATGCAACCATATGTATGCAGAACTCGTTATTGTTATTCTTATCAAGTATGTAAATCTCTTGCTTTGCTTCAAATACCTGGAAAGCATTGAATTAGCTTAATATTCATTAATTTTTATTTTATTAATTTCTTAGAAAATTGTTACCTTTGTTAATGTACTTGCGATGTAGTTTGATTCCAGGGCATAATTTAGAGGATGTATATTTTGTACTGGGATAGTTCTGTAGTTGAAAGAAGCTGGGTTTCATAAATCATGGCCTTATTTAATTCAGGTATTGAAACATATCTCAACGTTAAGATTGCTGCTTTGCATTAATTTGGATATCTTCACACTATTTAGGAGTGGTTCTGCTATATGACCTATAGCAATTTCTACAGTTGTGTCCCTAGTGTCTGCAACAATCAGTTCTATTCTGTACGTTGGTACGGCGTCCCTTACCCTTGCTCTACAAGGTATGCACCATGAGTAGATTTATTTGATATAACGGTAGATTTTTATTCATAAGCTGAAGTTTACCGAATTTGGTAGGCCAATAACTATAATGAGTAGGACAAACGCACACTAAAAAGAATTAGGATTTTAACTAATAAGAACTTGATTAATTATTGTAACGTTTAAAATCCTTGTGAAAGTGTTTCTTAGACATTTGAGATTTGCTTTCGACTTTGGTAGCTTGCGCCTTTAATAAGTCGACTACTTTTCCTGTCAGTATCTGAGCTTGAATTACTGCACTTTGTAGTAAGGTCACCATAAGTCCTGTACCTCTATGAAGTTCTTCAGATGGTATGTCTTCTAACAGCGTGATTGGTACACCAACCTTCAATCGGATGACATGACATTGGAATCCTGGCTATTCAAAATTGTTCATGATTTTCTTGCGGTTATGTTGGAAATATATTATTTAAAACAAAATTTTATTTCCATTTACCATTTTTATTAAAATTATTTTTAATAGTCATAATTATCTTCATTAAAGAAATTTATTCTTTTATTAATTCTTTGACCGTTTTATTTAGGGGAAGTTAATTGGGTTAATTTTATGGTAATTAAGTGTCATTAATAATAGAAACTCTTGAGTACAAAATCAGAATTTTGGTTGGAAAATATTAAGAGAGTTTTTCTTTATGTTTTTTGAAGTTATAAAGAAAAAGAAAAATAATATTTTTTTTGAGAGAAAGAAAACTAGTGTGTGATCATCACTTGTTTTCTACAAGTTTGATTTTGAGCAAGAATAGAAGTGTACAAGTATCACATACTCTCAAAGTGCAAGAGTGATTGTGAAAGAGATTTACTCGGCTGTTTTATCCTGGGGACGACGCGACATGGAAGAACTGCTTGCACAATCTTGGGAAGAGCCGCAGAACATCTTAATGAGAGCGACCTGGTCGTGACTCAGCCAT
Source organism: Papaver atlanticum (assembly GCA_023531105.1). Classification (NCBI taxonomy): domain Eukaryota; kingdom Viridiplantae; phylum Streptophyta; class Magnoliopsida; order Ranunculales; family Papaveraceae; genus Papaver; species Papaver atlanticum. The sequence continues at coordinate 6,054,203 of JAJJMB010000948.1, forward strand.
AACATTTTTTATTTGTTTGGTTTATGATTGTTTTGCAGGTTATTTTCAGCAATTGTTCCAACAATTTTAAGACGATTTCTTCTGCCATAGAGATTAAACGAGAAACTATTGCTGAAACACGATAAGTATCATCATTTATTTTATTTTACTGAATCGTTACGGTATATTATTCTCATGATGCTTGGAATTTTAGATTATTTATAACTAAAATTGAATTTTTGATGTTTAATCGTATTGGACACGGATTGTAACATATTATAGTGTTTTATGCACATGTATTTAACAAAAATGAATTGGGTCTATAAATTTATACTTTATATATTAGACATCATGAGGATCTTCCATGTAAAATTTCAGAATTTTTGGAGTTGGAAAAGTATTTTTAAAGTAATTTAGAAAACTGCATAACGTTGCTGAAAAATTCAGACGAGTGGAAAAATTACTCCTGATTGAATTTGTATTCTTGATTTTTGTGTATAAATTTTGAATTCGCGTGTAACATGAAACTTGTATATCATGAACTTATCTTCAAAACCCATTTTGAAAATTTCTATTTAGATTTTTGGCTTGAAGATGTTGTGATTTTAAAATCGCTGGGTATATATGTTCAAATTATGAGTCGTGATACTTGAGTTTAGAGGTTAGAGATATAAGAACTTAAAATAAAAATAATTTTTTGATTTTACTACTTTATTCTTGTTTTGGTAATGAAAAGATAAGATCACTATTGGAAATCAAACTAGTGAAAGCCATATGTTTGATAATATGCTTAGTAGAAAGTTATCATCTATGACGTTATAACTATAAAACTTTATTTCTGTTTGATACTTGAAGTACTAATTTTCATTTGATTTTAAAGTAATTATATAAGTTCATACCTTACTTATGGGTTACAAATGCTCACATTTAAATGATTGTGACAGGTGATAATTTCGCTTACTTGAGCAAGTTTTTGTTTCTCAATGAAAATAAAAATTGCGAGTAAATACTGGAGATTAATTGATGTATGGAGCAATGGTTTTGTTGATTCCTTTGTTGGTGTGGAAAGAGTGGACAATGGTTTATGACCAATTGAGCTTTCAAAGCAAATGAGGCATGTTTGATGAACTATTTGTAGTTATTGTGGTGATCAAATAATTGCATTCTACATTGAAATAAATTGATTGTTCAATCTTAGAATGAGTTGTATGGAAACTAAATATTGAGAATTATTGTTTATGACAATATATGAATGACTCATACAAGTTTGGAACTTATGAGATAGAATTTGACACCAAACCAAAACCGAAAGAATAAGAAACCTAGTCAAAACAAATATGAATACCAACTCTCACCAACAAATGAACATAATTTTAATTATGATGTTATTTGATATGTTTGAATTACATGGCATTGTAAGAATATAAAATATTGTTTACAATGCTTTTCAAGCTAAGTTAATGTGAATTGTGGATACGGTGAGAGGTGGTATATATTGGTGTTTTGCACCATATTTGTTTTGATAGGTTATGGTTCAAAAGTTGAACCGAATCATTTGAAAGAAAGTGGTGTTGAGTTATACTCACATCTCTAGGATTCTTGGTATTGGTATGGTCTCAAAAGTTTGCTTCGGGTAGAACTATCTTGTTAAAGATGTTCACACCACCAAAATGAGAAAGAATCTAGTTTCCGCCTATCTTGTTTTTAACAAGATTGAGATTAAATTTTTTGTTGAACTTGATCATTGCACTACTATAATAGAATTTTTATCAATGAAATGTTTGAACCAAATATTATATTATTTATATGATATGACAGAAGCTTTGGAGTGCTTGAAAGATGTGCTTTTATCTTGCTTCTATGAATTTTTTTGAGTTAGTGAACATGTTGTGTTTTCCTCTAAAAATTTTAAGAATTTTTTTTTTGTGACATGTATCAAATTTTACCCAACTCTTCAAAGCATATAGACTCCCAATCTTACTAGTTTACAAAAGTATCGGATGAATAAAATGTTTGAGAATTTTATAAGATATTTTTGGTGTTTCATGAAGTCTAAGTTGGTGACTAAAATTGATCTTTTCAGTAGTGAATAATGAAATGATGTCTTCATGAAAAATGTTTGTTTGGTCGTCCTCTATATTGTACCAAAAGGATTTTAAAATTTGATTATTACTTTATTAGTTATGAGCAAGAACGCATAACGTGTCAAATATGAATTTAGAGAAATTATTTGCGCTTAGAAAAATTATTTCTAATTTTTGTATGAATGGGTAAACTTTCTAGTTTTTGAATTTGTATTAAACACCGAAATCCGATGTCTAACGAAGTCTATAGAAATTTAATAATGAACGTGGGTGGAAATGCAATTTGCATAAGTAATTTCTCATTTTTAGATATTTTGGTTTTGATTTGAAATTTCATTTTGATTCGAAAAATAGTGGGGGTTCTTGCCCTATGTATGTTTGAACACTAAACTTAGATTAAAGAGCTAGCTAGAAATGGAGATCACAAGATCATTAAGAACGGATGTGTAAGTAGTAAGACTAAAAAGAATTTTAGTCATAATTATTACCTTGTTTGAGATACTTAGCTCCTCATAATTTTAATCTTTGAGAAAAGAGGTTTTAAGAACCAAATGTTTGACAAATAGAGACAAGGTAACTAATTTTGATACTTGCTTTCATGTCGCTGGATTTACATTCTTGATTGGTGATATTGTTTCTACGATGCGTGATTTGTTGTATATCATATGTAGAAAAATATATTGAATGAGTTAAATATCGAATCTATGTAAACCAGGCATGAAAAACTCTGTAGTTCCCATAAGAACGAAATGCATATAAATTTGATAAGTCATTATTTATTTTGACACAAGCTCTAAAGCAATTGAATCAAATGGTTTCAAAAATTGACTGACGTGACAAACGCATAAGATTGTTTGCTATATATGCATAAGTGATTCGCTGAATTTGTATTCTAACTCATACGATGTTAATGAAACTGAGAACATACTTAGTTTATTATTTGACATGAAAGACTCGGATGAAGATAGCGTAAATTTTGAATTGAAACATTTCTTTCGGATCTATTCCACTACATTGAAAAAGATTTGTAAAGAAATAAAAAAATATTAAAAAAATCCATGTATGGTAGCATGGCATTGCTTCTTGCTACGTGATGGACTATATGTATATTACTTCTGTAGTGGGGGTTACATATATGCAAATTTACTAATAATCCATGTATGGATAATTAGTAAAACATTGAGAAGGTTATGAGGTGTCTGAAAAGAACCTTAAACCTAGAAATACACTATCTAAAAATGTTTACCGCAATCCTTTAAGGATATTATTGAGATGCTGATTGAGATATCCTCTCAAATGAACCCTCCAAGGGATGGAGTGATTCAGTCCTCTACTAGATAAACAAAAAACATATATATTAATCCAATGCGATAGTACCGCGGCTATTGCAAGAGTTGAGAACCGTTAATTACAACGGTAGAGTCGACATATAAGGTGATAAAAAGCATTTTTTTTTATGATATGAGACTGGATTATATATGGTCTGAAAAGAGTTATCGTTGATCCTTTGACGAAAGGATTAATAAGAAGGTGTGAATACATCTTATGGGATGATGTTGATGCCCATTGAGAATTGAGTCATTTGTGATGGATACCCACCTAGAAATAGGTTCAAAGGGAATAACGATTCACAAATGATATGGACATAGTTGTTCGTGATTGACACCCAACCTATAACTCAAGATTCCAGAAGTAGGTTCAAAAGGTAATCCCTACCTATGAATGGAAATCCCAAAATGTAGGTTCAAATGGGACTAAGTCACGGATAATATGTAGACACAGAATCATGCTTTTGAGAATTCATCCCACGCATGATATCCTGAAGCGAGTTAAGGTTGAGTTTTTGTTTCTAAAACTCTTAATGATGTTTATATCTCTATTTAGAGTGGGGTACTTAGCTACAGGAGTACTCTTGATAGACTCACCTATATGGATGTGAAAGTGTGGCCGCTTTCTATGAGAATATGGGCAGTTCTCTAGATCATTCATTAAACCGGGATTCAAGCACAGGGCTGTAATGTGCTGGCTTTAGACTTTACACTAGTATAGTTTTGTGTGTGTTAGACAATCTTCTTATCTCCTAGAGTTCAAAGACTTACGTTCACTCTATGGTTAGATTTTTCGAGAGCCTAACACTATGTAAAGGTTCAAAATCGAAAGATACCTTTACTTATGCACATCACTATATAGATCTTGCTCAATGTTTTAAAAATATAAGTGGGGGATTGTTGGAAATATATTATTTAAAACAAAATTTTATTTCCATTTACCATTTTTATTAAAATTATTTTTAATAGTCGTAATTATCTTCATTAAAGAAATTTATTCTGTTATTAATTCTTTGACCGTTTTATTTAGGGGAAGTTAATTGGGTTAATTTTATGGTAATTAAGTGTCATTAATAATAGAAACTCTTGAGTACAAAATCAGAATTTTGGTTGGAAAATATTAAGAGAGTTTTTCTTTATGTTTTTTGAAGTTATAAAGAAAAAGAAAAATAAGATTTTTTTGAGAGAAAGAAAACTAGTGTGTGATCATCACTTGTTTTCTACAAGTTTGATTTTGAGCAAGAATAGAAGTGTACAAGTATCACATACTTTCAAAGTGCAAGAGTGATTGTGAAAGAGATTTACTCGGCTGTTTTATCCTGGGGACGACGCGACATGGAAGAACTGCTTGCACAATCTTGGGCAGAGCCGCGGAACGTCTTAATAAGAGCGACCTGGTCGTGACTCAGCCATAACATTTTTTATTTGTTTGGTTTATGATTGTTTTGCAGGTTATTTTCAGCAATTGTTCAAACAGGTTATAATACTCTATTTCGTTGTAATTTGATGGCATGTATTGGCGTCTGCAAGTCATGTTGCTCCCACGGTACTTGCAGACTTGAAATTCGTTTTTATACTTGTACATACAAATACTTTGGTGTATGTAAACCATTGTTTTTTGCAGACTGTTTTTTGGAAAAATTCATCTGTAGTCATATATGCTAATCCTTTCCATCTTAAATTCATAAATCTGGGTTACCAATAAATAATAGCATGTTAAATTCATGTCTATTTGACAATTTATAATTTACGAAACCACACTTCACTTTAAATTCAATCTGCATCTAACTATAAATTCATGTTGACATCTGTATAATTTTGTTGGTCGTCTGACTTTGTTGATTAAGGTGTTTCTGCAGGTTGTTCAGCATGTTCTTTCTTTTCTGCTAATTTAGCTAATGCCATCATGTCTCCGAAGTCTTCATCACTTCCATCTTCGCGATTCAATGAATAAATTGCAGCATCTTTCTCGGTATATTCATCATCAGTACTTGTTGATATGGCAGGCATATCGGATATGGCTGGAGCTTGAATTTGTGGCAAGATTTCCTCGAATGGTATGTCCAATCTTGTTTTCTTGGATGTGAATGTCTTCTCCATGTTATAATCATATTCGTAAATATCAGACATAGTTAAACTTCGGAAGTTGAAAGAATTCATATTCAGTTTAAATTTGAATATGAATGTTCCCCCTATTGCATCAGCTACCTCTTGTACAGTTTCAACCAAGTTCTCCTGCAATTGAAATAAAATTTGTATTATTTGTTTTGCCAATTCTTTTTTTCTTTATAAGATTTTAATTAACTATTTTTAATAATACCTTGACGATTATGTGTCTAAGCTCCATCAGTTCCTTTACGCTTACGTTTCCCATTATTTTTTCTGCGTTTTCTCCCATGACGACGAAAACATCCTTTTCCTTCGATTCCATCACTGAGAGTTCAATCTTGTATTTTGGTTCCATTTCCATTTCTTATAGAAATTTATGACAATTGTTGCACCAAGGTTCATCCTCTACATAAACGTGCTTTATTGAACATTGGGAACATGTCATATAATACCATTGTGAGTTTTGTTTGACACCTACAATTGTTGCTTTGCACGTGAAAGCCAATCCCTGCAGTCATTGATTTATAAACACAAAAATATAGTTCTGATCTTTTTCTGAAACAATAACAATTGTTTTGTCGGCATTGTATTCTTACCACGTTCTTTTCATCGTCTAATAGCTTGAGTGCCTCATTGATCGTTTTCCTATTCTTGAATATCACATTTTCTTTGAATTCCAGCTCACCATTTTCCATGTATAATTGCCTAACTGGATGATATACTCCACATTTGCATATTTTTTTTTCAACATTACTGATGCTATGTAAAAAAAAATTAAGACTACCAACAATGATGGAATTTATTTGGTAACATTACCAATAGTTGTCAACATATACAAAAAAAAATTAAAAAAAGGTGAATACTTACTTTAGCTTAAACTTTTCGCCTTCTGGCACATCTAGATTGACAAAGACTTGCTGATGTTGTTGCAACTTGTTTTTTACCTGTGATACATGTTACATTTTATTTTAGAAATCATGTAATTATAACTATGATAATCAAGTTTGAATATCGTTGATTCTTTACCTCTAATGTCTTTGTAAACTATTGATGTTATTATCAATACTTTTGTAGTTCCATCATTCTTTAGAATATCATCTTTCAGCATCATTGAAGCATCTCCCCATAACGTTACTTCGGTTTGTTTCCCATTGTTGTTTTCTATGATGATGTGACGTTTGTTATTATTACGGTTGTCGTTCTTTCGTTTAAGACTTTTAGCTGTCATTCCCACCAGCTTGCCCATGATATCTACATTTTTCATGTTGTTATAGCTCTATGTTTTAAAAATCATCACTTGTCTAATTTTGTATTATGATTAATGTGTCTCACCTGACAGATTGTAACATCTCCAAGCCTCTTAAGAATATCTTCAAGTTCCGGCATTGTGAATCGATATCTTGGTATTTCTGTTTCTCGGCCAGTTATTATTCTTGATTATGTGAGATGGGTAAAGTGCAGCCTTCTTTCTCCTCGAACAGCCCGGTATCTTCCATCGTATCCCTTGATTTCATAGTGCGTAATCAATATTATATTTTGGTCCTGCACTATTGCGATGAATCTTGGGAGCAATTGTTTGTGTATACAACCATGTATTTGATCGCCCTGAAGTTTTTTATTTTTTAGTTTCTTTCAAATTAAAATAATGATACTAAATTTGTTAACACATTGTTTGTTTATACTTACAGTTGCATCCATAAGAATCATGTCTCTGCTGTATATTTGGCCGGTGTTTGGGTTTTGTGCATTCCAGGTCCTTACAACTCGTAATAACAGTGGCTTGCCAGATAAACCTCCACGCGCATCTCTTAGATGGATTTGACTCTGTTCCGTGGTTCCTGCTTTTTCATCTTTGGATTAGACTAATAATAATATTAAAATTTAAATTACACACTCTATGTATAATTATTGTTTAATATTAATACCTATCACTTTTTTGTTGGCAATACTTTTCGATATAGCTCCACTTGCATCTTCCAGAAGTTTGATATTGTTTTGTTCCATGACTCATGTGATTTCATCAACTGTTTAGACTAATAATCGACTGAATCTAAAACCCGTGTAATATTCAATCTATAATGGAATAAATATATTCTAAAATTGTTTGTTGTAATTACCTGTTAGTTGTTGTGAGGCCAAAATTTATGGGTTTTCCTGTTCACTAAAATAATAGAGATAATCATTAATTAGTTAACTAAAAGCTACTATAACAATTAATTGAAATATCAGTAAAGAAATCTCACGTTATTCCTTCTCAAAATCACACTGAGCAAATTGAAGTTATGGTTTTGCTCTGTTTGTTAAGCTCTCTTATATATATGTCCATAGGACGATATTAAGAAACATGGTTTCAGTACGTTTTAGGAAATAGATTTTTATTAGAATTCCTTTTCCTTTTATGAAAAATCGTTTATGTTTTAGGAAATAGACTTTTATTTGGACTTTTTTTCTTATTATACAAATCAATTATTTTAGGAAATCGTTTATAGTACTTCTTTTGTCTCTAGGTGTTGATGTAAATCTTTTTAAACAGTAAGGTTATTTCCGTCATGTGGACTAATATTATCTTCAATTCAGATTCCAGGGACCAGGATCAATTTTTCCCGAAATAAAATTTCCCAGATTCTCAAAATGAATTTTATTGTATATACACAGTGATGGAGATCCCATTTGCTATTAGTACATCATCCTACAAATGAATTTGGACAATAGCAAATCAATTGTTGGATTGCTTTTGTTGCATCATTAAAAGTTTTGCCTGAATCTGAAATTCAAAATCAGTTTCTTCTTAAATCAATCACCCATCACGTTGGATCATCTCTGAATTAAGCTCTACCATATTTAATAAAGGAATCATATAAACTGCTTTTCCTTCAGGTATGTTGATTTTTGTTGGTGGTCAATTGTTTTGTTTTTCATTTTTAGGTTATTTCATTTTATGAATAAAGGAATTCGATCTAAAAATGTCAGTTAGGTCATTCATTATAGTTCATTGGGATATTGGTTACACCAAGATTCAATATATTTAGTCACATCTAGGGTCTGAGAGTTGCTTCCTTTAGTTATTGAGCACTGAAGATATTTCTCGATTGAGGAGAGGGTTTTGTTGATTATATTCATACATTAGGCGCATCAATTAGCTTTGAAGATGCCAGACAATGGGCGATTCCACTTTTGGTTGGAATACTAATCATGGTGGATGTAATTATGCAGGCACTTGAAGTTATTGAGTTTGATCAAAAAACTCAGCTTGTTTATGAGCTTGATGGATACGTTTTAAGATGTGTGCGTGATTACAATGGGAATCATGTTATACAAAAATGTATCGAGTGTGTTCCAACAGACAAAATTGGATTCATAATTTCTGCATTCCGTAATCAAGTTGCAACACTATCTACACATCCTTATGGTTGCGCATCTTTCCTATTTGTATATTACTTTTCAACAATAACTGTATACTTTTGCGAATCTCATAAAGATATAAAGTAGTAAGAATTATAGGTGTTGGTGAATCGATATGACTGCTTTGAGAAATATCAGTGGGAGTGTATTATCATTCACCCTTGTGAAAAGTGCAAACATGTCTGGCCTTAAACTTTCTGGGTCTTTGAAATGAAATCCTTAAAAGTGCAAATATGTTGTTTTGACATTTATCGACTCTTTTGTGGATCACTGCTATATAGCCCTTTGTTTTACGTAGACCTAATTTTTATAATGTATGCTTTGATTTTCTTTTGCAGGTGCAACAGATTATTGCTAAGAACATATTCTAGGTTATGATGTTGTGGATTAAGCTGGGGCATGTGAAAACATATTCTGAGATCAATCTCATCAGCTCTTTGATTTCTTACCCGAAGAACCACGTGGAAATTTTCAGGTATATCTACTTGTGTATAGATGTTTATTCATCATATGTGAAGGGTTCTTTGCATAAATAATTTGTATAGGTCGCCAAATTTAAAACAGGATAAATGCAAGAAGTGGTGATTGTGTTCCATAAAACATCATGCAAAGAAGCTGAACAGCGCAGGACCTCTTTTATTACTGAACCTGTTTTGGTAGATCATCTCTAAGGTTAGTAATATTAAGTAACAACTATTTCCTTCGATAATGAGATCCTGGTTGCAATAGTTTAGAAGTAATGAATAGTTGACAATGCTGAACCAGGGAAACAATATGGCTTTAAGTTTGAAGTTATATTTATGAATCAAAAGTAAACATTAAGTAATCAACATTGCCACAAAAAAACATACAACCAATCAACAAATAGTTTGACAATAAATTATAATAGAACTTCTGGAAATACAATGTTAGTTGTTTCAAGGTCTTCATTCTTTTCGTCGAGAAGTACTGTTATTCTATTGGCAGCAGTGCATCTTGATAAAGCCAGAAAGCTGGCCGTGACTGAACACAGGAGTTTTTAGGTCTATTCCAACGTACTTAACAGACTGTCCTTGTGATTTATTAATTGTCATTGCATATGCTACCCTGACTGGAAATTGTCGTCTTGTCATGTTTATGTTCAATTCTGAAACCGATGGTTGAAATGATATCCTTGGTAACAACACCGTTTCACCTGCTTTGTGTCCTGTTAGAATTTTTGCCTCTAGTACATGTCTACCACATTTAGTAACTAATAATCTGGTACCGTTACAAAGACCCTCGGATGGAGACAGATTTCTTATCAAAATAATTGGGCATCCAATTTTTAGATTTAACCTGAATAAGGGCATACCTGGTGGATTTAAATTCTGGAGAAATTCGCTGCTGTAATTTGGAATTATGCCACTTTCGTCGGGATGTAATCTGTCTGCGGCTAAATAAGTGAACGTCTCTCCATCCAAAATATTTAATGCCTCCATGTTGATGTCGTTGACATCATCGTTACGTGCTGATAAGATGATTCTCTCAGTTAACTCTGTAGGTGATACTTGATTAGATGTCCCTAAAGAGGGATACAATTTAGATATCAACTCTTGCACGTCCTGGCATTTATTTACTGATTGAGGGAGCTTGACTTTTTCATTGGTTTTGATCCGACCTATCATAAATTGGTATAACATATAAGTAAAATATAATTTTGTTATTTTTATTTAATCGTTATTCTTAAATTGCAGGATTTTAAATATTACCTCTAGTAAGTATTCGGCAAAAGCAATGTTTTCTGGATCACATTGATCAAGGCGCATGTTTTTTGTGAGCGTCAGAACTGTTATATCATTCCAGAGAATGGAGCTTCTGACACAGGCGCCTACGACATCTACACGGCCTCGATTTGGTATAACTGGTAAAGTTTGCCGGAAGTCTCCCCCCATAACAACGGTAATACCTCCAAACCGTAATTCGTTTTCGCATACATCTTGCATTAGTTTATTTACCGATTCTACACAAAATCTATGTTGCATTGGCATTTCATCCCAAATAATAAGTTTTACTTCTTTTAGCAATTCAGCTTCTTGGCTTTGTTTAGGAATTGAACATACGCTGGTTTCGTTGATCTCTATTGGGATTTTGAATGTTGAATGTGCTGTTCTACCCCCAACCAAGAGTAATGAAGCAATACCTTATCATATAGAAAACATAAAGATCATTAGGTATAGAAATTAACAACAAAATCAATGAGTTTCAGCTAATAAAAATTTAGAATAACATGCTAAACGACAAAGGGTACATCATCATTAAGGGTACATGGAAATTCTTGTGAGTTATTGAATGACAGTATGTCTTACAACACTATGTCTTTAATGTGAATTGCTGAATTACGAATATATAAAGAATGCAATTCTACGTAATGCATCTAATAAACATCATACGTATTTTTTTTTACCTTTTCTTAAGCTGTTTAAATAATCTAATAATTTCTTACTAAACAACGATGCTATAAGATGTGTTTTTTTTTTTAGTGGTTTTGTTCACAGGCATACTTTTTTATCTAGTAAAATTGCGTAATTTTTAAGCATATTTTGTATTGCTATGTCTACGTACTACATCCACGAAGCATTTAAGAAATACCTGATGAGGCAACTGTTAGAACTATGTCGCCTTTTAATCGACAGCTTGCTGCTACTGTATTATATACGAAAGTTTTCCCAGTCCCTGCACTTCCATTTAGAAAAAACGTACGGCCATCTCTTTTTTGTACAGACTCCACTATCTTAGTGTATGCCGATAGTTGTTCTTGGTTCAAGCTTGCAATATTCTTAAACCATATTTCTCCCACAAAACTTCTGGTTCTGTTGGATTACAATCACATAAGACTATTTTGAACAGTTTCCTTAGCTTGCTGCCTGTGTGGATATCCGCCTACTCTTCAAGTAGCGCTTCCCATTCTCCATCATGTTCCAGTAATCCAAGTTCGATGCAAGCTTTCTTGTACTATCACACCTTTGACCTTTCACTGTTTTTAGACTTTCAAACGAATTTGCTCCTACAACAGTTAGCAACAATCTAAGATAGTATAGTTCTCCGGCATTCGGAGAAACAAAATACATCCTTGCAATCGCGAAACCCTGTTTTCTGATATCACTCCAGACAAACTGCTGCGGGAACTCTTGATACGTATAAGAGGGTGCTGTTGGATTTTCAGCATAATATTCAAAATAACCCATCAATGTTGACTTGTAGTTCTCAGCTTTCTGTGAAACTCCATCTATCGTCCCTTCTGATTCATAGATAATTCTCTGATTTCCGGGTAAATGGATTGCCAATCTTATGACGCTTGGTTCTTCCTTATGCATTGAATAACCGAATAGACGATGTGCAGCTTCATTCGGTCCAATATACATTGCATCAATGTATGTTTGCACCTCATCTATTGCTCCAACAATCACTACTGTTTTATCAAATCCTTTATATATGTACTTATTCATATATTTAACTGCTCTCATACCTGCACATACTTCGACGTTTATATGGCAGTTAAACATCCTGGATAAGTGTGGGTTGTAAGGTACAACGTCAGTGTTGTATGCCTTACGTCCGTGTTTTACGATAACTTCTCTGCCGTCATCTCTCCGACGATATACTGGGTATCCTCCGCTATCTAAACATGTGGTGTCATTGTATTTCTTAGGGTAATTTTTAGTACACCTTCCCTTTTTCATGCGAGGTGACTCTGGATTCCTATCACCACATGGTCCGTGGACCATGCACTTGCTCACCGTCTCATATAAAACCGGGTCTTCCTTCTCATTTGGAAATTCTGCACATACAAACTTATCAACTTGTTCAACTGTTCATATCTTTTGTGATTTCTCTAGAAATATTAGCATGTGCATATGCGGTAGTCCTCGTTTTTGGAATTCGATGGTGTGAACATTTGCCACAACTTTTCCGAATACATTCTTCTTTGTTATTTCTTCCATCAGCGCCTTCCTTTTTAATTCGAAAACTCGAGCAACTAAATCAGGGCGATCGGACACACTTTGTTGTTTTAGTAGCGCGTCTTTGATTTCCGTCCAGTTTGGATTTGCTGTCATTGTCAGAAAAAGATCAGGATGATGGTGGAAACATGTAATTGCCATTGAGTCTTGGTAGATCTCATACATGTTTCTTGGACTTCCAATATGCGATGAAGGCAAAACACGTGGTGTACCTCCTTTATTTGGCATCAATCCGTCTTCTTTCATTTTAATTATGGAAGCATAGTGATCTGCACGTAATTTTCCTTGGTGAAATCTCACATAATCCAATCGATTTTGTTCGGTCGAAGCCCATGCGTCCACTAAGAACTCTTGGAATAGTTTCCCTCCTGTAGAATATTCTGATCTACGCTGGAAAAGACGGTAACCAAAGAACTGCATATGTGACATTCTTTTTTCCGTGTATTTTTTTCCATCCAATTGAGCAAGTTCGATGCTCCATCCAAGCTCACCATAAGGAAATAGTAAAACATAGTGCAGAGGTAGGTACGCAGGGTGGCATTCGTCTATTCTTGTTAATCCGTTTCCATCCTTTAGGTGCAACAGTATGTCTCGAGTTCCGCTCACGCTGCCTGGCGTTTCAGGCACGATGATAGATATTTCTTCTACGGTAGGCAGATTATAACGTCGCTGATCTGAGTTTTCGTTAAAATGAAGAGACACCTGTACTGTTTTTTCAGACGAAGCCTGTCTATCTTTGAGAATATCATGTGCCTGACGATGTATTGGAAAGAATCTATTGTAGTGCATTAGTGTAGCCTGAATTATTTCGAGAACTTCTTTGGGATTTCTTTTTTCCCGTAAGGTCAGGGCATGAAGTGGATCGTATATATATAGCTGAGAGTAAATAGCATCATTGATTTCTTTTGGCATTAGAGATCCACTGAAATGCCTCAGTTCACCGTGTATCGAGAAACATGGAGGACCACCTTTTTGTGGCACCCTTGTGTCGTATTTGCATCCAAGACTTGTATATGCGTTTGCGGAATTGTAACCTCTGATATTTTGTTTGAATTCTTTTGATTTTTTGTCATTTCCTTCAAAAAGTTCCATCAAAGGCTGAGGAGGTTCAAGTAGCGGTGGTAGATAGACTTTTCCCTTGTGGCAGCATTTACTGAATTTGGGATTCTTGAATGATGAATTGGATGTCTTCTCGTCAATCCAGTGCAGTGCACCACATTTCGGGCATTGAACGTCCATTTTCCCAAGGTAATTTCTTCCGGATACATCTAAAGTTGTACGTACATTTCTTCCAGTTGTGTGTATATGTCTAACATTCATTTGTACATTGTTGTTTTCGTCTTCAAAACCATCATCTGAGGAATAATAGTCATCAGTGTACTCATCAGAGGATATATCTGCAGCCGGAACTGACCTGTTTTGAAATAAACAACAAAATTCATAATTAGAGAGCTTGAGATGACTTTCATTTGTACAACATTAGGAATTGTAGATTTAGCTGTATTACATTTCGTGTTCAACTGCGGCAGATGATGCATTGCTTAGATCTGTTTGCATATTGATTTTCTCTTGTTGTGTATTCATCTGCAATAAGAGAATGATTAACATAATACTCAGTTTAAATCCACTATGCATAAAATCTATCAATGTACAAATAGACAGCAAAGTTTAGTTGTTTTTTTTTTTTTGAATTTTGGGTTTTGAATATCGCTTAGGATGATAGACTGGATAAATATTAGTCTGGAGCTCAGGCGCAGAATAATGTTAAGTTTTTTGTTAATATATGCTTCTGAATAGAATTCGCACCTGATCACCACATGCAGCTCCGTAATCAGGATTTGTTAGCTCTTCTTGTGTATTCATCTGCAATAGAAAAAAGTTTCATTATGAATCTTGGCATAGCAAAGATTTTAGCGCAGTTGCACCAGCTGGACATAATACAGTATATTCATGAAGCTGGTAATATTCAAAGTACAGTTGGATACATGGCATCTGATTTCGCATGCTTTACAGTAATCTTCTACTGATATATTTGATACCATATCTAACTCATGAGCATAATTATTTTTAGTTGTTGCTAGTTCTCAATTTCTTTGTGGATGGCTTTAAAAATTTCTTACCTGCTGACCACTTACAGCTTCATTACCAGGATTTGCTAGTTCTGCGTCTACCATGGGTGGGTGCACTATTTTTCTTTTCTTTTTTCGCTGGCCATCCTGCAATGTTATGAAATGTAAGACATTAATAAATAGTTTATTGGTGAATACATGTAAGCTTATGTATTCGCTTACCTGTATCCTAGGTTGCATTCCAGATTCTTTTGTTTGAAAACGTTGCTCATCGACAATAGCATTATTTAGTCCATGGACTTGTTCAGTTTCAACTTTTTGTTGTTTCTCTCTTTGCCAACGTTTTTTTGCAGCCATGGATCTTGCCTGTAAGTTATTAACATTAAATTAGATGTTGTTAATAAATGTATGTTTGTACAGTATATTATTCTAGTTATGAATTTTAAATTTACCGAAGATTTTTCTTTTTCTGATTTCTTTTCTGGCCTTTCGTTTTTTTTCCTTAGTTCGACGTTGCTGTTGGGCTAGTTGCATCCGTTCCTGTGAATTTAAGTAGGTGAGTGATCAATAATCACATAATTAAGCATTAGATAAAGTATTTTGAATTACAGGCGACTGAAATAATACTTTAGCTCTGTATTGCGAATTGATTAGTTTCAGATACTATTTGCTGAGTCGGTCTATCTTGTAACTCTTCAATATCGCTTTCACGTCTTTTTTTTCCTTGTTTTTCTCCTTGTGTACGTTCTTGGGATGCCAACAATGCAGCCTGTGTTGTATATAAATCAGTTATAAACTTTAAAAAAAAGCATAATCCAAAGCAGTATAGTGCAGTTTTTTTTACTTGTTGAGGTCCAAATACAATTTTCTCTTGCTGAATCAGAAATTCTGGTACAATCTGTTGCGTTTGTGTATTCTGTAATCCTTGTTTGGCTAATTGTTCTTCTTTCTCTCTTTCTCGTCGTCTTCGTTGTGCAGAGATCATAGCCTGTTGTATAAATTTTTAGAACACCATTGCCAACACAATGAAATACAAAAATGAACGCCAATATAGTGAGTTCCTTTGTCTATAATTCTTACCTAGGATGCTACCCTTTTTGTCCGTTCTCTTATTCCTGTCTTAATTACTGTCTGTTTTTCTCCTTGTGCAGGTGTTTGATATGCCGATGATACAGCCTGTATATTAATCACTTATAAACAACCTAAATATCACAATCCAAAGCAATTGTATTTTTCGCTTATATTACCTGTTGAGGCCCAAATACAACTCCCTGTTGCTGAATCAGAGTATCTGGCAAACCGTGTTGGGTTTGTGTATTTTGTAATCCTTGTCTGGGTAAGTCCGAACTTATCTGTCCTTTTTCCCTTTCTCTCCGTCTTCGTTGTGCAGCTATCATAGCCTGTTGCATATTTTCTTAAAACATTACCGACAACACAGTGAAATACAGACATGACCCTTTTCTCAACAAAGTAAGTTCTTTAGTTTTATAATTCTTACCTCGGATGCCACCCTTTTTGTCCGTTGTCTTTTGTCTGTTTGAATTTCCGACTGATTTTTTTTGTGTTTCTCCTTGTGCAGTTTTTTGGTATGCCTGTTGCACTTCCTGTCGCCGAATCAGAGTATCTGGCAAACCGTGTTGCGTTTGTATACTTTGTAATCCTTGTGCTGAACTTATCTGTTCTTCTTTTTCTCTTACTCCCCGTCTTCTTTGTGCAGCGATCATAGCCTGTTGCATATTTTCTCAACACATTACTGCCAACACAGTGAAATACATACATGGCCGTCAACACAATAAGTTTTTTGGTTTATAATTCTTACCTCTGATGCCACCCTTTTTGTCCGTTGTCTTTTGTCTGTCTTAATTTCTTGTGTTTCTCCTTGTGCAGTTGTTTGGTATGGCTGTTGCACTTCCTGTTGCCGAATCAGAGTATCTGGCAAACCATGTTGTGTTTGTGAATTTTGTAATCCCTGTGCTGAACCTATCTGTTCTTCTTTCTCTCTTTCTCTCCGTCTTCGTTGAGCGTCTCCCTGGGATGAATTTGTAGATGCTCTGTTTTTTTTGTCAAAAAAGGGATTTTTCATCATAATTCAGATTTATTTTTCATCATAAAACAGATTTGTAAAGTCAAGTTCAACATACTACAGTACTGGGAAGACATACCTTAATCCAGACCTCATATTGATATTATGTAATCTGTGTAGCTGCGTAGAGAAATCTGGAGTGGAGATAATATCAAAAGAGTTGTATTGATATTATGTAATCTGTGTAGCTGCGTAGAGAAATCTGGATTGGAGATAATATCAAAAGAGTTCTTAATATAATCAGGAAGGCATCAAAGGAAACGTACTTGTAGTTGTCATGGTCGTGTCTTGTGGTTGTTCGGTTAGGAAACATGCTTAAATCCGGAAACATGAGAAACAGGCTTATATTAGGAAACGTGAGGTACGGTTAGGAAACAGTGATCCAACGGGAACATGCTTAAATCGGGAAACACGAGAAATCAGGAAACGTGAGGTATTTTTCTTTAGTTCCGTTTTGAAGTTTATTTAAGCCTATCAAAATCAGGCAACCTAACGATCCAATGGACATAAGTATCTCTCCAAAATTATATTTTCCAAACAGACGGACGGATAGAAACCTCACCAACTATCTTTCCCAGACGCCGGATCGCCGAAATCAATGGCCGTCTATCTTTCCTAGACGCCGGATCGCCGAAATCAATGGCGTCTATTACCCAAGACAGACACCATTTCTTTTTATAATATAAATTGGCACTTCTGCTGTACATCATAGGAGGACTACCCTACCTTATATGGGGCATGGTAAGTTTATCTGTACATAGCAACACGGGCAGATTCCTTTTGTTTTGCTAAACTACTATATCATCCTAAAAATGCTATCTCGACTTTGAAGAGATACTTTTATTGAGAGTAAAAGTAATAGATGGTTTTACTATTTTTAGGGAGTGCGAACTGCAGTTGGGCATCACATCACATTGGCGGTAAATTCAGTGTGTCATCGATGGGGGAAAAGGCCATGGGAAACCAATGATTTGTCTACGAACAATTGGGTGATGGGGTTATTGAGCCATGGAGAAGGTTGGCACAATAACCATCATGCTTTCGAGTTTTCAGCTCGACTAGGGCTGGAATGGTGGCAGATCGACATACCTTGGTACATTGTGAAGCTACTTGAGTATCTCGGATTAGCGACTGATGTCAAAGTGCCTACTGAGTTTCAGAAACTAAAATTGTGTTCCAAAAATAATTATGAACATGGTAATTATCAAGTTGAGAGAATTAACAGCAACGAATCTACTCACACTGGCAATAATAACTAACCGGTCGTCATAAGGTTACTTCAAGAAGTTTATATATCACTATCGTTCATAGGGTTTGACTATTGTAATAATATTCTTTCTTTTTTTTTATCGTTCAATAGAATAGATTAAAAAGCACACAAACCATGTGCGGGCGGATATAACAGACAAAGGGCGAAAAACCCACAACCAAAAAGCAAAGCTTAACAGAAGGAAATTCTAAGAATTCAAAGAGGGTCAACAAAAGAAGACACATCTTGCAAAACCTAAAAAACAAAGAGCAACTTGCAAGCTACAATGTGGATCACTGCCTAAAAACAGTTATCCCTTGCCAACATCTTCTATTATTAGATCATCGTGGTTTTTTGCAAGATCGTAGAACATTTCTTCACGGTTAGCCTTCACGGGTGGAAATTCTAAGCCCCATAAAGATCCATAATCCACGAGCTTATCTGCCGAGACTTTGTTAGGCTCTTTAGATTTAGGAAGCTTTTTCTTTTTTGAACCTGTACCTTTGGATATCATACTCAATTTCATACCAATTTCAATAACTGGCTTGGGCAATGACTGCTTTGCGGAGCTTACCTTTGAATCTTTCAAAACTAACTGTGAAGAGGCTACCTCCCCTCCTTCTTCTTCTTCTTCTTCTTCTTCTTCAATACCATGAAACCTGTTATGTGATTCAAAACCAGCGGGAATAGCTGGATCAAAAGATGAGGTGATTGCACCATCCGCAGCCGGTTGAATTGCGAGATTCTGCGAGTGCTTTTCTGTTTTCTTTTTACTGGTGCCTTTCTTTTTTTTGAAAGAAACCCACTCACCAAGGACCTTTTCTTGTTCAAAAGCTTCTTTATTGCCTGCAATTTCAATCCCAACTGACTTAGGAGCGTCATCCCCTTGCCCATTAGACAAATCTTATGACTTACCATCTGCCCCAGAGATTTTAGACCTTTTCGTATAGCATTTTGAAGGATTTGGGGAAACCATTTCCAGAACTACAACATTTCCAGCTCCATTCTCATTAGGTACCTGCAATAATATGCTTTGATCAACAGTTTCAACACTGTTTTTCTCCATAGCAGCACCATCTTTATCATTCACCCCAAAGTTCTGTTCTTTAGTCTTCTTCATTCCTTGGATACTGTTAGACTTTTTAGAAGCCCCCATCTTCTTCATGACTTTGTTAGTTGTTGTGCATTTGCCGTTGGAATGACCAAAAGAAACACAAGATGAGCATCTCGGTGGCTTCCAAGTGTATTTTACCTTCACTTCAAAGTCTTTCCCATCAAAAGAAACATGAATACTAGTAGGATAATCAAAATCGACTTTAATCTCAACACAGACTCTAGCAAAACTCATACGAGTCCTAGCTAAAGTGTGTTGGTCGGCAAGAAGAGGAATACCTAGCACACTAGCAATCATACTGATACCCTTTTCATTCCACAGGTGAATTGGGATGTTCATCAAATTTAACCAAATTGGAATGGTCTTCATCTCTTGAATATCTTGTTCAATAAAAAGGTCTCAATGACGGATTAAGAATAATCGCTTTGAGATAAATACAGAACCGATTTCTAATGCAGAATTTCTATCTTCAGCTAGGTCAAATTCAAATAGGAATGTATTACTCTCATTAATGGTCAATCGAAAACCTCCAATGGGTTTCCATATGTTCTTCATCGCTGATTCAACAATATGATAATCGAGTCGACTACCCACGAAGAACCCAACCATTTTTTTTTCACAAACCCGAATTTCTTCTTGAAAATCAGTTGAAGAAAGAACTAGTTTTTTCTTCTCATTAATCAGATTAGGTTTATGATAGAACAACTTACCAGTAGTATGATCTACAGAGGTCATCTTCTCCTGGGTCAAGACCGATTTCCAACTTGCTAGCTTTAAAGGTTCGACGATGGATCCATTGACCGGAGCAGAAAGTTGAGGAAAATCAACAATACTAAGATTATTCACTGTCTCGGATAAAGGAGAAGTGATTAAAGACCTCTGATTAGAAATCAAAGGGGAAGAGGAAGGAGGTGGATCGATGATATTCATGGTGAGATTTCAAATTTTTCTAGAAAAAATCGCATTCTCAGTCCCCTGCCACGTAAGCGGAGCGGAGAGAGAACTTACATACCTACCTGATTATTGTAATACTATTCATGTGCATGGAATAATGTCTGAACCTTGGCAAAATGGTTTCCCTCGTACCAACTTTGCTCCCAGCTCATGTCACAACTCAAAAGTTAGTTTTTACCATAGGGTGGAAGGATGATTCTTTACAGACAGAGAAAACGGACTACGACAAAACCGCCATACTCAGTTTTTTTGGTGGGTCCCGGTGGGCCCTGCGGAGGACAGCAGGGGAGCCGGTATTTGTGAGAGAATTTGGGAACGGTTTTTTTTTCTCGGTTTATTTCGTTCGTGAAGAATTTTTGAGGGTGGAAATATCTAGTTCGGTCAATTGTGTTGAGCAAGATACTACGGGTTTATAAGTTTTTTTCTTTTTTTCTCTTTGTAAATCCGTCTTCTTCAATGGAGAATCTCAACAATCTCCCAACAGACATTTTACTAGACATTATAACTCGTTTACCTACTGAATCAACTCTAGAATGCAAATTAGTATGTAAAACATGGAAAAATATTGTTTCTCATCACCCATCATTCTCTCATATGCATTTAACCCGTCTTCTTAATCACCCTGCTGATCCTTCAAGTAAGTTGAGTTTTCTTGTCTTAGCTGAAAATCAACAACTTTACTATTTTGATTACAATGAGAATCATGATGAGTCACCTATTGATAGTATAATAAGAATCAATTTAACACCTCCATTGATCTAGTTATCTGGTTATTGGTTCCTTTAATGGTTTGGTCTGTCTTTATGGATGCAAAGATTATACTGTTTGTATTTGTAACCCTGTCACTAGAGAATATGTTATGTTTCCAAAATTTACCAGAGATTTGGATTCTGATCAATATACTCATTGGTCATGCGGATTTGGTTACCTTCCTTTGAGTAATGAGTATAAAGTTGTTGAAATGTATAAGTTAATGACAGACCTCAATACTATGGAGGTCGCAGTGTATACACTTGGTAGTGGCAAGGGGTGGAGAAATGTTGAAAGGTTAGATAGTCATTTTGCCAAAGTGTATCACGGACAAGGTGTGTTTGTGAATGGAATATTGTATTGGAGGGATAAAGAAAATGGAAGGGTTTTGGCATTTGATTTGACTGAGGAGAAGTTCTGTGGAGGTTTTTCACCACCTCCTTTGCCACCAGGTGGAATGTGGTATCAATATATTGTAGGGGAACTGGGTGGGGTTTTATATTATGCTATCAGATGTTACCATGAATTCACCGAATGTTTTGACATATGGCTATTGAGAAACACGAATGATATTCCTGACATGAAAGAGCAGGTTGAACGTGAGACATTGGGTTGGAGTGAAGAATTTAGTCTTCCCGAAAGAGAACCGCTAGCCTTTACCAGGAGCGGCGATGTTTTATGTTTCGATTACAGCTCTCTTGGTATTTATGACCCAATAGCTTCAACCTCGAAAAAGCTTGTGGATTTTAGTGGATTCAATCAAATATTCCCTCACATTAACTCCTTAGTTTCGTTGAAAGATTTAAGAGAGGAAATTGTGAAAGTATTGCAGTCAGCTGATATTGAGTTGGCAGCAAGCTGTGATTTGATGATAAAGCAGCTAGCAAAAAAGCCCTGGATACACTCAATATCTGGTAATCTTCGCTTTTGTAAGTACTATTCATGTTATTGTATATATCTATATGGGTTTCAGCTTGAGATTATATACACTTTTTTCACGTTATCTTAATGGGTATTATGTTAAGATTACCATTAGTATGTTATTATGTCACCAATCTCAATTTTATGGCACTTTTTTTTTTCTTTTTCTAGTTAAGCTATGTTGCTTTGTTAATGTGCAATTTGTTGCAAACATGATGTAATAGCAATTGGAGAGTTGGATGCATACTTGGATAATGTTTCCTTCTTACTTTTTATACATTTGAGGTAACGATCGTAATTTACGTTGGGTACATCCAGGATGCAGGATTATGATTCTGTTGGAAGCTAGGATTTTGCCGTCTTCTTAAATGTAGATGATTTTTCTTATAATAGTAGGGTTAACTACAGTCTACATTCTGATTTGGATGATCTCTCAATGGAAGAGTTGTTGGGGATGTCATTGAGTCAAACAATGGCATCGACATATATTTTTCCTTGATTCGACTGGTAGAAACATTTTTTCTGCACTGTGAGATTCTAGAAGTTGGTGGTTATAACTGTCAGTACTTATCATTCTCATGTCATGGTATGTTAACCTTTTGGAACATTAGACATGTCTATCCATGTGGTGGCCTGTGCACCAGTACTTGGAAGTCGTCCTTGGTATACAGTACCAGTGTCTGTGGCCTAACTGCTGCAATGAATTTGGATGCATAACTTAATCTAAGACTTACATAAGATCACAAGCAAGATTTATACCATTAATATTTGGTTTCATTTGAGATTGGATAACAAGGGACTCACTATGAAGATAAAGCTATTGACAGTTATATGTCAACTACCATGAGTATGAGTGTATATCATTTTTCAACTTTATTTGAGTGTTTTAATATGCAGCTACAATTTATCACTTTGTTAATTGGATTTCTTAGTCACTTTAGCTAATTCTAACAGGAGAATGTGATGCATGCATTAATTGTCTTATTTCTTTTGATCGGATCCGAATTTATAAATGTGAGCAAAATGGTGGAAACCGAGAGCTTTCACACTAGTAAGCACTAATCTATTTTGTTCTTCTTAGTATTATTCATCAAGTATTCTGGAATTCCTAATAGTTTTTACTTATACCTTGAAGGATAGGATTATTCCTAGGTATTATTTTATCTGGATTTTAGTCTCAAGGGGGGTTGATTAGAGAAACCCATTTCTCTAATTTGCACTTTCAACAATGGTAGATGAGTAAGGTCCGTATGCTTGTTTTATTTTTCGGGGATGAAAATTGTGCTACCTCTTAAGGGCAAATCCTATGGAGAGCAAAAACATCCATATGTTTGTGATAATCCACAAAATATGGATAAAAAATTGCTACTATGGAAGTTTTTGTCATCCACAAAACTAAGGGTGCACACGGTACGGTTCGGCTCGGTTCTTGCCGAGGTCGAGTACCTGTACCTCCCTAGTCTCGGTTCTTAGTTTTTGGACCGGTACCTGTACCTCTGTCCTCGATTCCGGTACCATTCGGGACAAGTACGATACCAGGCACGGTTCCGGTACCAATCGGTACTTTCTGTCAGAATTCCAAACAGATTTTCCTGTCAGTTTTCCAGACAAATTTTGGTCTGTTAAGCAGCTTATAAGTACCTGTTTTACTGAGTAACAATATATTAAGCAATATCTCAAAGCACAATAAGTAACAACTAACAAGTAGCAATAATACTAGCAAAGCAAAGTGCCAAAGTCTTGAAAATCTGAAAAAACAACAAGTAGCAAAGCTGCAGTACACTACAGGCAGCAGAAGCACATAGACACACACACAAACAATAGTCTTAACTCTTAAGTGTTACTGTCTTAACAACTAATAGTTGCAGTACTACACACTACACTGAAGAAAAGAAGAATTGAAGTGGTACCAGTGGTGGTGAAGTGGTTGTGGAGATCTATTCCATGGCAGCACTGGTGGTGGCATTATTGTTGATAGGACCCAGTAACTCTGCAAAAAAAAGTAATAGCAAGTTAGCCAGTTAGTAACTATTACTAAAAAAAGTAACAAGGAAAAAGATTGGAATGAATAGAATATGTTACCTTCTTCAACTTCAGCATTGTCATCTGGTATATAGTCACATAGAAGATCAAGTTGTATTGGCTTCCTTAGCCAGCTTTGTGTGCAAAGCAATGCCTCAACTGTCCTTGTAGATAAAGAGCTTCTACAAGGACTTAACACTCGATTTCATGTGCTAAAAGCATATTCAGAGGCAACAGAAGACACAGGAATGGCTACTATGTCCTTAGCCATATGTTGTTACTGTTGGTCTTCCACCAACCCAATAAGTCAAACTCCTCATCACCATCTTCTCCTTCACCTTCTTCAAACTTGTCTATGAAATATCTATCCAACTCTGTTTTGCCCACATCATCATTTGGGTTGCTCTTATGCCTCTTACTCCTTGACATCAACTCTTTCATACGACTTGGCCCTGCCCCTTATTTACTTAACCCTGATTTGGCTTGTACCTGCATAGAAGTAATTGACTCCTCCTTATGAACTGAATACACATCCTTATATTCTTCAAATAGAATCTTAAAATCCATTAACACGATCCTCATAACAATATCAACCTTTGAAGACTTCTTCCCATACAAACACTCAAGAGCAATTCTAGTCCTTTTTCTTTCTATGTAGGATCCAACAACATGGCAAAAAAAGTTGTAGAGTTCATCTTTGCATAATCACCCCAATATTTTTTATACTTCTTAAACATTTTGGTAGCCATAGTTGCAATAAAAGGATCTTCATCTACATTATCTCTAAACTCAACTAGTTTTTCATAAATGAGACCTAAATGCCATAAGAAAGTATGTGTTGTTACTTAAGTTGAGGCTGAAAATGCAACAGTGGCATCAATGAATACCTTCAAACATTTCACAAGGCCTCTGGCAAAGATCCAATCCTCTTAACATGGAGCAGGTTTCTTCACTATTGCCTTCTTCTTCTTCTTCTTCTTCACTAAATACTTCTTCTTCTTCACCAACATTAACATCAATATCAAAATCATCAGCATTGGGTAAATCTTTCTCACTGTCTTTTGGGAAATAAAACAACTTTTGATATTCCCTATCATACCTTTCTAACCTAGTGAAAGCTCTTTCATACACTTCTGTAGCCTCTAGCATCAAGAATGTGTTGTTCCATCTAGTCTTAACATCTAATATCAGTGCTATCTTAGACTCTATTCCAACTAAATTTGCACACTGCCTAAGCTTAGCCAACCTACACTACGGGAAAAATCATCATTGACGACTACAGATTAGAGTTGTAGTACCCCTACGACAACTCCATTTTATGCATTGTGGAAGGGGGTATTGTAGAAAGTCCAAGCTTTTCTACAATGTTTGACTAAGAGTTGTAAAGGGTGATGTGATTCATGGTTCGACAATATTTTACCAAGGTTGTGAATATCTTTCAGAATTACTTTGAAAGCCTAACACAACTCTTGCCGGAGTTGTAGGACTATCTTGGACAACAAAAGCAAGATATCGTGGAAACATATGTAACAACAATTACTAGTATTATGAATAAGATTTGCACGACTCTTGTATGAGCTATCGAACTATCTTGGACAACACATAGTTATGTTGTAAAGAAACTATTTCACAATATCTGGCTTGTGTAGTTGAAAACTGGAAGACAACGTCTATTAGTATTGTGAATACTACTGTCACTACACTTCCTAGAGTTGTACAACTCTTATTTATATTGTTATACTTTCTTTCACAATCTTTATCTGCTGTAGTCATAATCTCGAATACAACATCCTTAAAGGTTGTAATATTTGAAGTAACAACTTCTGTTTTCAGTAGATGAATGTGTAACTGCAACTATTGTTAGAAGTTGTGTGCATAAAACTATTTTGAAAAGAAAAAAAATTAGAGCCGAAACCGAATTGCCGAAAGTAATTCACATTCACATTAACCTGCCAGTGTAACCCATTTACATTCATCCAAGTTAACTTAAATTGAAATTCAAAGTAAAAGACCTATGATACAGAAAAACTTAGAGAAACAAACATAAAAGGGAGATTCCGCAAATAACCATTTACTAGATGCTTCATGGGTCAGCAATGATGACCTCAACCTCAACACCAGGTTCAATAGTAATCGAAGCAATCAGCTTCACAACCTCGGATGAATTGACAAGATCGATAACTCTCTTGTGCACACGGAGTTCAAAACAATCCCAGGTGTTAGTACCTGAAAAATAACGACAAGGAAATTAACCACGATGTACAGTGATTTGGTAAAAAAACTATCTCAAAGAACAATGCAAGTATTCACAGTTAAAGATAATATACAAAAACTGACTTAAGCAACCTGTCAAATATGAGCCATAACACTCGGGTGCTTATAATTCTACAGCATTATTGTGTGATATCTTGTCAACATCGTATAAGAAAAATAAAAGTGTAAACCCAAAAACAAAAGGTGCTGGGTCCTTAAGCAAGTTTGCACTAACAGCCACCCTCACAAATGCAATTCAAGAAAGCGTGGCTTCAAACAGTCATCCATCTAGGGAAAAACAATGGCAGTTATAGACATTAGACAAAATATTACAATGAGCCTGCGATGCTATAGCATAGAAAATAGACAGCAAATATGACTTTGAATTAAACAATTCTATCCTACTTCTTTCAGAATATAGCAAGTAAACCTCTAGAAGCAAAATATCATCTATACATATTTTGGGTCTCTAAAAGTGAACAGAGACAAAGCCACTTTTGAGTTATACAAAAGCCTTGTACCTCAAAGTTCTCTGCCTTTGGAAGGACCCAGTAGTGATGTGCAGAGTTTTTGTTGGCATCCTCACAGGTCCCTTTACTTTCAACCTCTTGTTCTTACCTCCGGTCAAAATATCAGTACAGACTGTTAACAAAATGTAAGTCAACTACCCAAATCAGTAAATTGACAAACACATTCTTTAAGACAATATATTTCAATTGCTCATTCAGATGGGACTGGTCTAACCATAAAACAACGGGAGCTGAAGAGTTAGACATCAGAGAATTACCAGTAACTGTGCCAAAATCCAACATGTCTGACACATAAAACCCTGCTGTCCCAGTACCATCTAGATACTTGAATTGGTAACTACACTGAGAATTTTCAGAACAACCAGGCCCAGCAGTTTGAACAACAGAGCTGCATACGCTGTCGGTACATGATATTGGAGAAGCTGAAGATGAACTGCCAGAATCAAAGAACTGCAGCTCTATCTGCAAACCAGAAATACACAACATTTTTACTCACTGATAAATAAGATAAATAATATTCTTAGAAGACAAGTTAATCAAGAAATATAACTTCATAAAGAAGTGAATCAACTGGTGCAACCCGTCCAATTGCCGCCTCTCCAAAGTCGGGATCCAAAACTTCTTAAGTGGCCAATTCATCACCATGGAGTTGAACCTTTTTAACCTTGAAGCTAGCAGGCATGAGCCCTTGACCAGGACTATGGAAGTCCGTGGTTTTCTCCCAACTCTATCAAAAACATGAAAAACAATCTATTGTAATGCATTGATAACAAAGACTGCACGGGAGACATTAGAATTGAAAGCAAATGGGAAATATATAGAATGAAAAACACTTTATTACCTGCAATTGAAGTGTATGAAGTTGATGAAATCCAAACCGGTACATGGCGCTTTCCCCTGTGCCATCTGAGGCTGGTGATGACCAGTATGAGGCGAAAGATACACCACTAACCTGCAAGTACAATTAACGAAGTATGAGATGCTTGTGTAAAAATATGCTCCAAAGTATGAGATGACCAGTAAGTAGTAACCTCTAGAGATTGATTTTGAAAATTCATTTCCTTGATTTTGAAAATGCTCTGAACTGCCATTCCAACAACACCACACACAGTCACACATTCATCTATATTTCTCACTTCAGCCTCTGTCCAATTCCTCCAGCCACAATCTCAACAAGACAGTCTCTTCACCAACTGCAGATGCACCTTATCTTCTTTCACAGACCCATCTATATCACCTGCACCACCAGCTTGCCATCACCATGGCAGACACCAACATTGCACTTACTAAAATACCAGCAGCAACAACTTCTTGTCTTTCTCATCTGAATTCCATTCTACACTGCCTCGGCAACTCAGTTTTCTTCAATTCATGGCACCAACATCTCCAAGTACACTCCACAGTCCACCAGTTCAGTTCCAAATGCTCATCACTTCAGTCACCACCAGTGCAGACCTCCACCATTCCTCATACCAACAGCTCCAGTACATCCTCTTCTTCCATCTCTCTGTGTTGTTCTCACAGGCAACAGCAGAAACAAATCAAACCCATCCTTCCTTCACTGCATACAACAACACAGCACCACTACCATCTGAACTTCATCTTTGTTGTGAATTAACACCACCAACACACTGTTCTTCAGCTCTGCAATACTGCTTACAACTCACACAGCATCACATTCTGGATCTTCATCTGTCCTAACCATACATCTAATTCACTCCATTTGAGTTTCAGAAACTTCATTCTACCCTTGTTCTTGAGCTCATGACAGATCCACCTTCTCAGCAGCTGTATCTTCTTCGTCTTTTGTTCTTGACTGAACAGATAAGAAACCCCCATCGATCTCAACTCCAAGCCAGTCCTCTTCCCCATAAAAAACAATTGATATAAAACACAGCACCATATTTTGCAATCAAATCCACTACCATCTCTTCTATCTAGGTTCAATTCATCAGCTCATATTCATTCAAGCACTAACCCATATCAAATCACTTCAAATCCTTCTCGCCAGAAGCAACAACCAACTCCACCTTCTTCAACCGAGTTCTCGATTCAATCTCCTCCTCAGTCTCAGATCCAATCTGCTTCAATCAACAGTTACAGACTCCCATTAAATCACCATCTGCAACTCCATCAAAACACCGTCTCTATCTCAATCAAACCCTAGATTTTCTGTTCTTGGCTACAGCAGCAATCAAATTGAGAGAAACCCCCAATTTATTCTCAAACCCTCACTCCTGAAATTCTCAAATTCTTCTCCTTTGATTCTTCACCAGCCTGCAACCTCTCATCCATCTTTCTACCTGCAATTCGAGAACACCGCCAAAATCAAACCAAACTCAAATCTGAGTTTAACCCATCTTCTAATTCATCATCAACATCTCCAAAATCATCTTTCTATCACCACCAGTGATGGGGTTGATTAGAATTTGGTTCAGATGTGGATTTGATGAGATGTTACTGTTGACTGTTGCGGATGAGAGAAAGGGGGAGTTAAAGAGAGAGATTGAGAGAAGAAGAGAGATTGAGAGAAGAGCAACGGTGGTGATGAAGCGCCGACTGTCATCTGTGGAGGAGAGGAGAGGTGTCCTTCAGCGGTGGTGATTGAGAGAAGAACAGAGAGGAATTGGGTTCGAGTGGTTGAGGGAGGGTTTGGTGATACAACCAAGAATGAGTGAGTAAAAAAATGCTTCGAAAAAGAAAAGAAAAAAGAGTGAATCCGAATGTATGATGGACGGACCACGTTTCGTTTGATCCACTCATACGGATTAAAAAGATCTTGACGGTTGAGATTGTATTTGGGATGCTCATACGGATTGAGAAGCATGTGTTTCTCTTTGTGCTAATACGAACTCATGTATTTGGTTTTATTATCAACCTTCGACACGAAAAAAATCCAAAAAATATATTAATAAATTTAGGACATTGTTGTTGACATTCTGATATAAAAAAAATCCAAAAAATGTATAAGAATGAAGCTGAAAAATAAAAATGAATTCGATAATTGGTGTATTTCTTTGTGCTTTTGTGCTTCCGGTTTGAATTTCGACTAGTCACATAGGTCATGAAGTAATTTCGACTAGTCATACGGGTCATGAAGTAGCTTTAGTTCACACTGGTAGACTCAGGTTATACGATTACTAAAGATGGACCACGAAGCTCCGGATGAGTTCTGACTTTAAACTTAGCAGGATATATCATCGAAATCGATAAATATGAAACTCAAGTGTTGATTTGAACTTCAAATGTGGTATAACGGCATACAAAATATGAACAAAGAAGCTCCGGGAGTGTTCTGACTTCAAACTTAGCATTATACATCATCGAAATCGATAAATATGAAGCTCAGGTCGATTCGAACTTCAAAATCGGTATAACGGCATACAAACTATAAACCAAGAAGCTCCGGGAGGATTCTGACTCCATACTTAGCATGATACATCATCGAAATCGATAAATATGAAGCTCAGTGTCGATTCGAACTTCAAATTCCGTATAACGACTTACAAACTATGAACCAATAAGCTCTGAGAGGGTTCTGACTTAAATCTTAGCATGACACATCATCAAAATCGATAAATATGAAGTTCAATGTCGATTCGAACTTCAAATTTGGTATAATGGCATACAATCTATAAACCACGAAGCTCTGAGAGGGTTATGACTTCAAACTTAGCATGATACATCATCGAAATCGATGAATATGAAGCTCAGTGTCGATTCGAACTTCAAATTTGGTATAACGACTTACAAACTATGAACCAAGAAGCTCTGAGAGGGTTCTGACTTCAAACTTAGCATGATACATTATCAAAATTGATAAATATGAAGCTCGATGTCGATTCGAACTTCAAATTCAGTATAATGACATACAATCTATGAACCACGAAGCTCTGAGAGGGTTCTGACTTCAAACTTAGCATGATACATCATCGAAATCGATGAATATGATGTTGGAAACTTTGTAAGAACGATGAATCCAACCATTCATAGGTAAGATTCCATCAGAATATTCCCTGAAAGCTTAAACACACCCCTTTTCGTCAACTTTGATACTGAACCTGGCTCCGAGCTCGAAACCTGGACGCAGGTGGACCACAATAAGTTGGAAACTTCGTAAGAACGATGTATCCACCCATCTATAGGTAAGATTCCATTGGGATATTTCCTAAAACCTTAAACAGACCCTCTTCTGGCAACTTCGAGGCACAACCTAGCTCCGAGATCAAAACCTGGTTGTGAGTGGATCACTATAAGCCGTAAACTTGGTTCATTGGATTAGAACCAATTACAATAAGACCATAGGCATAAACTCTAAATTCTAGTGCCTTAATTAGAAACAATAAGACCATTTACAGGTAAGATTCCATTCCGAGATCGAAACCGAGCCGTGAATGGACCACTATAAGCCGGAGACTTGGTAAGAACGATGAATCCATCAATTTACAGGAAAAATTCAGTTGGAATATATTCTGAAACCTCAAGCAAACCCTCTTCTGACAACTTCAAGGCACAACCTGGATCCATTTATAGGTAAGATTCCATCAGAATATTCCCTAAAAGCTTAAACACATCCCTTTTCGTCAACTTCGATATTGAACCTGGCTCTGAGCTCGAAACCTGGCCGCGGGTGGACCACAATAAGTTGGAAACTTCGTAAGAACGATGTATCCACCCATCTACATGTAAGATTCCATCAGGATATTCCCTAAAACCTTAAACAAACCCTCTTCTGGCAACTTCGAGGCACAACCTAGCTCCGAGATCAAAACCTGGTTGTGAGTGGATCACTATAAGCCGTAAACTTGGATTGGAACCAATTACAATAAGACCATAGGCATAAACTCAAAATTCTAGTGCCTTAATTAGAAACAATAAGACCATTTACAGGTAAGATTTCATTCCGAAATCGAAACCTGGCCGTGAGTGGACCACTATAAGCCGTAAACTTGGTAAGAACGATGAATCCATTAATTTACAGGTAAGATTCAGTCGGAATAAATTCTTAAACCTTAAACAAACCCTCTTATGGCAACTTCGAGGCATAACCTGGCTCCAAGATCGAAATTTGGCCGTGAGTGGATCACTATAGGCCATGAGTGGATCACTATAAGCCGTAAAACTTTGTTCATTGGATTAGAAACAATTACAATAAGACCATTATAGGCATAAACTCTAAATTCTAGTGGCTTAATTAGAAACAATAAGACCATTTACAG
The DNA here is from genome assembly GCA_023531105.1 of Papaver atlanticum. NCBI lineage: Eukaryota > Viridiplantae > Streptophyta > Magnoliopsida > Ranunculales > Papaveraceae > Papaver > Papaver atlanticum. The sequence continues at coordinate 6,086,249 of JAJJMB010000948.1, forward strand.
GTAAGATTTCATTCCGAGATCGAAACCTGGCCGTGAGTGGACCATTATAAGCCGGAAACTTGGTAAGAATGATGAATCCATCAATTTACAGGTAAGATTCAATCGGAATATATTCCGAAACCGTAAACAAACGCTCTTCTAGCAACTTCGAGGCACAACCTGGCTCCAAGATTGAAACTTGGACGTGAGTGGATCACTATAAGCCGGAAACTTGGTTCATTAGATTAGAAACAATTACAATAAGACTATTATAGGCATAAACTCCAAATTCTAGTGGCTTAATTATAAACAATAAGACCATTTACAGGTAAGAACTTGGTACGCATACAAGAGTTCTGAACTTGGTCATAGACAAACTCGTTCGCATACTAGGTACGCATACAAGAGTTCCGGACCTGAACTAGCACTTCATAGTTCGCATACTAGTTATGCATTAAAACTGATAAAGACGAAGCTCAGGTGTCGATTCGAACTTCCCGGTTCACGATTTTGGTCCTGGAAACGTTTTCGGATATTTCTTCCCAATATCAATAACCCAAAGTTAGTGGTTTAGCCCTTCTTCTTTTTTGCAGAAGTGAGATTTTTTTTTTTTTTGCAGAACCAGACAACATTATAGTTTTTTGCAGAAGTGAGAATTTTTTTGCAGAAGTGAGAAAATTTGTCGTATCCTTACGACGACTTTTCTTAAGAGTTGTGGAAGGGGATGTATGTAAACTTTCATCACAACCATCCATTTCCATCTACAGCCGTCCATTAATTTATTTATTTTCCTATTTTCCATATTACCATCGTATCTTTTCTTTCCATATCCATTTCAAACATTTTTTTTCCTTCACAGAGATGCAACCTCATCTCCCCTTCTATCGTCTTCATGAAATCACCACCATCTCCCCCTCCATCGTATCCAACTCCAACAGCTCTGTTAATTACTATCGTCTTCAACTATATCGATCTCGGCTTCGTCATCTCAGGAGATTTCTTCGTCATCTCATGATTACAGAATAAGCCAGATTTTGCCAAGCTATAGGAGAGCAGTTTGAGAAGTACTTGTCTTATGTGATGCCAATGCTTAAAAGTGCAGCTGAGGTTTCAACCCATGCTTTCATCAACTAATATATATGAAATGATATGCATTGTTATTGTAGAATGTATGTGATTGTTTACAGAGAAGAATGTATGTGATTGTTTACAGAGAAGGCTTCGCGCTGTTTGCGGCTCAGTCACCTAAGCATTATTTTTTAACATTATATTTTGTTTTACAACTCTTATAAATGGTTGTCATAAAGTTAGTATATTAAAGAACCGCAAACTTGACAGAACTTGTGATAGTGTAGGAATGGTTAGTGGGGTAGACTTCCATGCAGGAGGTTGAGGATCAAATCCCCCCAATGTCATTTTCCTACATTCTATATTTTTACTTCAACAACTCTTATAAGTGTTGTTATACCTTTTTATTAAAAAAAAACACAAAAAAGCGAAACTTGTGAACTGTAAGGATGGTTGATGAGCTAGACTTCCATGCAGTAGGTTCATGTTCGAATCTCCCCTCTAGCACTATTTTTCATTATCATATTTTGGTGTTCGTCACAACTCTTTTGCTTAAGGAGTTGTCGTTTGTTTTCTTAGCGCATCCCCTTGTTCCTAAGGGTTGGTAGTGATGATATACGACAACTCTTCCTTTGAAACCAGTTGTAAAATATAAGACTTTCTACGATGTTTAGCAAAGAGTTGTAAAACTCCAGTTGTAGATGTATATTTTTCCCGTAGTGCTAGCTGGAGAACCCTTTATATACTTGACAACTGACCTGATTCTTGCAATTGATTTGTTGTAGACCCTTACAACATCTTTTACAACAAGTGCAAATACATGAGCTGCACACCTTACCTGAAAAGATGTAGATTCATACAAGTATTAGATTTTTGTTCAAAGTAATAACTAATAAACACAATTCTAACTAGAAAGTAAAAATAAATAAATCATATACTTACATGCAAGTACTTAGCTCTCTCTTCTGCCCTTGTTATTGAAACAATACTAGTGGTCAAATAATCCATCGCAATCTTGTTAGCATTAGCATTATCCAAAGTGACAGAAAAAACATCTTTAAGCCCCCAATCTGACAAGCACTTCTCCAACATCTCACCAATATCAATTCCTTTGTGACCACTAACCTTAGAAGACATAATAATTCTCTTTTATAACTTCCAATGTTGATCAATAAAATGAACTGTTACACAGATGTAGTTAAAATTATTTGGTGAAATCCATGTGTCTGTTGTCAAACTAACCCTCTTCTTGCTTGACTTGAAGTAATTTTTCAACTTATCTTTCTCATCTACATACATTTCTAATAAAGATTTGTAAACAGTCATTCTACTTGGTACAACAAATCTAGGCTCTAAGACATGCATCAATCTCCTAAACCCTTCACCCTCAACTGCTCTAAAGGACATCTCATCAATTATAATAAACTCAACAACTGCCCTTTTACATTTTTATTGACTGAAAATAGTAGAGACTAACTGACCATCCTGCTCACCAAGTGTTGAAGGTTTTAATGTCAGAGTTTGTTGTCCTTTTACCTTTGGCTTGTTAGGATTCTTCTTGCATCTGTTAAAGTGCTTCCACATTCCACTTGTACCATTCCTTCCAGTATGAGCCTTTATTGTCTTGTTGCAGTAATTACAATCAGCTTATTGAACATTTTTCCTAGTGAAATGTTTCCAAATATCAGAAGTTGTCTTACCACCCATTTGAGTAGAAGTAACTTCTACATCTGTTGCTGATGTATCTGGCTCTGCTGCTCCATCTGTTGCAATTGGTTGGATAGAGGATCCAACAACTGTATCTGTAGCAGGTGTAGGTGTAGCAGCTGAAGAAGGTGTAGGAGTAGCTGTTGCAAAAGCTTGACTTGATGCATCCATGATTGATCACTGACAAATCACAAATACACATACACATAAATACATAATACACTTATGAACTGAAAATAAAAGAAAGTAGTTGAAGATTAAAGACAAAGAAAACCATTAATCAAATATTAAAACCACCAAAACCACAAAGAAAACCACAAATAAAATAAGAACTGAAAATAAAAGTGAATTTCATACATATAAAGTTAAATACTATAAATTGTCCATAAAGATTAAAGACATAAACCATCAAAGTTCAAAGTAAATACTAAATAGTAGAGCTGCAGTACACACTACACTGTAGTACCACTAAGCCTAAGTTTTAAGCATTATGTGAGCTCTGTTAGGATTAGGAATGTTGGTGCATCTCTTTAAGTGCTTCCACAATGCGGATGTTTCATTTTTGCAGTTGTGAGCCCTAAATTCTTTCCACAGTAATTACAAGTGGCTTCTGCAACATTTCTCCTAATGAAATGGCGCCATCTCTCTATGCAAGAGGTTAGACTGTTCGAGGGAAAATGGAAAACTTCTTCAATCAATGGATTTGAAATAGAGAGATAACAGATAGGGGTAGGAAGAGAATCAAAGAAAATTATCGGTCATTTTTTACATATCAATTAGAGGCAGAGCAATCAATTTCAATATTCTCAAAATCAATAACAAATTCAATTGATGAATCAGTAAGATTTTTCATTCATTTTCCAATAACATACAGATTTAAATTGCATCTTACCAAATCAAGCTAAAATTAAAAAAAATTCAAAGAACCCAGTAGTCCAAATCAAATGATTAAGAACAATAACGAATCAGTAAAATTGGAGAAGAAAAAAAGCAAAAAAACTTACAAGAGAAATTTATTTTTCTTCTGGTTTGCTGCTTCTGCAAAAAGACACAACACAAGGTGGTGTTGAAGTCTTGAAGAGAAGAAAACTCTTCCCTGTAACTGGTGTTCGTGTTCCTTCTCAGAGAGAGAGGAGCTGCAAAGAAGAAGGAGAAAAAAGAAACTGAGAAACCCTACGTCCCTACTTAATTTTTCTTTCTATATATACCACCATCAGATTAAATCCCTAAATCTAATGGTCAGTATTAGTCGGTACAAATGGGATGGGACGTGACATGAATAGGGCCGTGTACCTGTACCCCCTAGAGGCCGGTTCTCAGTTTTTGGACCGGTACCTGTACCCCCTTCCTCGGTTCGGTACAAAACCAGGTACGGTTCCACCGGTTCCGGCACGGTCCGGTTTTTCGTCTCGGTTCCTGTGCACCCTTACACAAAACTATAAGTCCACAAGGGACCCCTCAAATGTATGGAGGTTATAATGGACAGTACATCCGGTGATCCAATAACCGGATATAAATATTTTTTGGTTTTTTTATCCCATCCGGTCTTTGAATGACCGGGTGTGTTTTTTTTTCTTCCTTTTTTTTCCTATTATTCGGTCATATATATATAATTTGGATTTCTTTTTAATATTAAAATAAATATATGCGGGCCCGTCTATTAATTTGTGGAAGAGTTCCATAGTAGAAAAAAGATCTATAAGTATCTGACTCTCCATATATATAGGGATCATCCCAAAGATATGGATTTTTATACATCCACTAGGTATCACCGCGGCCTACGGCCCCGGCTCAACCTTTGATTAGAGTGCTATGTCATGTAGATTTCGGTATTTAACATAGGATTTTGGCCCCGGCTCAACCTTTGATTAGTGTACTATGTCATGTAGACTTCGGTATTTAACATAGGATTTTTAGCTTGCTATGTTCCATCAAAATACCCTAAAATATCACTGAGATGTTTTGTTATTGTATCGCTACTAATGTAATACGGTTTATGTTATTTAAGTATCAATATTGATTATTACCTAAATTTATTCCTTTATATGTTTTTTATTCGTTAATTTTATTGTAATTAAATTTTTACCATGATCAGTGATTAAATGTGAACATCACCTTCAAAAGTTAATGGCGATCAAAGTATAAGGTGAGTTATGAGGATGATATTGAGTATTTTTATCTAACTGAGTAGAACACGGTCTGAATAAGCAGCCACCAACCATTCCATGGATGATCCTCAGCTGGATTCCATGGATTAGTAATTGATAATCATTCTATCTCATTACTCTGTTTCATGGATGATCCTCAGCTGGATTCCATGGATTAGTAATAGATACTCAACTCATTTTATTACTCTGTTTCATGAATCATTCGAATTTCATGAATTAGTAATGAATACTCAAATAATTTCTATTACTCTGTTTCATGAACTATTCTCAGTTGGATTTCATGAATTAGTAATAAACAAAATCGTTTAACAAAATAAATTATTTACTTGAAATGAGCAAATGAACGATCCCAATATTTACTTTAGGAAATTATTCTAAAGAAAAAAGTTTCAATAAATTTAACAGAAATAGGTCTACATTTTATGAAACTAATCCAGGAAATCTATACCGAAGAGAAAAACAATCTGATATGTAAGAATTCAGATTACTAAAATTATAATAAGGTAAATAATGAGGTGGATAATGTAAAAGCTATAGAAGATGGTCAAGCTGTTAATGTCGTTTGACATAACCAAGAACCTGGCGAACCATATGATAATGTAAACAATATAAACTTGAGTTATAGAATACTTTGCCAAGAATATAAATGGCGAAAATATGGATTTCAATCTTCTTTCTTTGGGCATTCCACTGTCCTTGCATCAAATAGTTGTATAGTAGTTATATTCTTTCCCAAGTCCAGATTTGTCTATGTTGGTTATGTATTTTTGCTTTGGACCTTATTTTGAATTGACGTAGCCATGTGTTTCGGTTTTGATTTTAATTTATCCATATTTTCATAGACCTGTGTCATGTAATTGTGAATTTCTTGATTGGACCCATCTCCAGGGAAAAGACCGATGCATGCTTGTTGTTCACGCACCGCTTCCATAACCTCTTCTCCATAAAAATGCAATCATATATATATATATATCCTTGTCGATTTCCTTCAACATTTAATCGAGGTTGTCTTCCTCATCTTCAATGAACTTTACATTCTTCAAATAAAACTCAAGAATCTTACTATCATGTGACAGTAAAATGTGAATGTCGCAATGACACTTATCCACATACTTAACCTGATCAAAATCATACAACATCAAAAACTGAAAATATTTAACACCAATAATTCTAAATTTTTTTTAATATTATTTTAATTTTTCTAGCTAAGTACTATTGTTTTTGTCATAATCTTCCATCAACTTTTACTCTTCGAGTTCATGTTTAAACAATTAATTTTAGATTTTAATGAATCAAAGGGTTTAAATCTTCCTCAACCATCAATATTATTTTGTTGCTCTAGATCCTGCAAAAACTTCTCCAGTTCACAAACAGATTACACAAAGAATATGTACCTCTTCTATTGTCTTTTTTTTCTCCAGTTCACAAACATATCTCACAAAGAATATATACCTCTTGTACTGCACTTTTTTGTTGATACGTTTTCCTTTTTTTACCCCCACCTTGATGCTAGCGAGTTTTGAATGCAATTCGTTGGTTTCATCAACCAACAACTTCACCATTGCACTACAATCATCACCCAATAACTTTACAATGACACCTGCATACCTCTTCCAACATGCAAAGCTTCCAAACAATTCCAGATCTTGATTACTATTATCGTTAGTGAATCAATCTACAAAAACAGAATTCAATTAACAAAATTTTGCAAAAACTCTACAGAATTCAAAGACAATCCGAAACTGCAGAAACAAACAAATCAAAATCATATAATTCGGAAGAATTCAAAGACAATCCAAAACTCAAATGCCTTAGAGAGACAGGGGTAAAAAACCCCTAGAATTTGTTGAACTGAAAAATCATAATTATGCCTAAACCTAGGACCCTAAGCTGTAACAATCTTACGAATCTTGTCAGAACCTTCAATAATTCAAAATAAAAGCGACTTAGAACCCTAGATATCAACCTCGGGTATTTTGGAGAATGACCGAAAAACGAAGAATAAGTTTGAGGGAAGAAGATATTACATTGTTGTGGAACTCGAGCTAAAACAAATTGGTATTACCAACACCCCCTATTCCGTTCACCCACACGACCCACCTAATATTATCATTAGTTTCATAGCCGTCCAATTGAAAACTCCATCCGGAATTTCCCGACCGCCAGATCGGAGTCCCCGTTGAACGTCGTCCGTCTAATAGCCTTAGCTATCATGGAGACAAACCTGAATAAGCAAGTTTTCCAGATCCTCCAAGTCATATGTTGATATTTTAGCCTCCTCTAACTTGGTTGGTCTTTTGTTGGCCTTCTCTAACTTTGTTGGTCTTTTCTTGGCCTTCTCTAACTCAGTTCTCATCTATTTTCTGTCAAGTCCATATTCCTCATTTTCTATAATTCTCTCTTTTTTTCTTTCTTTTTTAGTAATTCTTAAAGTATGAATCTTGGTCTATTTTATGTGTTGCATATTTTGTTCTTTGAATCTAAACCACTCGATCAAATGTCTAAAGTTTAAAAGAGATGGAAATAAAATGTACTATATTTTTCTAAATTTTCTCGATGTTTGTCAAGTCAATAAATTTTTTTATTCCTTATTATGGAAGGTCGAAATGCAGAAGTAAACCCTAGTGTATTAGGATTATTCGTTACAAATATTATCGCCTAAGTGGTAGTACACTATCCTTTGTAATAAGTTTCTACTGGAGAATGTCATCGACATATAGACAAATCCTTTTTATGCTTATCAATCTTTTATGTGTTTTCCCAGTTAATATCTCGTCATCAATTTTTGTCTTTCCCTAGGAGCTTCATCAAGTCTTTCTTTCTCAACTATGTGATTTTTGCGCCAACTTTTAGCTGAATTTAATGGATTGAGAATCTGGTTATTTTAAATGTTTTAGAATTTGTTGAGAGTTATGAAATTCTATGTTGATGTATTTCAGTGTAGGTTCGTTATTGTTTGAATCCATACTTAAATATATGTGTTGGTCTCGTGGCATAAGTGATATCAGATGTAAGTTGATCTTATATTCGTTTTCAGTTGTTAGTGTTGCAATATCCCTTTTTTTAGATTGTTTGGATCCTCCCATAATTTCTAGTATGTTTGAACACGTGATGACGATGATTGGATCTTTTTACAGATCTTAATTGCGACTCATTTTTATCTATATCAGCAATTACTTTTGTGAAATTCTTATTTACATACTTGAAAGGGTGTCATAACGCCCTGTTTATTATAATGTACAGAATGAAAATATTGATCGAAAAAATATGAAATTGGATCTAGTGTGACATTGATCATGACCTTTATATAGATACATATGTATTTAACAACCCTTATACCTCCACAAATCTCAACATTGATGTGGAAATTGATCATCCTAGACATGTATGGGATTAACGGAACAACATCTATATTGTTTGATCTATATCCCTTGCCAATAATCACCCCATTCCTTCACCGTGTCGGTGATAGATTGGGTACACGTTCGTTCAGGGTTGTATTATCAGCGTGTTTCTTTGGATATCTACTACAATTACCATGTAACATATATTTCCATACAATCTGAAATAGAGATGGGTCGTATTTTTACGGAAATTCGATATAACTAATTTTCTCAACCTATTCAAATGTACTAATTTTTCTAGACCATCCAAGAACGAAAGAGTGCGCACATGAGGAAAATCACGTTTTTAAAATTCAATGGTAACATTTATGCTACGGCTTTACGCCTTTACCAAACATATTTCTTGATTTATTTCATCAATTGAATTATTCAGTAATTTCTCTTCAACTTGACAACATCGGTTATCAGATTGGGACGATTAAGCCCGTCTTCAGTTCAGGTTTGCAGTCATTGTCAATAAGATATATGCTTGCTAATATCAAACATATGGTTGATGGTCAATGATACTGCCATTACTTAGATCTCATGTGCGGAAGAATACTTAGCACATAACACGATATGTTGTGAGAGTAGTCTGAATTTTCCTAAAAACATCTTGGTCTAGCTGGGGATTTTGTTTTTCCCGTACGACATGATTAATTCGATTACTAATGCTCCACTCATGTGTTGAAGTTCCCCGTGTATTGAAAAGTACTGTGGACCCTTTCCTTTTAGAGCTCTTATATCATGACCGCAACCAAGGTTGGTAAATGCATTCAAAACATTATAGTACTCTCACACGTGGATACAAAATTACCTTGGACATCATATCCTTTATATATATCCCTCAATGTTTAGGAGGTTCAAGCAACAAGGGGATTTGTACTCTTCCCTGACAACAACATCTTCCAAAGGTTGGTGTTTTCTTGGATGATCTGTTTAATCTCTCATCAATCCAGTGCATTTCCCCACACAAAGAGTATGCATGTCCTTTTTTCTAAGATAATGCAGATATGTCAAATTTCTTATTTATAACGCTTTGTGTACCCACGTCGTCTTCTTCATCTGATGAATCAAAAAATCACTCTGAACCATTTGATGTAAAAGTTTCAACAACAATTGTTCTACACATAGAGATGGATATAATCGATATCAGATATAGGTAGAGTCATATCTTAGATCAAAAAATCAAGTAGCAATTTTGTAGAGAAGCTGCATTCATATATGTATGGAACCCAAACCACTATCAATTGAACCCGCATGCTCCATACTAAACCACGATAATAGTGATATTTAAATTTGAAATTGTAGATTAATGCACGGTATGTACTTCGTGCAAAGTCACATCTATTTTTTGCAGAGCTTCCTTTGCACGACGTGCTTGCTGTGCAACTCCTCGATACAGAGTATTTTAAGGTTAATTGCAAGAATTTAGTGCAAACACCAAGGTACAGAGATACAATGCTAATTCGATGACTCTGCATACATTTGGTAGATGCTTACCCCATAATTGTACTTTTATCCCTGCACTGCAGTACGGTGGTAAAGTCATTGGACCTGAGTTCGAAACTTGTTAGTACCAAATTCTTTACCGCTAGAAAAAATAAATAATTCAATTAAAAATCGAGTCAACAAAGTTGAGTCAACCGAAACATAGATGGAACTTCTTTCTACACCAAGAAAGAGTTGTCCAACAACCAAAGAACTTCAAAATCAACACTTATCTAAATTCCCTAGACAATCTAAATAAACTACGCATAAACTTTCAAGAGGACAACTAAGCAAAAACCCAGGTGGGTGAACCAATCACATAAACAACCCATACGATCTGAAATGACGCGACAACATACCATGCAAAGATCCAAATGAGCAGATTTATCCCAGGGACCTATTACTCAGCTAGATTTAACAATAAAAGAATGATGTAATACCATATAATACACTGGCAATCATATGCCACACTGGAGTTTCCAGAATCACATGGTTTCTTGGGTATCATCCTCAGAGTCAATTTAGACAAAGATCCTCACAACATCAACTTTCGATAATCCAAAAATTTGATCATCCACAACAAACTCAGTTGGATATGCTTTCCTGCACTAAGTAAACTGAGTATATAAACTAATCCTTTCACCACGACCTCAAGAAAACCGATTGATAAACCTAACAACCCAAGCATCGCAAACAACCAAATAATCCAACATGAAATCATGAATAGTCCTTTAGTTTCTTATATATGGATTTCGTAAATAATTTTTCATGGATTTCCCATCATTTTTCCCCAAAACAGGTATCAAGCCGGTTACCTCCTATTATCACTTATTTGAGATTTGTACTTCAGGAGCTTATTATTAGGAGCCACATGATATTGGTAACTAACTCAGTAGTCATCTAGGATACCTACCAACCTAGGTGATCCTGCAATATATCCTTATAACTTACCTCCATAAGTGATGGACTTGATCCAATAGTGTATGCAAAGGAAATCCTTAATGACCTATGCAGCATAAATCACATTCTCAACACTGCATCGGTCTAAGAAAACTGAAAAAAAAAGGATGATAATTAAAATCAGTGCACATAATGAAAAGAAGAGATGATAAAATTAATTTCTTTAGTTAAGAAATCCCCAACTGAAAAATCAAAACTACCTTTTTGCTATATAAACAAAGCTAGGATATCCTTTGAGCTTCTTTGCTATCCCGTGAAAACAATCTTAGCAATCACCTGAAGGTTTACCCTTCGAGAGAGAATGAGAGCGATTTTTTCTTAAAAGCTTCTCAAATACTCTGATCCAACTCCATATCTTCTGTTGGATTCATACTTTGTGAGCATCAAATAATGAAATCACTGTTTTTGTCAGAGAAAACTTGTAATATGTTCACTGCTACGTATATGAGTGCAGAATCCTTTGGACCTCTCTTTTATAGAAATAGCAATCTACTAATTACATGTTCAAGTCGCACTGTGTAAGAAAAGAAGGAACGCTCCTGTACGTGAAATACTGCAAATTCCTACTGAGAAAGTACAATTAAAAATCAAAATCAAAACATAGTGGTTATTACCATTTCTATGAGCTTGTCACATAAAGATAACGCTTGCCACGTAAACATAAATAAAAATAAGAAAAGAAAAAAATAGAAAGAAAGACAAAAATAACTATCAGTAAAATCAGGAAAAAAAAAATGGAAACTGGAAACAGAATGGAGATTCAATCCAACCACAGTGAAATACTGAAAATTCCTGCTGAGAAAGTAAATACAAAACCAAAATAATGAAGAAAAAAAAACAATATGAAGGAGGAGCTTGTCACATATAAATAACGAAATATAAAACAGAAGAAAAAAACTTAATTTCTAATCCTACATGAAGTAAAACTTTTATACAATATGAAGGGAAAAATTGATAAGAAATTCTACTAATACAAAAGTTACTAAGCAACTTAAATTCTCACCAACTGTTATTGTATAATTCAGCCATGACCATTGTCGTAATAAAATCATAAAAAATAGTAATATCTTTTGATTGCACCAATCGCCTTCATTATAGGTTCTATCAAGGCGTCACATTATTTCTTTGGCAAAGCTAGATTCAGTGGATCACATCTGATGTCCTTGCAGTCACCCCGTAACCTATAGAAGCTTCTGGTCCTCAACCGTAGGAAATTCACTCTCTAGAAATGAAGATGGTTCGTATAAGTAACTGAGTGCCTGGAAGAGAAGTATACTTAACACACCAGCTTAAGAACTTGAAACTACATAAAATTAGAAACTTATTCACAAACTACGGAAAACAATAAAATAAAAGAAGATTCTGCTCAGCCTAGATCATAACCATCCTCATTGGTTCTACAATTTAGTGAAATTGATTCTACTCAGCCTTTAATGAAATCCATGAGCAGCACAGTAAAACTGAACCCTTTAGTGGAAGCTCATTGATTCTACTTAGCCTAGATCATGGCATATCACAACACAACGAAAGCAGTAGCTCTGAAAAGAAAAGGAAAGAAGAAATCGAAAAGTACATAATCTTAAAACAGTAGTTGTATAAGGGTATAAAAATCCAGCAACTCACTTGAGCTTCTTTGCGATGCCAGCAATGCACTTCCCCTGGTGAAAGGCTCGTCCAAGTTCGCGCTCAGTTGGTTGTCTTGGTCCATCCCCGGCAAAGATTCCTGCACCATATGGGCTACCACTTTCACTTGCACCATATCAAACATCCTGGATTCAAATGTGTATCCAATGGGAACATAAATTAGTCCACTGAGTGATTTCTTTCAACCTGTATATTTAGAGGTTACAAAATAAGACTAATCAGTGTTCTTATAGATGAATATAATTTGTTACTTCTTAGGTAGAGAGAGCAGAGGGAGACTTACGCAGTTGTTTCCTGACCACCACCTTAAGACCCAGTATTGTAGAAGATTCCACTGGGGTTGCCAGCTAAATATTGTATTCTCCATAGACCCCCTATGTGTCTAGAAATGCTTTGAATTGAGCTTCAATCATTCCAAATCTAGTAGGGAACCCAAAGATAAGCCCATCTGCATCAACAAGATTGTTAGGAGTAATGAGAGGCACGCCAGTCTTTGGTGGCGCACCCATCTTTCCAAGGACCTCTTCTGGTACCTATTACGTAGATGAAAACTATTCAACAACATTATCCAGGGTAAACTGCATTCCACTACGAATTCACATTTTGATTATATTAATTCATCAATCATCATAATTCTAGCCACTTTATTGAGTATGTTGGAATATCTGGTGCTACATGCAAAAAAAAGTAAGCATTTTTCGCATGCGTCAACAAAAAAGCAAGCACTGTTTCCTAATCTTCATAATAATGCTAACATTAAGAAGATGCATTGATAAAAAATAACTATGTTTCCTAATGTTAACATTAAGAGACTTCCCCACTTTCAATATAGTAGCATAAGAGACTTCCCTAATATTCTTGAAACACGCAACTTATATTAGTACACAACACAACACAACACCCTACACAACCCACGATAAACAGATGATTGGTCACTATTTTTAACTGACATTGGATAATTTGAAAATCAGTTTGTAAGGTACACGACTATAGTTTGTCATTTTCACCTGGATGTATATCGAATGCATCAAGCCAAGAAAGTTGATTCATCCAAAATCCCTGGATCTTCTTTCTACACTGAGCTACTCTAAAAAAACAGGAGAACTTCAAAATCAAGGCCTGCCCAAACACCCAAGCAAATCTAAATAAACCATGCACAAATTCTATTAAAGTTTAGCCTGATCCCAGCTGCCACACAAACAAAAGCCCAAATTGGTGAACCAATTGCGTACCTTACCTTACATAGAGAACCTCCGACTTCCAAATAGGAACTACTTGAGGGGTATCCTTGTTTTTTAGGACGAACAACAACAACTCCTGACACTTTTGATTGGCATTTTCACAGCCTTTTGAATCTGTAGACAATTAGATAGCTTACATAGTTAAACGGTAGTGTTGGGAATAGAATTAACAACATATTTGAATCAAAAGAGAAATTCTCCATTATTTAGGGGTAAAAACTGAATTACGTCAATCAATCCAAAGAAATACCCAAAGAGATTCAAGATATGTGTAGCAATATTTTTTTTCCATGGTAGAATTAGGTTATAGTTTTACCCTGAACATGAGACGGATACATATTAAACAGAACCGAGCAACTAATGTCAAGTTAAATCTATGGAGAACCTTTCATCCATTATGGCTTGTTAAGTACAACAAAGGTAATGTGGCATCAGTTCATTTAGTTTAGAATGAATAATACCTCATACAACAGATTCTTTTAAAGATGAATGTTCGTTCAAAAATAGAATAAGAGCAAATGCAGCCCCAGTAGTTTACATGCATGTAGAAGAAAAATGAAAGAATCTTACTGTATAAGGAAAAAATAATATGTGCTAGCAGTTCAATTGGGTCCCTATTAAAACCGTCGGATGCCCAAACTGCTCTCCTTGCAGACGGGGCTGTGATGAATTATAAAACCCATGATCAAAATCATTGAATTCACAGAATCCATAATTCAGATTTTATAAAAATATTTTACCTAATTGAAAATTTAACTAAATTTGCTACAACACTAAATAATAAAATAGACATTATGTACCTGCAATTGATTGAATAAAAAAACTATGTATGTAGGATGCTAATAATTGAAGGCCAAGATTAGCAAAGAAAAAAGGGAGCGAAACAAAAGCTACAGAAAAAGAATCGTTATGAATTGGACTCCAAGTTGATGAAGATGAGAACTGAAAATCTTCCGGATGTTTTAGAGAATACGTAGAGTACATATTGTAAAATTCGAACTTAAAAAACATATGCCTAACGAGAATGCCTGAATTATGATTAAACTTAATTGACAATTTCAAATCAAAAATAAAAAATAAAATCCGAGAACATAGTTAAAATCCAGGAATTAACAAAATAAATTTCAAAAAACCTGGATATAATGATACCTTAGCGGTGGTGAATATGTATTATCAACGGAAGAAGAAATAAAACCCCTAAAAATAAAATTCTAGGATTTCTGTATGTTTACCTTCTTCTTCTATTCCTCTCAATCATCTTTAAAATTCAACTGCAACAACATAAATCTATTATTATAAGCTACCTACATCAACAGATAGAAGAATCACAAAAACAAAAAAAAAGAAGCAAAAATCTTGGATTTCTGCGGGATACATTGTACGTCAATCAATCAGAAGA
The DNA here is from genome assembly GCA_023531105.1 of Papaver atlanticum. NCBI lineage: Eukaryota > Viridiplantae > Streptophyta > Magnoliopsida > Ranunculales > Papaveraceae > Papaver > Papaver atlanticum. The sequence continues at coordinate 6,101,289 of JAJJMB010000948.1, forward strand.
AATACCCAAAGAGATTCAAATATGTGTAGCAATATTTTTTTTCCATGGTAGAATTAGGTTATAGTTTTACCCTAAACATGAGACGGATACATATTAAACAGAACCGAGCAACTAATGCAAGTTAAATCTATGGAGAACCTTTCATCCATTATGGCTTGTTAAGTACAACAAAGGTAATGTGGTATCAGGTCATTTAGTTTAGAACGAATAATACCTCATACAACAGATTCTCTTAAAGATGAATGTTCGTTCAAAAATAAAATAGGAGCAAATGCAGTCCCAGTAGTTTACATGCATGTAGAATTAAAATGAAAGAATCTTATTGTATAAGGAAAGAATAATATGTGCTAGCAGTTCAATTGGGTCCCTATTAAAACCGCCGGATGCCCAAACTGCTCTCCTTGCAGACGGGGCTGTGATGAATTATAAAACCCATGATCAAAATCATTGAATTCACAGAACCCACAATTCAGATTTTATCAAAATATTTTACCTAATTGAAAATTTAACTAAATTTGCTACAACACTAAATAATAAAATAGACATTATGTACCTGCAATCGATTGAATAAAAAAACTCGGTATGTAGGATGCTAATAATTGAAGGCCAAGATTAGCAAAGAAAAAAGGGAGCGAAACAAAAGCTACAGAAACAGAATCGTTAAGAATTGGACTCCAAGTTGATGAAGATGAGAACTGAAAATCTTCCGGATGTTTTAGAGAATACGTAGAGTACATATTGTAAAATTCGAACTTAAAAAACATATGCCTAGCTAGAATGCCTGAATTACGATTAAACTTAATTGACAATTTCAAATCAAAAAAATAAAATAAATCTGAGAACATGGTTAACATCCAGGAATTAACAAAATAAATTTCAAAAAACCTGGATATAATGATACCTTAGCGGTGGTGAATATGTATTATCAACGGAAGAAGAAATAAAACCCCTAAAAATAAAATTCTAAGGTTTCTGTATGTTTACCTTCTTCTTCTATTCCTCTCAATCGTCTTTCCAATTCAACTGCAGCAACATAAATCTATTATTATAAGCTACCTACATCAACAGATAGAAGAATCACAAAAACAAAAACAAAAAAGCAAAAATCTTGGATTTCTGCGGGAGAGAAGAAAAGGCATCGCAGTGAAAGTAAAAAGATGCTTTTATATGACACGGATAAATAACACCCATTCTGTATTTTATTCACCCATATGGATCCACGTAATATTACCCGAAATTTCCCAGTCGTCCAAGCAAAAATTCCATCCGGAGCTTCCCCATCGCCGGATGATGGCCCCCGTTTAACGTCGTCCGTCTGATAATCTTAACTATCATGGTGACAAACCTCATACCTTTTTATAACAATGATACCATAGGAATTGCCCTAACAAGGTCAAAATATATGCCATGGAATAGTAATTTTATCTTTTATACCTGTACCATCACTATAAGTTTATCTAGAACCACTGTACGGGATGTCTGAATATTGGTTGATAATGAAGAGGTAAGGATATTTTTATGAGATATTCTCTAGTCGACCCGGTACTTGCTACTGGAAAAGACTTTGGATTTGAATGAAGAGGTAAGGATATATCATTTTGGGAGGATATGTGCTGTTTAAATAAGAATTTTTCACTGTTGTGTATACTGGAGTAATCCGAAGAATCAAATTAATTGCTTATGTGAACACTTCAGATTACTTCGTCAGAAAGCTTTTCAGCTTCTATATGACAAAATTACGCAATGATGAGGAATTAAATTTTGAGAACTTTGGTCACCAAGACAGGTGATTCTCTTCCTTTTTCAAGTTGTACTTTAACCAATAGAACTAACTGACTCCGTTGCTATTAAATCCCATCAAAGATTTGCTGACCTTCAAGAAATGTTAGAACCAAATGAGTGCTGCATTGGAGATCTACTTGGACTTCCATTTCATTTTCTTGTTTGTTTTTTTCTTTCAAAGTAATCTTGCACTTTCATCGACCACAAGGGATTGGGGTTGGCCTTGGGATTAATAGAAATTTGGAGGCAATAATACAACCCAGACTCCCACAGCAGTCCCCTAATCGCAAGATGCAGTTTTACCATTGGGTTGAGATATCTAGGTCCCATCTTTAGAGTCCAGACAGCTTAGTAAAATTAGGGTGGAAATATCTAGTTGGTATCAAATAGCCAACTTCCGTCATTTGTGTTAAGAGCAAGATTCTAGGGTTCAAAAGATTTTAGATTTTCTTACTTCAAGTTCCAACTTACAACCTAAATTCCCGATTCCTCAACCTATATCTCTGTAAATCCCTTTTCTTCAATGGGGAATTTCAGCAATCTCCCAACAGACGTTTTGCTAGACATTATAACTCGCTTACCATCCGAATCAATTCAAGACTGCAAATTAATTTGCAAGCCGTGGAAAAATGTTATTTCTCATCACCCATCATTCTCTCGTATGCATTTGGCTCGTCTTCTTAATCAATCGGCTGATTCTTCAGGTAAGTTGAGTTTTATTGTCTTAGCTGAGAATCAACAACTTTACTATTTTGATTACAGTGAGAAGCAGAATGAGACACCTGCCAATAGTATTAGAATTAGAAGGATCAATTTAACTCCTCCATTTGTAACTGCTGGTCATATGGTTCTTGGTTCGTTTAATGGTTTAGTCTGTCTTTATGGATTCGAAGATCATACTTTTTGTGTTTGTAACCCTGTGACCAAACAATATGTCGTACTTCCAAAATTTAGCAGAGATTTGGACCCCAATCAGTATATTCACTGGCTTGCGGATTTGGTTACCTTCCTTTGAGTAATGAGTATAAAGTTGTGGAGATGTATAAGTTAAGGGCAGACCTCAATACTGTCGAGGTCGCGGTGTATACACTTGTGTTGGAAGGTTGGATACTAAATTTGCCAAAGTTTATGATGGACAAGGTGTTTTCGTGAATGGGGCGCTGTATTGGAGGGATAAAAGAGAAGGAAGGGTTTTGGCATTTGATTTGGCTGAGGAGAAGTTTAGTGGACGTATTTCACCACCTCCTTTGCCACCAGGCGGTATGTGGCATGATTATACTATAGGGGAACTGGGCGGGGTTTTATATTATGCTATCAGATGTTCCCGTCAAGCCGGTGAATGTTTTGACATATGGCTGCTGAAAAATAAGAATGATATTGCTGACTTGAAAGAGCAGGTGGAACTCGAGCCATGGGGTTGGAGTGAAGAGTTTAGTCTTCCCGAAAGAGAACCGTTAGCCTTTACCAAGCGTGGCGGTGTTTTATGTTTCGATTATGACTCTCTTGGTATTTATGATCCAATAACTTCAATCTCGAAAGAGCTTGTGAATTTTACTGCATTTAGTCAAATATTCCCTTACAAGAACACCTTAGTTTCGTTGAAAGAGTTAGGAGAAGAAGATATAAAAGTAATGGAGTCAGCTGAAGCCATGACGTCAAAGCAGCCTGCAAGATGAGAGATCCCTGGATACACTTACTTACTGGTAATCTTTGCAGATCCTTTGAAGTAACATTCTCCCAACTCTTTCATGTCATTGTATATATTTGTTTGGGTTTCAATTTGAGATTGCATAAACCTTTGCACGTTATCTTAAGGAGTATTATGTAAAGCTTACTGTGAGTAAGTTTTGATGTCACCCAACTCTATGGCAGTTTTTTTTTTAATTAAGCTATATTGCTTTGTTTAATGTGCAATTCGTTGTGTACTTGATCTGATTGCAGTTGGGGAATGTGATGCATATTTTAGTTTATGTTTCGTTTTTTATACATTTTGATCTATTCAGTATACCGAAGTTACATGATGAAAAGGGAGAGCTCTCCTAGCAGTATGGGAGTATTCCTTTCTTAGAGTTTAGGTACAACCGGTTTCATGTTTTTAGAAATGGAAATTTGAATAGGAAACAGCACTAAGGTTTGTCATCAGTCGTCATTAAATTTCTTAAGAACAATAGAGTTAAGTAGGCAGAATTTTGTATCGTAACAATCATGGTATATGCTGGCTACATCCAGGATGCAGGACAATGAATGATTTTGTTGGCCACTAGGATTTTGCCATCTTCTTACTGATGGATGATTTTTTTTTTTTAATTGTAGTTATTGGATAATTTTCGTATTGTTTAACTCCGGGTCAGTTACATTCCTAGTTGCATTACTTCTCAACACAAGAATTGCTGGGGATGTCATCGGGTCTGGCAACAATGGCATGACCAGATATTTTTCCTTATTTTGTAATCGGTAGAAATTGTTGGTGTGCAATGTGAGATTCTAGAAGTTGTTGGTATAACTGTCAGCACTCATCTCTTTCATGTCATGTATGTTAACTTGTGGCTTTATTGTGATGGCCTGTACAATAGTACTTGACAATTGACTTAGGTCTACTCTACCTGTTTCTGTGGCCTAACAACCGCTGCAATGAATTTTAATCCAAGACTTATGGCGACCTAAGGTCCTACACAAGGTCACAAGTAAAGAAGTGACTGTAAGTTTTGTCTTTTGATATCCATTGAACATGTCGTTGATACTTTTCAGAAAGTGCGACATATTACTACCTAATCAGAGAAAATTTGAACATGAAAATATAAAGTAAAACATCTTTGAGACTTCGATATGCACTATCATATGTGAAGGGACGCTTTAATATCATCATTACTATAATAATTGAATAATGGTATTATAGATCTAGCTTTGTTTCTTTACTACTAATAACTTTTGCTGATTTTCTCCGTCCAAGAGAAGAAAATTCAGCCATGTTTTCTCTTTCTTTTTGATAAAAAATTCCGCCACATTTACTTTGCCCAAACTTGTACTTAATCTCACATTAATTTATTCAATTCAGAAATTTCTTCGATGGTCAAAAGTTTTCAATTTGAAGTTTCTTACTATTACTTTTCTCTACATCTAGAAAATGTGACAATACCTGGCTTAGATAGAATGCTGGTGTTTGAACACTTATGGCAACCGGTTTTATCAGAGCATTGAATGTTGTTGCACCAGATGTTGCCGGACAAACAAGATGGAAAGAAAGTGCTTCAAACAAACAAAAGACAATAAATCATTGAACTGAGATGTTGTGGCTCAGGGTGAGTTAGAATCAAGGTTTGAAACAGCCGTTTTTCATGAGAAAACGGCCATTGAAACGGTCACGCCTATGTAGTATGGCCGTGAGGGTCACCGATACGCATGTCTAAATAACACCGATACATAGTAAAAAGCGGCGTTATTTAGACCCGTTATATCCGTTTCCACGCATGTGATAACCGTTTTTCTAAAATTGATTTTTACGTTTTTTTCGTCTAAATAACATTTTAACATAAGTTTTTTCGACTGTTTTCTCCGTTTTCACACCCGTTATACCCGTCTTTTAGAAAAAAAAAGAATATAAAAATATTATTTTAACGAATTTTTTATTTTTAAAATAAAATATTAAGAATTACAATTAAATTTTTTAAAATAAATGAATAAACAAATAAAATAAAAAACGCAGTAACAACGTAATTTAGACCCGATATAACCGTTTTCACGCATGTTAAAACCGTTAGATAGGAAATTCAGATTATAATTTATTTATTTTTTCTATTTACCGTCACACCCATTATTTCAGAAAAACGTCAAATAAACGCGTTTTTTCCCTAAACAACGCGTTTTTTGCCCGAAACGTGCTCACATTCGTGAAAACACGTTATAACGACCCGACATGTGACCCGTTTTTCAAACCTCGGTTAGAATAAGATAGTTTTCATCCGAACCTTTAAAACGGCCGTTTTTCACTACTGTGTCCAACCCCGTTTTTTACTAGTGTGACGAGTTTCAGCCTCAGATGACGGTTTATGTCAGTGTTCGACCACGACTCAGTCTAAGTCAAGTTGAGTCTACTAGTACTACTACTAATGCCAACTTGTTTAAAACAAAACCCGTCCCTCTCAAAAGCTCAGATGCGGCCCCATTTCTTTTCCCTTCATTAAAGGTTTAAGCTTTTTGTTCAAGACCCTTTTAACTCAATGCCTTCATCCGTGAGTCTCTCTTTCTCTCATTTGTTCTCAGGTAGATAAGCAGAAGAAGAACAGTAAAATTTGGTACAGAGAGAGATGGTAATAATTGATTCAGTTTCATTTATAATCATCTTAATTCTATACTCTCTTCTTCTTCTAATATACGCAGTTTCTTCAACAGACATTAAATTGGGTTCAACTCTTGAACCAAACAACAAATGGAATTCATCCAAAAACACTTTCTCACTTGGTTTTATACCCATCAATGATTCTTCTCCTCCATTCTTTGCTTTTGGAATTTCATTCTCAAACGTTCTCATTTGGAGAGCAGGTGGTGAAGCTGATAATACTGCCATTCTCGACTCCGATTCACGTTTCGAGTTTCTTCGTAATGGTAATCTCCGCTTAATAAATCATGTTTCGAATAAACTTCTCTGGGAATCAAATACTGCGGATAAAGGCATAACAGTTGCAACACTGGATGAGTCAGGTAATTTGTCTCTTAAAAATGCTTCAAATTTCTCTGTTTGGTCTACCTTTGAGAATCCTACTAATACAATTTTGCCAAGCCAAGATTTCACTACTGATAAGATTCTAAAGTCTGGGGCATATTCTTTTAATCTGCTTAAGTCTGGTAATCTTACGCTTAGTTGGAATACTAACACAATTTACTGGAATAAAGGACTTAATCCTTCAATAGATGATACCAACTTAAATGCACCATACTTAGGTCTTCTGCAGACTGGTGTTTTCAGGCTTTTTGATCGAACGCTTTCGTCCCCAGTTACTATAGCATCTACTGGTGACTATGGAGAGGGTAGTACTGATACTTATAGATTTTTAAGGCTTGATTCTGATGGGAATTTGAGAATTTATACTTCTGTTAAGGGTAGTGGAATATTTACTCAGACATGGGCAGCTGTTCAAGATCAGTGTTTAGTTTATGGGTGGTGTGGTGACATGGGTATCTGCAGTTATACTGAACAGTCAGGCGCTGTATGCAGTTGTCCGTCGGGGAATTTTGAGTTGTCAGATCCAAATGACAGTAGAAAAGGGTGTAAAAGGAAGGTGGAGATTGAAAACTGTCCTAGTAATACAATCATGATGGAATTAGAGCATACTAGGTTCCTTACTTACCCACCTGAGCTTCCTTCTCAGGCATTTACTAATGGGATTGTGGCGTGTAAATCAAATTGCCTCGTCGATTCAGCCTGTGATGCATCCACCTCCCTGGCTGACGGTTCAGGACTTTGTTATATGAAAAGATCCAAGTTTATCAGTGGGTATCATTCTCCTGCTCTCATTAGTACTTCTTTTGTTAAGATTTGTGGACCAGTGATTCCCAATCCACCACCTCAATGTGCCTCGAGCGGAAAAACATTTAGTCTGCGCAGTGGGGTTGTAGCTGTTGTTGTTTTAGTTTCTGTGGGTTGTGTGTGTATTATTGGAGTTTGTCTCTGGTTTTGGCGCTATAACTATAGTCCAAAGTATGGTGGACACTACTCGCTAGATTACACTTCTGGTGCTCCAATTCAATTCTCATACAGAGAATTGCATCGTGCAACAAAGAGATTCAAGAACAAGCTTGGATCTGGAGGTTTCGGGTCTGTCTATAAAGGGGTACTTGCCAACAGAACAGTAATTGCAGTGAAAAGACTTGAAGGGATTGAACAAGGGGAGAGACAGTTTAGAATGGAGGTTGCAATTATAAGTAGCACACACCATTTAAATCTGGTGAGGCTTATTGGATTTTGCACTGAAAGTCGTCACAGACTACTGGTTTACGAGTTCATGAAAAATGGATCCCTGGAGAATGCGCTTTTCAATGTGGAAGAAACTTCTAGAAAGGTGTTGAACTGGGAAACTCGGTTCAACATAGCTCTAGGGACTGCAAAAGGGATAACCTACCTGCACGAGGAGTGTCGAGACTGCATTTTGCACTGTGATATAAAGCCAGAGAACATACTTTTGGATGAAAACTCCAATGCCAAGGTCTCAGATTTTGGTCTGGCCAAGCTCATTAATCCAAGAGATGATTTATTTGAAACATTGACAAGTATCAGGGGAACAAGGGGATACTTGGCTCCAGAATGGGTGTCTAACCTTCCAATAACATCAAAATCCGACGTTTATAGTTACGGAATGGTCTTGCTGGAGATAGTAGGTGGGAGACGAAACTTTGACGTTTCAGAGGAGACAGGTGGACTAAGATTTTCTGTTTGGGCATACAAAGAGTTTGAGAGGGGAAATATCTTTAACATTGTTGATAAAAGGCTTGTCGAGCAAGAGGTAGATATGGAACAAGTGATGAGAGCAGTTCAGGTGAGCTTCTGGTGCATCCAAGAGCAGCCATCCCAGAGGCCAAAAATGGGAAAAGTAGTTCAGATGTTAGAAGGGATTTCATCCATTGAAATGGCACCATCCCCTAAGGCTATGACAGAAGTTTCTATAGTTGGGCCTAGTTTAACTTCACATGGCAGTAGCATTGGGAGTTCAGCCCCTGCTCCCCCTCCATCATCATTTTCTGTTGAGACCCAGAGAAGTGATGATTTGTATAAATGACAAGGTAAAATCATTCCTTGTGGAAGCTCACTGAAACCAGTTAATTTCTATCTTATCATTAGTTTTTGAGTCAACATTTAGATTAGAATTTGCTAATACTATTAGTTAGTGTTTATGTATTGTTTTTCTTATAGAGACTTGCAGCCCCAGTGTATACTACATAGTTCTCTTTTGTAATCAGCTGAATCAATGCAAAAAATTTGAATCTACCTTTCTGTAATACAAATTGTTGCTTACACTAATAGATTTACATGATTCATAGAAAACATTTTCGACACAGAGTCAATAGCATGTCACCTGTTGGCTTTTTATGTTTGTTCTTCTTGCTATTTTTTTCTTCTGTTCTTGTTTGCTTGTTCAATATCTTATCTTGTGCCTCCTGGCAACTTGGAGGATTTGGCACAAGGTCCTTTTGCGGATTGCCGAGGAGAGTTAAATAATGTGTCATGGGAGTGGTCCTCTGATTCAGCAGTGCTGGTGGTGATGGCAAGTAAATTAAGGCTACCCTGGAAAATACATGCAAGATACTGTGATCCAAAAACTTGAATGCGTAGAAGAAATGTTAAAACATTATTAACCATTCACCACAGACTTGGGCCAACAAGTTAATAACCATCGTGCTTATTAACCATCGTGCTTAGTTCAACCAGGGAACTAGCCTAACCTGACAAAAAAAAACTTTAAACTTTTTTTTTTTTTTTCAAGTGAGCGATTGAGAAAGAGGTCGAGAGAGAGATTGCCCATTGGGGGTTAGGGTTCTTCGGTTAATTGCCGGTCTCCAGAGAGAGAGAGAGTTTTGGGGGCTGGGGTTCTTCTGTTAACTGGGGATTGAGAGATGGCGGCAAGAGCAATCGTGAGAAAGATTATTGGAAATCCTCGAGAATTTTCGATGAATGGTCTTTTGCGGATAGAAGAACTACGACACCTTCCTCCGGAATAGTTAGAACAACAACAAAGAATAAAGGATATGTTGAGTTGTGGAATAACAAGCTTGAACTGGAGCAGCAGAAACTCCTACCTTGGTTTGCATCCTCTAGAACAACATCAAAAGATAAAGGAGATTCTGAGTTGTCGAATAACAAGCTGCATGTGCTCCGACCACAAGTGGCAAAGGGATGGACGAGTTCACTATTATCTATCCAGCATCACCATGGATCAGCAGGAGGAGGAGAAGGATTTCTGAAACTCAGAACTTCTTCATCTCAATCTTCACCTCAAAGAGAGTTAATTAGTGTTCGGAGATTAGGATTACAGCGTCCTGGTTCATTTGATTTACCAAGACAAGTAGTGGAGGGCGTGGTATGTATAATCACCAAGGATGCGTTTCTCTTGTACAATGCTACAACTGGTGTTACATCATCTTGGATTGAAACTACAATCGCTCGTGAAGAAAAAGCTAAGCGCAAAGTTGTGTCCATCGCTCTAGGATTTGATCCACGAAGCCGGAAACATAAAGTCATATGCATATCAAGTTATGCGACTGCTCCTGAAACTATTGGAGCAGATGCTCTGGTTGTGGAGGTCTTGAATGTTCGGGATCGTACATGGACTACTGGTGAACACAAATGGAGAAAATTGAAGGATTTTACCTCGAGGTTTACCTTTCCTGATGATGGTACTATCTATTTGGATGGTAAGATACACTGGCAGTGCTATACTAAATTTCATTATGTACTCAATCTTGATGTTAGAAGGGAAATCTTCGTTTTCACTCCATTTCCTAAACCTCTCGATGAGTTGATGGATTCTTCTCCACAAATTCGGTCGATGCTGAAACTGATGGTGCTGAAGCTTATGGTAGTCGATGGGAAACTAGCTATTTTGAAGAGTACATTGGGACAGAAAACTTCTACATTATATGTATGTTATGTTAAAGGTGGCAAAATTGGATGGGAGGAGATTGAATGGACGGAAGAGAAGGTATTGACACCTTAAGCATATGTATATGCAACTACTGGTTTACGAGTTCATGAAAAATGGATCCCTGGAGAATGCGCTTTTCCATGTGGAAGAAACTTCTAAAAAGGAGTGTCGGGACTGCATTTTGCATCGTGATATAAAACCAGAGAACATACTTTTGGATGAAAACTCCAATGCCAAGATCTCGGATTTTAGTCTCACCAAGCTCATTAATCCTCAAGGAAGTGCATAGTTCACTTTTGTAATCAGCATCTGAATCAGTGCAAAAAAATTGAGTTTACCTTTTTGTAATACAAATTGTTGCTTACACTTGCATCATGCATTTGCAGAATTTCCTTTTTTTTTTTTTTTGCTATTAGCATTGTTACGGTTACAAATTGGAATCAGATTGCTGTTGCTGACGCGGTCAATAGTCCCCACCAAAATGACAAATCAAACACTATTCAGTACATTGTCATTTAATATTAATCAGAAGATGCTATGAATCATTACTGGCAAACGGAAGCCGCCAATTTGAAGAGTTTGATACTTTATTCTTGATATACTAGAAAATATTTTCGATACAAAACCAATAGCATGTCACCTGTGAGCTTTTTACGTTTGTTCTTCTTTGTTTTATTTGTCCTCCCCGTTTTGTTTTTTGTTTGCTTGTTCATTATCTGTCTTGTGCCCCCTGGCAACCTGGAATGAGTTTCAACTTCCCTATCAACGAAAAACAACAACAAGAAGACCTCCTGTCGCCAATTGTCTGCTGATTATATTATATTTTGTTCCATTCATCACATAAGAAAGAAGTTTGACCAGGCCTGTGATCTCTTTTGCTGCTGATATACATGATGAGAATGAAAATCGGCTGCTGTTCATCTCCTCTTCAGCTTCAGTCTGTGCAGATCCTGTCTCAGTCAACCTTGAATCATCTCCACCTTGCGTGGCCTCACCATCTCATCCAAGTCGAATAAGGTAGGGAGCTAAAGCTAAATAACCCCAGCCACACTATCAGAAAAACAGTTGTTAAAACAAATGAAGTCATGTTTATGGAACATTATTAACATACCTGAACCCCAAATATCCTTGTTTTTAGTGATCTATGATGCAATGACACAATGTTAACATCGATTAAATCATTAACAATTCAAAGTTTGGAATCAATGATCTTGTAAACATCGTAAACCCAAAGCCGAATCTTCATATAAGATGGTCTCTTTCTCCCTCATTATATATATGTGTGAAATAATATACTCTAGTAAGGCATACATTTCCAGTCATGGCGTTCAACATATCCGAAGCAGCACCAGATTGGTTGAACAAAGGAGACAATGCATGGCAGATGATATCAGCAACCTTAGTTGGAATACAAAGTGTACCAGGCTTAGTAATCCTCTACGGAAGCATCGTAAAGAAAAAATGGGCAGTAAATTCAGCTTTCATGGCTCTTTACGCTTTTGCTGCTGTATTAATCTGTTGGGTTTGTTGGGCATATAAAATGTCTTTTGGAGAAGAACTTCTTCCTTTTTGGGGTAAACCTGGTTTTTCATTAGGCCAAAATTATCTTTTGGCCCAAGCGGAATTACCTGAATCAACTCAGTATGATGGCGCTGGCGGAGTTGCAACCGCTATGGCTCAGCCTTACTACCCAATGGCGTCTCTTGTTTATTTTCAGTTCGTTTTCGCAGCAATAACTTTGATTTTACTTGCTGGATCATTGTTGGGCAGAATGAACTTCAAAGCATGGGTGGTTTTCGTTCCTCTTTGGTTAACTTTTTCTTACACCGTTGGTGCTTTTAGTATGTGGGGTGGAGGGTTCTTGTTTCACTGGGGTGTTATGGATTATGCTGGTGGCTATGTCATCCATCTCTCCTCTGGTATTGCAGGCCTCACTGCCGCTTACTGGGTAAGTAGAAAATGAGTATCGCATTTATTTTTAAGTACACTTTAGCCTGTGCTTTGCAAGTATCCAAATGCTTAAAGGAGAAGTGACCGTTTCTATGCGGTGTTTGATAGGTTGGACCGCGGACACAGTCTGACAGAGAGGATTTTACACCAAACAATATTTTGTTGACATTAATGGGTGCAGGACTATTGTGGATGGGTTGGTCTGGTTTTAATGGTGGTGCACCATATGCTGTTAATTTAGTGGCATCCATGGCAGTATTGAACACCCATATTTGTGCTGCAACAAGTCTCGTCGTGTGGACATGTATGGATGTCATATACTTCAATAAACCTTCTGTAATTGGGGCTATTCAAGGAATGATCACTGGACTTGTTTGCATAACTCCTGGTGCAGGTAACTGTCACAAATTTCTTGAATGCAACATGGAACAATTTGGTTTTTATTTTTTTGAAGCATGGAACAATTTGGTTCTTGGACTACACTACTCTACACCATAAAATTTTGCTTTTTACTCGTTTCAGAAATGGGAGAAAACAATTTCCGGACAGGAAGATGATTTTCCTGCATTGAGATTCGTTTTCCCGAATACTTTATGATTTTTATTAATAAATTTATATACAAAAGTAAAATAAATTATAGAAAAAACACAAAAAGAAAGGAAGAAGAAAAATGAATTATGGGTCCAATTCTCAAAAGGAAAAAAATATCATCAGCTGCTTCCTACCAGGGTAGCACGGACATGCCTATAATGATCACATGTCCTTGTCCGACTCGCGTTTGACGCTTAGACGCGTGTGTCTCCGCATCAGACACATCAGTGACATCATGTGAATAAATCACATACTATTTCAATACAAATATACATTAATAATGCTTAATTATTTTTTCTTCATATGCGCTAAGTTACTGACATAAATGCTTAGTCATTCATAAATTTTGTTCTTTTATCAACAATTTATTAGTGTTGTTGAGAAATTACATTCATAACATATACATTTTAGTGGAAAATGTCACTGCCGCGTCCTTGTCTTTTAGAAAATTTTTTCGAGTCCACGTTCGCGTCCCCGAGTCCGTGTTAGTGCAACCCAGCTTCTTATTTACGTCCAATTTTGTCCATCTTACAACTTCAGAATATATATGACTGAACTTATATTGTCCGTGTATAATATAGGTCTTGTTCAGGGATGGGCAGCTCTTATCATGGGAATTTTATCAGGTTCTATTCCATGGTTCACGATGATGATCCTCCATAAAAGATCTAAATTACTTCAAAAAGTCGATGACACGCTGGGTATGTTTCATACGCATGCAGTCGCGGGCCTTCTCGGAGGTATCTGTACGGGCATCTTTGCAGAACCAAAACTCTCCAGACTTTTTTTGCCTGTACCCGGCTCAAGAGGTTTAACTTATGGTGGACCTGGTGGAATGCAACTACTGAAACAACTTGTAGCTGCTGCTTTCATCATTGGTTTGAATGTTGTTGTCACTTCCATCATATGCTTAGCAATAAGGGTTGTTATTCCACTTCGAATGTCCGAAGAACAACTGTTGGTCGGAGATGATGCAGTACATGGTGAAGAAGCATACGCCTTATGGGGTGACGGTAAGAAATTCGATGAAGAGAGTATCTAAATAAATGTAAAAGTAACAATTCAAATGCATGAATAAACAGTATCTGTGATGCTAGAGCCACCTTCACTTCTTTTGCTTGTGTGCTAGTGATGATATTCTGCGGGTTCATTGTTCTCGTCGGATATTGTGTCCTGTAATTGGTTTTATCGTTGTTTCTTTTTGGGGATTTTTTAGTAGTGTTCTGTTTTCCGGTTGGTGTGGGGTTCTAAATCGACTTTTCAACTTTTTTTTTTTTTGTCTTTGTGTATTATTTTGGAAATCTTAATGTATTATATATACACTATTATCTATTTATTTACAAAGACTCGAAAAAAAAAATCGAAACTCCTTAACTAATTGTATTCATGATAATAATCCGAGTTGAATCGGGCACGGTTACACGACTCATTATAGGACTGACTTATTACATCATTTCCAACAGTTTTTGGAAGTTCAAAAGGACAACAAACAAGACAATAATATCAAACCAAGAACTTAACAAACAAGTTACAGAACCTAATTTGATGGAGAGTTCTATCCATTTATTTTGGATCTCATGGTTTCATAAATAGCAGTAACGGTACCAGGACAAGGACAAGTTTGAATGGTCATGTTTGGATGGAAAGTAGTATATCCAAACCAATTAGCAACTCCACAATTAGTAGAAATTTGAGGATCAAAAGATCCAACCATTTATCAAGGGTTTTTTCATAAACATAGTAACAAAGATAACCTGGATCGATTGTCTTGAATTGGAATCTGCCAGAGTTGGTCAGAGTCTATATCATCGGTTTTCTATAACTGTTTGCTGGTGTCTTTGAATTAAATGTTGTTGTTGTTGGTGTCTTTGGTCAAAGTCTAGCTGTTGTAACCTTAATCTTCTTCATCAAAGTGATTGTAAAATTAGTTGATAGGAACCTATCGGAACCCCAAATCATAATACCAAAGAAGAACTAAGAAACATTTAATATCCTAGATCACATAAGAAATAAAAATATAGTTAGGGTTTAATCTGATTAACTCAGATTGAGAACCAAAACTTGAATAAAAAAAGATGAAATCAAAGCACATGCATTTCCATCTCAGGTTTGAATCATTTTGTGACCAACTATCGAGGAGGCAACCAAATGCCAAAAACTCTAAGATGGTCTTGATTATGATAAAATTTAAACACAAATATTGTCATATTCAGAAAAGACTACCCCTAGAAGTTCAAGTTTTTCTTATTTTAATTATCGCATATGGAAGGGGTCACAAAGCATCCCTAGTGTTTCTCTTTTTTCTCCTTTTTGCCGTTGTTTCCATTTTTATGCTTGAAATATAACCATTAGCTCTCAGTCTCAACCCCAACAGTTCTTTTCTGCCGGATTCTGGCAACTTTTTTCCGGAATTGATGTCAATCACCCACAAGTAGAAGGAAACCAAAGCAATCAAAAAGTGGAAGCCACTAATAGCCTACAACAAGAAATCATAGCTATGATCCCAACAACAACATACACAAATACAAAAACAAATTACTATACCACTTTACAGGAGATGGTGTTAGAACAAGGTGCCTGGTACTTACAATTCGTTAGAGCTTTGAACAAAATTGAACTTCAGGAAGTTATTCAGTTGTTGCAGGTAATAGGTGATCTTGCTGTTATTCTTTCTGCTGCTAGAGATTATAGGTATTGGAGATATGGAAATGGAAACGGTTTTTCGGTTGCTTCTACTTATTCGGCTTTAGAAACGGAAGGTTTTATCTCGTTTCTAGATAAACAACTTTGGAATCCTAGAGTGCCTCTGAAAGTCTCATTTCTGGTTTTGACTTTATGTTATAATGGTGCTCCCATACTAGATCA
Organism: Papaver atlanticum; assembly: GCA_023531105.1. NCBI lineage: Eukaryota > Viridiplantae > Streptophyta > Magnoliopsida > Ranunculales > Papaveraceae > Papaver > Papaver atlanticum. The sequence continues at coordinate 6,117,110 of JAJJMB010000948.1, forward strand.
GCTTTATAAGGAAGGTATTATTCAGAATGCCGATTGTTTGTTATGTGGTGCATGAGGAAACCAATGCTCATCCGTTTTTACATTGCAAAATAACTTTTGAGGTTAATTTGGTCTTATTTAATGAATAGTTTTGGAATCACATGGGTTTTTGCTAGTGATGTTAGAAGAACTTTATGGGAATTGAAAAACAAGAAGAGTAAGAAGAGAACTTAATTTTTTTTGGGGGATATCTGCCTTTTTCCATTTTGTGGAGTATGTGGGGTGAAAGAAATAACAAACTTTATAATAATGTGAGTAGAATTTCCAAGCAGATTATTGTGGAAGTAAGAGCGTTGTTATTCAATTGGACTCGACACATAGATATTTATTTTTGGTTTCACCCTATCGACTCTTATTTGTAATTGGGATGATGTAATTTACACATCCATGTAAACTTTCTGGTCTCTTTTTTACTTTTTCAGTGAGACAGAACCATTTTAATCAAATTTGCCCTTTGCCGTCAAAAAAAACAAACTATTATACCACTAAAAATCACACACCAACCATAAGCTTAATTGAAACTCTTTTTGTCATTCAAAAAAATAAACCTCACATCGATTATAAAAATGAAAACATGAAACCGGCCCGCCATTCCCTTTTTATTGAAGATTATCCATCAGCCCTACCCTCAAAACCCAAAATCCCTTTTAGTCGATCTCTCTATCAAGTTTTGCACTAAACCTAAGCTAAGTATATATATATGATTTAAACCCCTTATCACTTTTTTTTGGAGATAGAAATCGCAATATACTCCAAAATCCACCCATCCCCTAATTTCAATTTTGTTGGTAACAATAAGAATTCTATCTTTTACCCCTATAGAAAATCCTACCATCAATCCATAACACCAACAACAAAAATATTAAGACCAAAATCAACATCATATCAACACAAAAAATATAATTCATAAACCCCTGCATCATACCATTTATGAAATTAACCCAAAAAAAAAAAAAACATATCACACCACACTGTTGAAATTAAGCAGTTCCCGAGTAAGCACACTCTGGTGCTATATGTACAAAACCAAATTGACCACAAAATACCCATCCTAAACACTTTAAACATTATCCAAAAAAATGAAATACTAATAGAGCGTTACTGGCTAAAACCAAAAAGAAAAGTGATAAAAGAACCTCACAAAACCTAAATTTTTCTCTGGAAAGATGGGTGAAGAGGAAACCTGATAATCACACCTCCATGAATCCTTCATTGTTGACCATGGGGTTATTGCTGACGCCAAACCTGATACCGAGTCCAGACACTGATAGGCTGAACCTAGCTTCGGGTGACTCGGGCTGGCTGTGGTGCACTGCGTGGTCACTGGGAAGGGGATTGAACTGGACCTGGAACATGATTTGGTGGTACTGCTTGAGCCCCTGCACCTCCATTTGCAACCATAACATAAATTCTGTCACTGAATGACAAAGCATATCTAGTATAGGAAAGATTATCTCTGTTGCATGTGTTCTTCGAGGTAGTATATATGCACGAAGAGAACGACGCAAATCATATGGCACACGAACATATTCAAGAGATGTGAATTATTATCTCTCCTTTTGAAGGATCAATTATACCTGACAAAAGAAATTGGCACTAGATACTATATCCTCACTAGATCACTCAAGAAACACAAAATTGGATGATTCATGTAATATAGTTAAGATACAAAGCAAACATAGTTTGCAGAAGCCCTTGTTGTGCAAATTCCTTATCTTTTAATGGGCACATGAGATGAGGATGCACTTTTCAGCACAATGAGATTGTGTTGAGGTGAGAAGTATTTGGCTCACCACTTTATTCCTGCTTAGATTCATCAATCTCTTGAGTTTAAGAATGCTTGGATCTTGTTATCTTTACCACTGATAATTCTCCTTCCGTTTAGGTTTGTCAGTCAAATTTGAAGAAGAATAAAGTTTAGCCTTACTAACCTTGGATTGATCACACACTTGAAAGATTTGAAGCATATTGTCAGTCTAGCAGATCTCCTTTGCAGTTTGTTTACAAATCTCACTTTGTTTTTGTGTTTGAAACGATCATGTCCTTTCAGGGTACACAAAGTGCGAAATAATTTGGAAGTGTTTGTTTTGGTGCAGAAATTATACTACTAGTTTTTGCAAACAAAAACACTTGTGATGATCCTAAAAAATCAAAAACATAGCTCTCATGAGTGGGGTGATGTGTCCATCATATCAGTCATAGAATTTGATGAAGGATCATCAAGACTGTTTTCGAGATTGTAGTATGTATTGCTACATTCATCAAAATAGACATATTATGTTACAAAAGCAACAAATGTAGTTTCTTTCTCTTCCTTAAGGGATCTTCAAGGAAAATAAGATATCAAACAAACCTCAACAATTCGGATAGCTTACTCTCTTCAAAAGGTTATAAAGACGCCTAATCGATTATACCTCACAAGAACAATCCAAACAAATCATAGAAGAGTTTAAATACCTATCTTGTGGAATCACAAAAAAGTATTTTATGCTTTATATCTATCTTATTTCTGATATATAGTTTGGAACTACAACTATCAATAAGAACAAGACCTGTATAACGAAGAACTATTGGGTAAAAAATAGTTTGATTGTGCTTCACAAATCCCTTAGTGAAGACTTTAAAAGTCTTAACCTAATACATTTTCTCCAGAGGAAACCTAAACTTTTAGAGGAGACTCCATCCGCAACTAGGACACATAAGTGTCAGGATTGAGATTCCACACTACAAAAATATCGACCTTTAGGCACGCGCTTTTTGCCACGGGTTCATACTAGTCGTGGCTATAGATGACATATAGCCACGGCTTAGCCTGGGACGTGGCAATAGATCACTCATTTGCCACGACTTGTAGAGTATTTGCTTCGGCTGACAGTAGACTCATATTTGTATGCTCCGGAGGTATCATAGCATTTTAGTCACGACATAGCAGGCCGTGAGAACTGGTGGGATTTTGCAACAGCTAGTCGTGGCAATATTAGGAAGAAACTGCCATGTCATAAGCGCCCAAAATTCACGTCGAATGAGAATTTGACCCACGTTCTTAATCAATTCTTAATATAAAGGAGAATGATTTTGCTGATGTGTCTACACCTAAGTTTGATTTGTGATGCTGCCACATCAGAACCAGTTTTAAATATCATCCCCAACTCATTGCCATGTCATCCTATGAAACTGTTCACAACAGACATGTCCATTCGTATTTTCGGTTTTCAGATTAAAACAGTTCGAGAAGGACACGTCCGAATGGTGCGTCAGGACTTTAGACTAACAGACGCGACTGTTGAGTTGCATAAATAATCAAATTGATACCTTGCAACAAATCCGTCTTCTGCGTCATCTTTTGTCCCGTAGTAACAAATGTACCGCGTCTTGGATACTTTCTGGATTTCTCCTTATTTTTGTGATTTTATTAATCTCTTATTCTTTTTGTTTTGGATATAAGGGAATTGCTGATGATGTTTGGGAATTGTATTAACGATTAATAAAGTCGTCAATGGAAATTGTTTTGGAAATACGGATCATATCCAAAATGCAATTAATCGCGCTTCTCGAAGATGGATGACGAGTTTTCATGCAACAAATGTAAGAAAAAAATTCAACTTCCAGTAGTAAGTAAAATTTATAGAGTTTCAATTGATTGATTGGAATGAAACACTTCTCAAACCCAATCATGATTCAACTGTTGGCACGAAGTAGTAATGAATATACAAGACCTAACGTGGTTGGAAAAAACTGTAGCATTTGATGAAGTTGCACGATCACTGATCAAATGCCATGTTTCTTTAATGCTATTCGGATTATTCAGATTAACTGATCAAATTGTGTTCTTTGTCAATATGTTTGCAGCAACAACAAGAAGAAAAAATGTCAATTCGGAAACAAATTGGAACTCGGTTTGTTTACGAGATCAAATTAGAATTGTATTGTTTCATGTGAGACAACAGAAGTCTGACTATCAAAGAAACACCTATAGAAGCACCAACAGAAATAAACGTTCCTCAAGCGAAATGCAAAAAATGAAAACATTCATATCATATCGCAGTAACAGTCAACCATCACCATTGTTTGCTGAAACAAGAGCCCATACCCTAGGAATTTTCTCGACGAAAAGACTTATGGTTGATAAAGTTATCATAGAAGGTGATGCAATTAATGCCCAAGCTGCAATTAGAGACGTCCAAATATACCGTGGAGGAGACACATAATAGAGATGAGAAAAAAAATAATACTTTGACGAGATTTTTTTCAGGTATGTCCTTGGAGATGTAAATGAAACTGCTCATGTATTATGTCAATTTGTTATGAGATAAAATGTAACTCAATAGTGGAGAGTATCTAATTTTGACATACAGTACCGTCGCCTGGAAGTTGAAAGACTATACTTTCACCTGCCATATGAAGAAACAAACTGCCCCATGAAACAAATGACTTGGAGGAAGGGGCTATCAAGAGTTGATATAGATAAAACTAAGTGTATCGAATCGCTGGAAACAAACAAAAACGATGAAGATGCAAGGGAGTTAACATATATTGATTTCCCAACAAAATAGATTTGGAATACTGATGTAAACAAATGGAAAAGAAGGCAAAATGGAAACACGCCAACACCACTGGAAGAATATATATGTTTTCCTAGAGGAGGCTGCTAACAGAGGTGGTTGACATCAACCAAATCCAACCCACTACTACTTAATTACTTATTACTATGTCTATTTTGGAAGTACTCATGAGATTATGGGTTTCTGATTTGACGAATTTAGGCTACACTCTGACTGGGTTCATGGTGTATTCGGGTTCCATTAAGTTCAAATGGTGGTAAAGTACTTTCGACTGAGTTTGTACAATGATTATATGTAGTATTAATGTTGATATACCTATGTAATATGTAATTATTATTTTCTAAAAATGTTATCGTTCGTAAAACTTTGAGAGATAACCACAAAAGTTATCAGTTTTATATTATGAAAACAAAAGGATCTTACTGAGAAATCTATTACAATGTAATGAAGAGTACTGTTATTACATAGTGATTAATTCGGTGATTTACACAAACATATATGAGAGGTATTTATATATTGAGAGACAGACTACTATAGTCAAGTCAACATGACCTTGACTACTAGTATATATCCTAATATACCCCCCTCAAACTTTACAGACAGAGAAGGAAAAGTTTGAAAAAAGAAAAACTCACCCAACAAAGGTAAGAGTTAAGTAAAAAACACATATGCTCAACAAGAGCCAATATGACAGTACTCAACAAGAGTCAAGACAACAGCTAATAACTCACCCAACAAGGGACAGAGTTATGTAGAAACACATATGCTCAACAAGAGCCAATATGACAGTAAGAAGGAAGTACTGAACAAGAGTCAGACAGAACAAAGACTAAGTAATAGTAGTAGTAGAAGAAGCTCCAGCAGCAGCAACAGTGTCAGAAGAAGTAGTAGCAGCTATGGCAGAAGAATGAACTAAACAAGATACTAGTCTTGAGAAAGTAGGATAGCATAACCCTTTTGTAAAAACATCAGCCAGCTGTTCTTCAGATCTAATATGAACTACTTTAAGAGAACCTTCATCAACCAATTCCCTTATTGTATGATAGTCTACTTCCACATGTTTTGTCCTGGCATGAAAAACAGGGTTAGAAGCAAGACAAATTGCACTTTGATTATCACAATTTATCTGGAGATACAGAAATATGAAGGTCTGACATAACATAAGTGAGCCACTGTAATTCTGCAGTAGCTGCAGTTAGGCATTTATACTCTGCTTCAGCAGAACTTCTAGATACTGTTGGTTGTTTCTTTGAAGACCAATAAATAAGAGAATCACCCATGAAAACAGCATACCCAGAAGTTGATCTTCTTGTATCAGGGCAACCGGCCCAATCTGAATCTGTATAAGCTAGCAAAGAATGGATATCACCTTTGTGTAGAGAAATACCAGTGCCTAAACTGCCTTTTAAGTATCTCAAAATCCTCTTGACTAGAAGCATGTGTTGATTAGTAGGAGCATGCATAAATTGGGAAACATAATTTACCCCAAAACATATGTCAGGTCTTGTATGCGTCAAGTATTGAAGACTTCCCACTATAGTTCTATACTCTAAAGGATCCAGTAAAACACCATCATGAATAGAGTATCTCTTACCCTTAGCTACTGGTGTATCACAAGGTTTGCATTCAACCATTTTATCTTTCCTTAATAAATCTAGAGTATACTTCTGCTGTGTCAGAACAAAGGGATCAGCTGATCCAGAAACTTCAATTCCCAAAAAATAATGAAGTTCTCCTAAGTCTTTCATAGCAAACTCTTTACTTAAAGCCACAATCAGTTGATGAATAAGTAAAGTAGAATTTCCAGTCAACAAAATATCATCAACGTATAGTAATAACACCAGCATATCTTTTTCAGTTGTATATATGAACATTGAATGATCATTCATTGACTTCTTAAAACCAAACTGAATTAGAAAGGTACTAAATCTGTGAAACCAGGCCCTAGGTGCCTGTTTTAAACCATATAATGACTTCTTTAGATGACATACATGATTTGGAAAATATGGATGTGTAAAACCTGGAGGTTGTCTCATATACACATCTTCAGATAAATACCCATGTAAAAAGGCGTTTGATACATCCAATTGTTTGACTATCCATCCATTTGTAATTGCTAAAGTAAGAACAACCCTTACTGTTGTAGTCTTTACAACTGGTGAAAAAGTCTCTCCACAGTCCACTCCATCTTGTTGATTGTATCCTTGTACCACTAATCTAGATTTTAGTCTATCTATAGTGCCATCAGGTTTAAGTTTTACTTTGTAGACCCACTTACAGCCAAGAATATTCATGTGTGATTCTGGTAGGACACAAGTCCAAGTTTCATTTATCCTAAGAGCTTCAACTTCATCTTTCATTGATCCTACCCATTGTACAATCTTAGATGCTTCTTTGTAAGATTTTGGCTCAATAATGGTATCCAATGAACAAGTAAATGCATTTGGAATAGGATGTTTAACTGAATGGTTAGTGACAAAATCATGAAACTGTTTTGGTTTTGAAATTCCTTGCATTGATCTAGTGACAACAGAAGGTTGAGAAGCCACAGTTGGGATAATAGCAGAATCTGAAGATTCTGACTCAGAATATGTTTGTAAGTTATCATTAGATGAAGTAGATGAAGATGAAGAAGATGCATAATAAAAAGAAGTTTCATCAAATATCACATGTCTAAATATATGAATTTTCTTAGAAATTGGATCAAAACATCTATAACCCTTATGCATAGGGCTATAACCAATGAACACACACTTTACTGACTTTGGAGAGAGCTTATCAGGTCTATAATGTCCAAGATATGGAAAACAAGTTGAACCGAAAATTCTCAAAAAAGAATAATCAGGTAAAACATGAAAAAGAATCTCATAAGGAGATTTCATGGATAAAACAAGGGTAGAAGTTCTATTGATAAGAAATGTGGCAGTAAGAAAGGCATCAAACCAAATAGATTTTGGACAAGAAGAGTGAAAAAGTAGAGTATTACCCATTTCTGTAATATGCCTATGTTTTCTTTCTGCCAAACCATTCTGTTCTGGTGTGTTTGGACAAGAAAGTCTTAAATGAATACCTTTAGAATCTAGGAATTGTTTAAAAACTCCCTTTTCAAGTTCACAGGCATTATCTGTTTGAAAACAAAGAATTTTTGTAGAGAACAAATTTTCAGTAAGATTTTTGAAATGAACAAAACAGTCTAAGGCATCAGTTTTCAATTTTATTGGATAAATCCAGTGAAATCTACTTGCATCATCTATAAAAACAATATAATATTTGTAGCCAGCATAAGAAAGCACTGGTGATGGTCCCCAAACATCACAATGGATAAGTGCTAGAGAATTGGATTCATGAGTGTTTGAAAGATGAAAAGGAAGTCTTTTACTTTTAAAAATTTGACATGGATGACAAAGAGAATCAGAGGACTCATAATTCAGAGAAATAGACTTATTAGAACTCAAATAATGAACAATTTTCTTAGCTGGATGACCTAATCTATTATGCCAAACAGAAGAAGAAGCAAGCATAGTAGGAAAGGATGTAAAATGAGAATTTGAGCTAAAAGATAAATTGTGAATAGGATACAAGTTATTGACCATTCTACCCTGAGCCAAAATTGTGTGAGAACTTAAATATCTAATCTCATAACTTCAAGGATCAAAGACAAAATAGCAACAGTTATCCCTAGTAAACTGAGCTACTGACAGTAAGTTCTGAGCTATTTCCGGGACTAATAATATGTTATCTAATTTGAAATTTGCAGTAGGAGTATGAAGTATAAAACTATCAGTCTGAGAAATAGCAAGAGTATTACCATTACCAACAACCATTTTGTCTGATCCATTATATGCAGAAGTATTATGCAGAACTGATGATTCTCCAGTCATATGTAGAGAAGCCCCTGAGTCAGAAATCCAAGTTGTAGAAGCAGCACCAGAAGGATCATCACACATAGCTGAGTTAACCTGAACACCACTGAAAGCTTGCTCCACATTTTGTACATTAGCAACGTTAGAAGACCGAGTATTAGTATTGGTAACTGGTGGATGGTACCAAAAAAAGCACCTACTTGCTAAGTGACCAGTTTTCCTGCATATTTGACACTCCACTGTGTAGAAATCCACAAATGGTCTTCTTGCAGCACCATCAGAAACATCCCCACTAGAGCTAGTAGACCCAACACCACTTTTGAAAGAAGACTCACTCTTTGAAGTAGAACCATTATTCTTGAAATTCTTTGATTTACCCTTACCATTCTTACCACCATTATGAGTATTCTTCCCATAGAATGTTGTTGGATTAGTAGTATCAAAACCAGAACCATCTTCTTGACCCGGAGTTTGATCACTAAGCCACTGCTCATGAGTTAACAACCCAACCTTCAATTCACCAAATGTATAAGGTGTTTCACTATTTTGAGCAGCTATAACAAAATTGTCATAGTCTCTACCAAGACCATTAAGAGCATACATCATAATATCAGGATCAGATACTCTATCATTAATTGCTGCTAGAGAATCAGTAATTGTCTTCAAATTATGTAAGAACTCACTAAAAGTTTGAGATCCTCTTCTTAACCATGTAACTAATTACGTAAGAAATTACGTCGTGCACCAAATTGAGACCTAAAACTAGTTTCAAGATATTTCCATGTCTGTCGAGCAGAACTCATCCCAAGAACATCCCCTGAAATTGTTAGGGTAAATGTTGCTTTAAGACAACTCACAACAAAGCGATATGCCTTTCTCCAATATATCCATCTTGGATTAACACTCGTAATACCATTAATAGTTACTTCTGAAGGAGGTTCAACAATTTCACCACTCACATTACCATAAAGATCCGTAGTTATCAATACAGACTCAAATTGATCACGCCATAATAAGAAATTTGTATGATCTAATTTTTCTGAGATGAAATTACCAATATTAGTAAAAGGAAAATAAAAATTCCCAGAATATCCATTAACAGAAGTAGTAGCAGCGGAAGATATTGCACCACCATCTTGATTCAATTGTTGGTGTTGTTGTTGTTGTTGAATATTATTCGTCATTCCTCTAGTACTCGGCATGAAAATTGATGAAAGAAACCCTAAATTCCAAGAAAGCAAGAAGATGACTGAAATTGTAAATCAAGAAGTGGGAGAAGATCATAATTTTTTTAAGATGTATTTGATCTAAAACGTGATTGAATCACACTCTGTGGAAGATACTTATTGAAAACTTGTTATTACAGAGAGAAAATCCCAGACCGACCTCTATGATACCATGAGAAATCTATTACAATGTAATGAAGAGTATTGTTATTACAGAGTTATTAATTCGGTGATTTACACAAACATATATGAGAGGTATTTATACATTGAGAGACATACTACTATAGTCAAATCAACATGACCTTGACTACTAGTATATATCCTAATACTTACACTTTGGAATTACGATTATAAGTAGTTGATAAAATACATTGGGCACGGCTAAGCCAAGGAGTGAAATACATTTTCCATCATATTTATTTGCATTAGATACTTTTTTTTTTTTGTAAGTTCAAATGCATTCAAAAGACTAACTTTGGGAGCTAGTAACCCTTACATCATTGTTAGTAGAGCTTTCTAATACTGGATTAGGCCGTCTATCCCTTACATTAGATATATCTACTTCTAAACTTTGAAAAATACAAATAGGTGGATCATTGACCCAATCAACAGAGTTAAGGAAAGTTTTAGCCTCTTTTGCAAGAGTATCTGCCACATTGTTAGCAGTTCTAGGGATATAAATAAAACCCAAAAAGTTTTGACAACTAGAAAAGACTCTTTTAACTTCGTCCATAATAACTTGATTCTGCCAGGAAATTTGAGATGGTCTCCCATTCAAATAATCAAACAGGTTTTTGCAATCACCTTGCACATTGAAATTTATGAATCTTCTTTCTGACGCCCAATTAGCTCTTTGCAGCATTCCTAGAGCTTCCGCTTCTTCTGGGGAAGAAGCTGTGATTGGGCCTGCTCTGCCTTGTTCAAACTTGCATGTATCATTCCTAAGGATTAATGAAAAACCTGCAGGCATATCTTTAGAAATCCAAGTAGCATCAATATTAAGTTTCTTTTGTGTTCTCTTAGGAGGTAGCCACTTTGGAATTTCAATTGTGTCAGTTGAGGATTTTCTTAATGAAGGGTTATCCTTATACCATAAGTCTAGAAATCTTTGTATTTCTAATGCTAATTGAGAACTAGTTTGTTGTTGTGTTTCGAATGCTCTATTGCATCTTTCTTTCCAGATGAACCAAGCTTTGGTCAATATGATTTCTATGGGTATAATTTGGTCCTTTTTTCCTAACCATTCCTTGCAAATATCTATGAAGGTAGTAGTGCTGTCAAATTTTAGTTCAACTGAGTATGGTTCAGCTGCCCAAACAGTCTTGGCATAAGGACAAAAAAGCATTAGATGTTCTATAGATTCATGCTCTTGATAACCAAAGGAACAGTTAGGATGAATATCCTTCATGAATTTAGATAATTTCAGATTTGTAGAGATAGCATTTTGTAAACACTTCCAAGCAAATATTTTGATCCTTTGAGACACATTAAGACTCCATAAGTTTTTCCAAAAAGAGTCAGGCTGTCCTAAATTGAAGTGGTTCATTGTTCTTTCATTGAGCTTATTATACATAGATTTAACAGTAAAAATGCCTGAGTTGGTAAGAAGCCATCTGAGGGTATCTTTTTTGTTCATAGCTATTCTGATGTTGTTAATTTTCCTAGCAATGTGTTCTGGGAACAGATCACTTATTAGAGGAGAGTTCCACTTCTTAGTGATTGGATCAATAAGATCTTTCACAAGTGTTAAGTGAGAGTTATTAGTAGTTCTAAAGGCACTAAGATTGACTTCCAAGTTGGGTATCCATCTATCCTCCAAAATATTGGTACTATTACCATTTCCTATTTCCCAAATACTGTTCTTCTCAACTAGATGAATACCCTTACTTATACACTTCCAGATCCAAGAACTTGTAGATGGGGTTTTAGCTAAGAAAGCTGAAGTTTTCTAGAAGTATCTAGGCTTAAGTTGTGTCACCCAAAGGACCTATGGTTTAGTTAACAATCTCCAAGCTAGTTTTGTTATCATTGCTAGGTTGAACTTATGTGCATTTCTAAATCCTAATCCCCCCTTACTCATGGGTTTGCAAAGACAAGAGTAAGATTTTGTGTAATAACCTTAGTTTCCTTTCCCCACCAGAAGTCTCTTTGCAGTGCATCTATTTCTTTTTGTTATTTTCTTTGGTAAAATAAAACAGCTCATTTGATAGCTAACCATACTAGCCAAAGTTGCTTTATTAAGAACCATTTTACTAGACTGAGCAAGTAGTTTGCCTATTAAACCTTGAACTTTATGTTCCATTTTTTCAATAATTCCTTCAAAAAGTTTTATTTTTGCTTTATTTATAAAAAGAGGAGTGCCTAAATAAGAGTCTTTAAGATCTATTTTTTTTATTTTCAATAACTTACTGATCATTCTTTGGTGCTTAGGTTGGACTTTTTTGCTAAAAAAAACACCTGATTTTTCAAAATTTATTAACTGACCTGAGGCTTTGCTAAAATAGTCAATTAAAGCCAGAATGTTATGACATTCTTTAAGGTCATCTCTAATAAAGATTAGGCAGTCATCAGCAAAAAAAAGATGTGAAATAGGGCTATTCTTAGGGGATGTTTTAATTCCATTTATCAACTTCTCAGTTTCACCAGAGAGGAGTAATCTGGAGAAGATCTCCATACAAATAATGAACAGGTAAGGGGATAGGGGGCCCCCTTGCCTAAGACCTCTAGAGGGTTTGAAATAACTACCAGGGCACCCATTGAGTAAGACTGCAATGGAAGAGGTAGATATGCATTGATGAATGAGATTACAGATTTTGTTGTCAAAGCCAAATGCCTTCATTGCATAAATCAAAAAATCCTAGTCTACTCTATCAAAGGCCTTAGACATGTCAATTTTAATTCCCATTCCAGCATGTTTCACCTTTTTCTTCTTAAAGGAATGAATTATCTCTTGAGCAATGACAACATTGTCAGAGATTTGCCTTTTAGGCAGAAAGGCTGCTTGGAAAGGGGATATTATGTTGTTTAGAAGAGGTTTCCTCCTATTCGCTAGGATTTTTGCTATTATTTTATAGATAGTGTTTCAAAGGCCTATTGGTCTAAATCCACTAGGGTCTTTAGGGTGTCTACTTTTAGGAATTAGGAAAAGGAATGTTTTGTTTAAATCAGGATGAAGCTCCCCAGATTCAAAGAAATGCTGAATAGCAGAGATCACTTGTTTTCCTACACACTACACCAAATATGGGGTTTAGCAACTCAGAGTCGCAACAGCTTAGTAGCTGTTACGAATTTTCAGTTGCTAATTTTAGTTGCAAAAAATTCGTAATAGCTTGAAACAGTTACGAAACTCGCAACTGTTCGCCCTTGTTGCGATTCGTAACAAAATTCAGTTTTACGCGTGCGACTCGTGTGTGTGCTACTCACACTTTCAAGCTGACTCGGTTTCAGCCCATTCAGATACTCGGAGTCAGCTTCAAAACTGACTCGTTCTTTATTTTTATCGAGAACACCTCTTTTCTCTTATCTTATCTTCTTCTCTACCTTTCATCTGTACTCCCTTCCTCTCTCGTTCTCGTCTCTAAATCTCCGCTCCTCTCTCGTTCTCTTCCCCCTTACTACTACCAGCAACATCGTTATCATCAACGTCATAAACCCCCAAATCCTTTTCCCACTTTTCTTTCAAAACGCTAGAAATCTCTTCCTGTTTGAAGATCCCCCAGACCCAAAACCTAATGGTCGTCGTTGAAGAAGAAGAAGATAGAAAACATCTTGGAACTAGGGTTAATACAAAGGGGTTTGTTTGTTTATTTGAAACATGTTGATTGTGTTAATGAAATTTCAATAAATAGGTCAGGATAAGATTAGGGTTTTGAAATTCAAATTGAATTTGATTTGTTACCGGATGAGATGAGGTTCTAGGCCTGATGAAAGAGCTAGATATCACTCCGCTTATTACATAATATATTTCCTTTTCTTCATATTTCATAGTTAATTACAAGACTTAGATATCTTCATTTAATGTATTGAATGTTTTTCTTCAATGAGTGATGATTGTTGTTTTTGGTAGACTAAGGAGTATTTCCAGTTTTTGAGTAATTAGGATTATTGTGTTTGTTTAGAACTTGCAGGCTAAAGGATTGCAGGGAAGGAGCTATTTAAGATTACAAACAAGCAGCAAACTGATTGATCTTTCACTAGAAACAACATTGGCATTTGGGGGGATAGACCAAATTTGGGTTAGTTTCTAAAGGTAATTAAATTCTCTTAATTAGTAGTTTCTGGAACTTAATAATGTTTTCGATGCTAGAATTGTTAATGGGAGGATATTAAAATTTTGGCAGGAAATTCTTGGTTTTGTGTTCATTTGCTTATTCAAAATACTTTCTTTTGTTTCAGAAAGTTGCGGTCGAAAAGGTCAGTCACACAGATTCTATGCTTTTTCTTGATTGGAACAAGAAACTTAAGCAAGCTTCAAAAAAATTAGGTTAGTATTTTCTGTTTTGTTAAACATTGGTCTGACTAATATTGCTCATCAGTTGATCCCATTTTATTCCTAGGTTTCTCATGTGTATTAATGGGTGAATGGCTTAGATTTTGAGTGATTTTTTCTGTGTATGAATTCTAACTGTTGGGTCTCTATGCGATTCGTTTTTCCAGTCAATCGTTGTTCCGCCACTATTGGAGGTATCGGACATTATTTATTTCTGTTGTGATTTTGATTCTCGATGCGGAAGCAATTTATGGAGACTGATTACGTTTGTTTTTCATGTACCCCTCTTGCTCTGCAGGTCATAATGACGTTGTTATTACCGTTGTATTCAGCCTTGATGGCACCAAACAGGCTACTGGATCTGGTGATACTTCGGTGCGTTATGGGATCTCACTACTCGGACCCCATTGCACACCTGTCTAGGTACAACATTTGAACGCTTCTTAGGAGGATTTAGTTATTTGAATTTCATCTTAATGACATGCTTTACCATCTAGTTAATCTAAATTCCATTTTTGCGGCATGGATTTGGATTAGGTTAGGTGACTAATTTTATATTAAGGCACTTGGATTGACCTGCAATCTCAGAATGGTACTATTCTGCTGGTGGTGTGAAGGATTTGGTTGGGGGAGTTACAGCTCCGGAAGCTGGGGTTTACACAAGTAGGTAATGACACATGCTTATGAGTTGTTTTGTACTTTATAATATGCTGACTGTAAATTTGTTAGTATACAATGCATGTTGTTTATGGATTTGATATTGGTCGTAACTCGTCAACCTACTAGTTGGTTTCTACTTAAATCTGCTGATTCTCTTCTCATGTTCATCTGTATGAGATAACAACAAAAACCGGAAGACTCTTGTTTATCATTGTTAATAATTGTTTTGCGATGTTTGAATTGGAATAAATATATTCACTTGTTGTGGTTGGCAACACGGAGACTTTGCTTTACCATTTGTTTCATATGTAAGTTGAGTTCATTTTTCACCTCTCATTCTATTCATCCTGTTCTTTTTTGCAATTAACTTTGTTCCTCATAATCTTATGGACTGAACGACTAGTTTAAATCATTTGGATTATGTGCTGTCTGACAACTCAGCATCCACTTGCATCTTAGGTCTTCTACCTCCCCAGTTAAAGGAAATAATTGATAACAAATGTTGGTTTCCGCTAGCATTTCCCTGGACTGATATATCTATACTTGATGTGCTTTGTTTATGAAATAAATTTGTTGGAACTGTGCTAACTGGGGATTCCTTCATGTATATTTTGTCTGTACAGAGAAGGTGTGGGGGATATGTTGATGGAGTTCTCGGACAACCATCCTTGATCAGAGATATCTCGAGAGGAAAGTACCATTGGAGTCACCTATAATTTCACAGCTTTAAAACTCTTGCAAGGCAGCAGACAATGATTCAATTAGTCGGTAGAGCTCGTACTGGTCAGGTATATATATCATTCTTAGTATTCGGAAATTGATATAGTTTATGTATTGTTTGTTTGACTTTAATACCTCAATTACATTTGTTCTTATGGTTAGAATTGTAGCTTAGATATGTGAAATTGATTACACTGCTTCATTGAAACTTCACTGGTTTTATTAGGATGCTTCTTATCAAGGACATGGATCTCTATAATATTGTTCTTCTTTCATATTCATCATGTCATGCTTTTGGCATGTTCTTCTTTAGAAGGTCCGATAATGAGGATGATGCTAACAACTAAAATGAATGTGCAGTACTGTAAAACGATGGCTCACCACAGCTCCAGGTGCACCCACAACCCACTGGTACCAACTCTGTTGTGTTTTGTCTCAGCCAATATATGTCATGGTTGGACGAGATTAATGGAACTCTTCGTATGGTTTCTCAAAATGCACAGAGTTATACCGTGTACTTAACTATGTCAGGTGAGGCACTAAAATCATCCTTACTCTCCTTCTAGTGTTTTCAGGGATGGTGAAAACATAACCCTAACTCTGGCATTTGTAACATCTTGAAGCTAAAATGTGGGGTGATGGTGCTGAAAAAGTTATTTAAGCACTAGTGATCCCTTGTAGAGTTAGTCTTACGTAATGGCATCGATTTCTAATTTCTTGTTGGTTTAGCAAGTCTATTATATTTTTCGAGTTCGTGCTTTGTAGAATATTGACGTCTACATGTCAAACAGGTGGTTCGTAGGGAGCTGTGGGAAATCGTTCTTTTATCCTACTTTAGGGAAAGTTCTTCCTGTAGACGTTTTTTCACAGCGGCACTACCTCCTCTTTCGCGAATACTAGATTCTAACTGGTAAGGCGTTAATGAGATCTTTGCTTTCAGTTTCATCTCTGTCTTAGCAGCTTTTGCGCTAGATCTTTGTAATATGTGAAGTGAACTAGTATAAGTTAGTCGTAGTATAAGCTGAACAATGATTGATATGAACAACGTGAAATGGTTGTGTAAGTGACAAGCTAATTCAAAAAACTGTAAGTGTTGGGTATGTTCTCTTGTTTGGTAAGTTGTAGAAATGCCAATTTTGATGTCTAAGTTCTCACTTGTAATGTGCCACTTCTAATGTGTACGTTCTCACTTCTAAAATGACTGTAATTTATGAAATAATTGTATGCTAGCTGCTTGTTCTTTAGAATGCAGGGAACTTGATTTTAATTTCCAAATGAACTGGACAAACTTGACTTTTTTACAGGGGAACTGGTGGTTTTGACCAGTTCAAAACCTGGTTTTTGACCGGTCAAAACCACTATTTTTTTAATGTTGCAAAAAAATTGCAACTGCAGTAAGCTGTTGTGAAGATCCAATTTCGCAACTGTTCTTAGCTATTGCGACCACCTAATTTCGCAACTGTTTAAAACAGTTGCGAAATTTTAACGTTGCAACAGTATGAAACTATTGCGCCGGAAATTTAGCCGTTGCGAAAAATTGCAACATCGACTTTCGCAAGAGCTGAACTGTTGCGACGTCACTTTGCAACTGCCAGTTACCGTTGCTAATCACTAAATTTGGTGTAGTGACAGTTTCCCAGTTAAGTTTGAAGAAACTAGCTGGGAATCCATCCGGTCCTGGAGATTTATTTGGTTTTAGTTTTTTAATAACTAACCAAATTTCCTCAGCAGAAGGAACAGAATTAAGAACATCATTTTCTTCAAGAGAAAGACAAGGGGAAATATTTTGAAATAATAGAGGATTAAGAGAAGGTGGAGGAGAGGGAGCAGAGAAGAGGTTTAGAAAGAAGTCCAAGAGAGTTTTTTGAATTTCATGTCTTTTGAAAGTTAATTCATTATTACTCTTTCTCAGACATTCAATGTTATTGCATTTTCTTCTTTTCAAGGTTTTAGTATGAAAAAATTTAATATTTTTTTTCACCTAAAAGAACTAAATTGTCTCTAGACTGTTGTTTTGCTATTGCTTCTTGGACATCGTAGAGTTTTTCTAATTGATACAGTTTCTCCTTAATCTTATCTTCTTTTTTGTATACATGACTAGATTTATTCAAGGTATCTATTTGTCTTAGGGTATTTTTTATTTGTTTAGATGGAAGACCAAAGATATTCTTCTTCCAAAAATTTAGATTAATTTGGAGAGTTTCAAGATTTGAAATCAGGGAGTTAGTAGGATTTTCGGTGATAACATGATTCCAGGAATCTTTAATGGTCTGCACACAAGAGCTTTCTTTTTGCCATGTGTCATAGAATTTGAAAGTATATTCTAGTTTGATATAGGAAGTATCTAAGTTCAAGGCTATAGGACAGTGATCAGAACCAGCACCCACTAAGTGAGTGAGTTCAACATTAGGAAATTGGGTACTCCATTCTGCATTAGCTACTGCTCTATCAAATATCTCTTGAATGTTGGCTGCATCCTCTCTATGATTATTCCAGGTGTACTCATAACCCTTAAAACCTAAGTCTAGAAGACCAGGATTATTAAAAATATTGTGATAGTAATCACAATCAGATTTTTTAAAGGGTAACCCCCCAATTTTGTCTTCTTGACAAAAAATCATATTGAGATCCCCTAAAAGAATCCAGGGCAAAGATTGTTTATCTACTTATTCTGATATTTCAGCAAGGAAGTCCCAAGCTATATTTCTGTTAGCAGGATAAGGGCTTCCATAAAAACATGTTAGCAACCATTTCTGAGATTCAGAGTTGGTTTGTACCAGGATATTGATCATATTAATACTCCTATGAACAATTTCAAAGGAGAGTCCATCAACCCAAGCTATTGCAAGGCCTTCTGCTAGTCCTATAGGGTCTACAATATGCATGTTGGGAAATTTTTTGAGGAGGTCTTTAACTAGTTTTTTCTGAGATTTTGTTTCAGAAAGAAACAAAATTTCAGGTTTGTCTACAGTAATCAATTGATTCAAATGATTTTGAGTGAAGGGGTTACCACACCCCTGCATATTCCAAGCAATAATTTTCATAATTTCTACTGGGGCACAGAACAATTCAATTAAGCAAATTAAGGTTAAAATAATCCTAGTATAGTCTAGAATCAGAGCAACAAGCAAGACAATCAATTTAAGCAAACCAATTCAGTCTAAATTAAGCAGTATAAGGGATTTACTAAGAAAAAAGATAGAGTTTAGGGTTACCTGAATTTCGACTTTTTTCTCAGATGAGGATTCCAAATTGAAAGAGACTGGTAAGTAGTTATCAGCTGCCATTGTCTGCTCCTTTAGGTTAGATCCGTATTGATCAATCTGAAGCAAATCATCCATATATGAGGCCAAGATACAGAGACCTTTGGATGAAGAAGACGAGGGGAAATCTGGGACGGAGAGTTTAAATGCAGATTTAGGCTGAGTCTTGGGAGATGCAGATGAAATATGCAATGAATGCAAACTAGGATGAATAACATTATCATGAAATGCAGGAAAACACGAAGAAATCGATTCAGAAGAAATTGGTGAGACCAAGTTCTCCTGAGCATCTTCAAATGGAGGAAAAGAGAAAGACAATCTTCTGTTGACCAAAATGGGATCTTGTGTCAAACTAAGATTATTCAAAGAAACTGGGATATGGACTTGGTCTGTACTTGGTTCCGGGTTATCTTCAATCGGTTCCATAGAATTAATAACTCGGTGAGTCTCCGAGTTGGCCGATCTGGATGATTCATCACTCGAAACATGCAGAGGAATAAAATTTTCAGGGACGTTGTAGGGGAACGTTCTTTTTCCTAGAATAGAATTAGCTGCTAACGTCATATCTTCATCGTAATACACCGGTCCCAACACCTCATAAGGACGATCAGAAGCTGGAGGAATGATGCTCGGCTGCTCAACCTTTGGATGTTCTTTTCCGTAAAGCTCATACAAAGTTTCTCTATTTCCTAGTATAGCTAGGTAACATTCAACTGACTCCATCCTACCATGAGCATCAGTGTTATCCTTAGGGTTCCAAATCTGGATGGGAGTATTATCTAGGCAGAAGATATCATCAGCTGGACCTGGAGATGGCATTGAGATATCATAAATGTCTTCCAATGGTCTGCTTTGTAGAATAACACATTGGTTAATCTTATGACCAAATCGAGAGTAGTGTGAGCAAAACCTAGAAGGGAGGTAATAGTAGGTGAAGACGATTTCTCTAACTGGATAGTTTGCCACTTTAACCATTAATTTCATTACAAGTGGTTTTTCAATATTAACCCAAACTAAAACCCTTGGAATGCTGTCAAAAAAGTCACTTCCTTTACACACTTGACTAACTGTTCCTATCCTACTTGCAATTAAACCTAGTCTTTCACCAAATCTGTGCCCATGCCTGGTATTAGATATACTAGCCCATAGTGGGATTTCTTTGACTGCTTCTGTTATTATATTCATACCAGAGAAAGCCGAAGTAGCAGAGAAAACATTGTCATAAGGGTACCACGGCCCATTCAATGCTATCCATTTCAAGTCTTCTGCCATATGGAAGGTGAGAATGAACATATTTGGATCTGTTTCTTGAATTTGAAAGCATATATTATTACCCCAGAAATGACGTAACACTCCTCTAATGTCTTCAGTAGAATATAACTTTGTTGAAAAGATTCTAGCTAGAATACTATTTTCTTTAATGCCATAATCACGCATTAAAACAGGAGGAGTTGGTAATAAACCTGCATTTGTATAGTTTGCATTACGTTGAGCTACTGAGAGGCCACTAAGGTGTTTGTATATGTTATGGTTACTCATATTAAATAAGAAAGAGAAGCATAAGATTGAACCAGAGAATAGAGGAGTAGAGCGGCAAAAAGGAAGAGAAAAGTCGAAGCATTGAAGATGGAGGATTGTAAGAGAGTTGTGAAATAAATGGACTATCTTAATCAGTCCGTGAGAGAACTTTTTCGAAATACTAACCTTAAAGAAATGAAAAACCAGATTCAAATTTGGGTATACCTCGACCAATCAGAAATCGACAATAAAAAGCAAGGAATGATCAATCAATTTGAAGTGTCAGCCGCAATAAATGTATGAGACTTGACAAGATAATGACTCCTCAGATAGAGACATGGAGCCGCATAAGACCATAAACCATTGCAGGAAATAAATGCCTAACATTTTGACTAGATTCAAACGCAAACTAGGAATAGATAAAGATGAAAAGGGCTATCGGTCTAGATGCTAGGTCTCTTAATAACAATTAATTTGGATTATACTACACGTCTGGGAAATACATCATATAGAGGTCTAAAGCAGCAGTGAAGCTATGCATTTTCTAGATTGATATGTATCTAATAAATGACAGATTGCCACTAATCGAAATCTACATGGAAGGCGAAGAGCACAAGGAGACGAGGCGTCTGAAAATACATAGCAAAAACGTATACGAATATAAGAGCATTAATGATAAGTAAGAAACGAGAAAAGAATGGACCTATATAAGCTTCTAAACAGCATCGTTCCAACATAAAGCATTGGGTGAAGAAAATATCAGAAAGCATTGGGTAAAGAATGGCTTGTAATCACTTTAAGATTCCAATAGGGGCTCAGGTTTCATCAACTAAGGTTGTACGCTGTCAAGAAAGACATCTACATCGGATACAGTATTATCGGTGCTCTACCTGTCAACATGAGACTTTTATGTATCCTGCACAAGCCCAGCGGTTGGCTTTGTGCAACTTGAGTAAAGAAGAGAAAGATAGGTTGGGAAAGGAAACTATCAAGATGATTCAAGAAAGGTTATCTAACGGAATTCCGGTGACTGCTAATTATTTTTTATCAGAATACCCACCAGGTATGGATTATGCTTATGCACATGAAAAATCAGCTATCTATCAACAAGTTCGAGGTGAAGGGATGATAATGGTGGACGATTCCGAGGAAGAGGAATGAAGAAAGAGAAAGGAAAGAAGTAATTTCAGAGAAGAAGAAGCTTTTACTTTTTAGTTTGTTTTCTAGCTGAATCTATGGATTTGTTTTTACTGTTCTAGTGTTTGTTATTTCCTTAGTTTGTTTAACGGTCCCCCTAAATTGAAAATGTTTCTGTTTTTCAAAATTAAATGAATTTCGATTTCTAGTTAAACCTTTTGAACTAAATCCATTCCTAGATAATTTACAGTCTAACAAAGGAATGAAATCACAAAGAAACCCAACGGCCATGTTAGAAAGATCTATGGTAGTATCATCTGAAACTAGGAATAAAACCGTAAAGAAGTTCAAATACAGATACTGGAAAGCTTCAGACAAGTTACAAGTTAACAGTTGAGTGATATACTAACGACCAAAATGAGAAAAGATAAACAAAGATAACAGTAGAGAGATATTCTGACAAACAAATTGAAGAAAAATATACAGAAGGATGCTTTCTAAATGAGATGCATCATGATTATGTTTCTAAATGGAATGCACCATGATTATGTTATTAAATGCAGTGCTCCATGATTATGATTGAGATGCAAATGGAATGAATGGGTAAAAATATCTTATCAGATAAACGAATCAAGAAATCTAATGCAAAAAAAACAACAACCAAGGAATTCTAGCTAGATGGAGTGCACTTTGAAATATGATAGATATACAAGATACTGTGGAATGATGTAAGATTTCTTATCAGATAAAACGAGTCAAGAATACTGATTAGAAGAATGCAGTCTACGGGTCCCGGATTCTTTTTCTAAAAGAAACTGATCGAAATTGAGACAATGACAATTTCGTATACTCTTTACCCCTTTCTTGGATCCCCATCTGGCTTGGGATCGAAATCCAGATGGGGATTACTCGACCAGCATTGAATCACGTATTTGCATTAGATACCCTTCTTATAATAATCCAAATACGAAAAGCAGTTTAATGACAGAATGCCCGGGCTTAAAAGGACTTGTTGAAAATAAAATAACCTACCACTTCTTCTTCTTCTCCTCCTCTCAGCTCTCGTTGCTATCGAACTGAAACCACCATAAAAAACCAAAAAAAAATGCATCTTTCTCTCCTTTCCCATGGGAAGAAAATACCTAAATCTAAACTTCAATTCTTCATCTCCTACTCGATTGTTCCAACCCTGCGAGAGAATCATTCCTACCTTTTATCAATCATTCGCTTTAAAAATCCTAAATCGTGTTAACCAACTGAACCCTAAATACCATCAAAATTAAATCAAAATCGAACCAATTGTTTTGAGTTTTCTCCTGCTTCTTTCTTCTTCTTCAGCGAAACCTGGATAATGATTAGTCCTATTACAAACCCTAGATGCTGAAATTTCATAGGGTAAGGGATATCTCCTTATTTGTTTCCTTCTCTTGTAAATACAATTCTTTCAATTCATGTCTGGCAGTTTAATTTCTTGTTTATTATGATTTTGTAATTCAATTTTGAAATTTAATCTGTTTGATTTTTCCTCATTTATGGATATGGATTACGTAATTGCTTGAATTGATGATTATAGATGGCAGAAGAGGAAAAGGAAAAATATGAGAGAATAAGATCGATAGAAGTGGTGGTGGTGGTGGTTATTTTTAACTTCATCAGAAAAAGATGAACATCTTAAAGATTGGTAGGATGAGTTATCTAGAAGGACTATTGGTATTGGTTTGCGTTTATGTTATTACACATCTGCCTTATGTATTCATGGATTATTGACTTACTGTTATGGTTTATGTAATATCAATGATCTTGTTTGTTGTGTTATTTTGATTTTGTTTCATATTGATAGAATATAGACACAGTTACACTGTAACCAAATTGGAATCTCCTGAGGTTATATATAAAATGTTTGTTCTGTGAAGTTGATGGAACTGAAGTGTCACATCATATTCAGATCAAAGCTTTATCTTTGAAGCAACTTCGTGGGAACTATAATTAAGAATGTTCTGGGCTTCTGGCAATACAATATATACTTTCGTAACTTTCTTAGGCAGCTGTAGCTTTTGTACAAGGTTTAAATTTTGGGTATATATATTTTAGAGCTCTTCTTATCAAGAGGAATATATCTTTCCAGCTTCTATGATTGATCTGAATTTTCTTATTCCTTCAATGAACTTGTATTAATTATGGTTGATCTGAACTTGCAGATGCGCATAAGAATTTGATAGGATTAAAACGATTTTTCGAAGAAAGGTGATGAAAACAGGCATGGACTGTTTTCAAACATTACATAACTCTTTATGATACTTCCAACTTCTCGTATTGCAGGTTTTGGTTGAATCAATGACTCAGTGAGTGAGGTTGGCGAATTGGTGGCTGATCCAAAATCCAATGAACTTATGCACAAAACGGAGAAACCCAAAAGTGATCCAGTTGGGTGTAGTTCCTCGTTTTGTTCAGTTTCTTCAGAGGGAGGACTTTCCACAACTTCAGGTGGATACTTGCTCTGAAATTGAGTTGGGTTTTCCCCTTCTTTATATTGGAGTACAATTAATTAAGTAAATAATGATTTAGTTAAACATTTTTGTTTTCCCCTTCGTTTGTATGCACTAATTTATCATGATTTTGATTTTTGAACAGTTTGATGTGGCTTTGGCTCTTATGAACATTGCTTTTGGAACCTCGGAGATTACCAAAGTGGTCATCCAGCAGGGAGCTATCCCAATCTTTGTGGCACTTCTCAGTTCCCACACTGATGATGTTCGAGAATAGGTAACTTGATAATAAAGACATAAGGAGAGGAGTTTTATTAATATTGTTTCTTATTTGTATAACTTGGCGTGATTTTTCCAATTTAAAGGATGAGATGAGGTGAAGTTACTTTCCATCTGTAAGCAAATGGGGCTTAAAGACTAACAATTTCTTGTTTCTTTAAAAAAAAAAGTCTTGGCTGTGTGGGCACTTGGAAATGTTGCCGGTGATTCACCTAAATGCCGAGATCTTGTTCTTGGCCATGGGGCCTTGATTCCTTTGTTAAATCAATCAAATGAGCATGCCAAACTTTCTATGCTGAGAAATTCCACCTGGACTTTATCTAATTTTTGTCGGGGAAAGCCACAACCTTCCTTTGAACAGGTATGAGTCGCCAGTTACAACTACTGTTAGGTTGGTCTACGGTGTCCTGCTTGGCATCCCTAATAGAAACTAAATTTTCTTTTTTGTTCAATTCCTTGTGAAGACAAAGCCTGCACTCCATGCTCTTAAGCGTCTTATTAACTCCACTGATGAAGAAGTACTTACAGATACGTGCTGGGCCCTTTTTTATCTGACGGTACAAATGACAAAATTCAAGCTGTTATTGAAGTTGGTGCCTGTCACCGACTTGTTGAGTTATTGTTGTAAGTATCACTCCATTGTATTATGTTTCTAGACTCTGCTAGATGTATAGTATATAATTTGAGAGAATTTTTTTTTGCAGTCGCCCATCTCCTACTGTACTCATTCCCGCCCTCTGTACGGTTGGCAATATTGTTACTGGAGATGATCGTCAGACACAGGTACCAATGACTTTGTTTATCTTGTATCCTTATGAAATGTGATGAACTGTTGTATTTAAACTTGTTTTCATTTTTTGTTATGTTGGCTTATGTTTTTTTTTTGTCCTCTATCTAGTGTATGAGCACATGTACTCGTTCATGGCATTATGAATGTGTATTATTTTTATGTTTGGGACCACATACAATAATCTTGTCTTACTCATCTCTAATCTTCATTTTCATTGTTACAGCTAATCTTCGACGTGTATCCAGCTTCTCTTCAGTCTGCAACAAAGTAAGGCTTTTTCTGCTCCTTGATTTTCATTTATAAACATCTTCATTGATGAACACAATACTTTTTTTTTTAGTATTAGTGTATCACTTTGCATATATCAGTTACTTTTATAAAAATCTTAGCTTGCTCTGAAGCTATGGAACAACTAATGTGTCATGTTGCTTAACAGTTCATTCTCTACTGATATTATAAGACTGGATCCAGAATCATGTCACCTCTTTCTGGGAGGAGAAGCAACTTCATACTTCAGAGAGATTATATTTCTGGAAACACATCCAAACTCCTAGGTAGACCAATCTGCAAGTGAAGGAATGTTACTTCATCCATCTGTTTTAGTCATTTTAATTTTACTTTTAACCTTCAACTATATCATTTGTTGGAAACTAAGACTTGAATTTCTTTGGTGTTAAGATTTTCTGTGTTGCTTGAATGTAATAAATTTAGACCTTGTAATTCTTTTTTGAAAGAATAAATGATGCTGTTGGAAAGATTGCAGTGTAATAAATATCCTTTCCAGGTCAATTTGAAATTGCTAACTACAAAATATTATAACGGAAATGGCCTTTTGTAAAAACATAACTGTAGCAAGTAGTTGAACCAATAGCCGCGCGTTAGTATATATCGTAGCAAACTACCACAAACGTGTGCATCCTAATTCTTAATCTGTCACGACTGTATCCGTGGCAAATGGCCTTGTACCAATAGAGACAGGAAAGAAACCGTGGCAATCGTCGTGGCAAATAGTATTAACCACAGGACTATTTGTTACGGGGCACCAGCCGTGGCAAGATATCTTTTGCCACGGATTATTGATCAACTGCCACGGTCATCTGGCGTCACTAAAACTCTGTATTTTTGTAGTGCCAGTATGGATGGAATCCTCTAGCAAAACATGTTAAGTTATAAACAATGGCACAATTGAATATATGATGCAATTCATAGTTAAAGTTTAATATTTTAAGGTGTTTTGGAAAAATAGTCTTGGAGTCCCATTCGCATCTTGATGGAATGCACCGGATAACTAGGCTCCATTTAAATATCATTGATCGATATTTCTCATATTTTTAATAGCGGGTGAAGATTCGTCGGGAAACATTTTTTATGATGAAAGGAGGATTATTGGTATTGGAGTTAGTGTCTCTAAAATCATGATTGATATTAAGAGATACCGAATTTTGAAGGGGTTATCAATATAGAAATTTCAAAATAATCAGTTAGTTAGGGATGTCAATATACTTCTGTAATCCGAGATTCCGTTTCCAAAAATCCGACATCCTATAGGATTTAATCCGATTTGTGGATTTCATAAGCAGAACAATTATCGAAATTTACCTCTTAATCCTATCGGAACCGGGTGAGGTTGATTTCGGGAGGTTAAGTTCCGACATCCGATAACCCAGGAGTGTACTAGTAATTTCCGACCCCTGGGTATTATCTGTCGAGATTACATCCAACCATCTAGTCTAGGGTTCATTAGTGTTAGGCTGTTAGCAGTTAGCAGGAGAGGGAGAAAGGGATACAAAAAGTCAGATCGAGAGAGTTAGTGATCGGTAGAGAGAAGATGAGATCGATTGGGTTTTGATTCTCAGAAAAGTAACAACTAACAAGTAAGTAATGATTCCATTAGGTTTTGATTCTCATAGAATTAGAGAAATTGGGTTTTGATTTTTTATTCCCAAATCGATTGCAAGTTTGGGATTTAATCAATTCTGTAGAAACCCTTTCTCTTGTCTTGTGTTTAGATTCTGATGATGTTGTTTCATTTTTTTACTAGAATGGATGACATGTCTTCACAAATCACTGAATCAGTGAATCACATCTTCCAGATTACAGGTATAAATCATCTCCTTCTTAGTAGTTTGACAGTTTGTGTAGCTAACTCTTATCTCTTGTCTTTTATTTCTCTCTTTATTATAGTTTATGATTATGTTAAGTTTGTTGGTGGTATTGCTGGTGGAAGGGGAATTATGAACTTATGTTATCTGATGTTTTATATTAGTTTGATCATTTTCCCATGGGTTTGGATTTCTTCATTTACTAACTCACGAAATCTGTCTGTGTGATAACTTTTCTTTTCTAGATTTCATTTTCTAATACCCTGCTGATGAAGGTATCTGAAAATGCTATTGAACCACATTTGATTATGATTTATGAAGGTCTCTGAAAATGCTAACTTCCAAAGATTTTGGTGTTCTTTTGGGATTTTTTTTCTTTCCTTGAAGCATTTCTAGTGTAGTGGCATTGTAAAGAACAACATGAATGAACTTTGTATGTTTTTATCCTTGTGTCTTATTATTCTGCTATTATATTTTATCACCACAGACTAGTTAGCATTCAATAGTCATTTTCTATGAAAATTGAGCACAAACAGCAGTAGAAACACAAGGTCCTGCCAATTTCAGTTCCAATATAGAAGAACATGATTGATTTTCTTTTAATGCAAGAATGATACTATACACAAAATGAGAATACCTAGTCTCTTTGTAATTCAAATCGTGTAATCGCAAACAAATTGCAGCAGTAAATTTTCTTTTCCTCAAGAAGGGTACCTAAGCATAATAGGGAATGTTTTTTGATAGGATTATAAAGTGCTAATAATGAAGTGTATAATTCCTAGTATCACAATTCCTATTAAAATTAGTAAAGGCACCACTTTTTAGGGACTAGTACAATGTAGCATACATCTTCAAATGATCCCTGATTTTGATGGCCTGGTGCAGACACAAACTTGTTTTAAAACACTTTATTCTTTTTGCTTTAACCCTGCATGTTCTACTGTGATGAGTTTCAAGCATTAAAAATGAATTATGTTACTGCCTTATCATTTATATCCTTTTTTTAATATAGTTTTTTTTATGCTTTATAATCTGTTGCTGCCCAATAAATCACTCGTGTACGAGCCTTTGGCAAGATTTTATGGAATGCCTTGTATACGTTCAATTGGATTCTTTTCATTTTCAGAATTATTTATTTGATTTAAAGGGAGCATTGAATTCACTCCCTTAGATTTTCAAAAGGAGACTAAAAATATGAGTCAGTTATGTTGCATTGGTTTTTTGTGTGGCTTTCTAGTAGTTTGTACTTTCTTTTCATGTGTGTTGATGTGTGAGAGACCTGAGAGTAAAGATTGTGTTTGTGTGGCTTTGTAATTTCTTTCTTTTCCTGTGGATTTTTACAACATTTTGAACTCAAAAAGACAAACTCTGTTTCTTTTAAGTTTTTTTCCCAATTACCCGATAACTTCTTTTGCAATCCCACAGTTCTGTCTGTACACGTGTCCTTGATGATGATATTGCTCTGAAGGCACCCAGCTCTAAGATTTTGGCTGATCCTGTCTGGGCCCCCATCGTCGAATATTCCTTTACTGCCTCAGCGAATACCTCAGTCATGACGTCCACCTATTTTCACAAAAAACAAGCATGACTTGCGCGACACATTGGAGTGACATGCACGTATGCCCGTCCACCACTGTAAACCCCTCTAACCCTTAACTATCTATATATTGCTCGTGGTAGAGTCACAGGGTCATGCACGCCCAACTCACGCATATGCCAAGGGGGTCATGCACGCCCAAAGCCATCCTGACTAACCTCCATTCTCCTTAACCTTACATCTTATGTTCTTTGCTCATGGTAACGCCATAAGGGTAATGCATGACCAAACCCTTGTTTATAGTGATATGATATGGGTCATGCACACCCGAAAAATACCCCCGCCATAAGGTTCGGGCACGCCCAAGACCATTGCTCATGGCCATGCCATAGGGGCCATGCACGCCTAAATTATCAAAACTAGTCTTCGTCTTATTACTCATCAAGTCTCCCATACTTCGCTTATGGTGTTGCCACAGGGGTCATGCACGCCCGAAAAAAGCTCACACAAAAAGATGTGATGACCGGGGCAAGAGCTTATGTTTTGAGGAGTAGGGAGACTGTCGTCTGATGGGGCCGTGAGGTGGGTATGCTATGAGAAGGGTTTTGGTTGTTTGTGAGATGAAGTAGAAGGAGGTTCCAGGAATCAATGGTTGTCTGACAATGAACCAGAATGTGACTGGACGTTCAGGATCAGAACTACATTGAGGACATAGGTTGGAGTTGGTAAGTAGGATATGGTTGAGAATGTTGAGGGTTGATAGGCCCTCATTAATTGATTTCAACAAGAAAAGTTATACTTTTGGGGGACACAGGAGTGTCCAAAGGAAGATAGTTGGTGGGAGAGGGTTTTGATGGGTTTGTTCAGATTCGTTGATGAGGCAGTTATATCCTGATATCGTCATATATTTTATGCTTTTGGTAAAAGGCCGAATGATCTTGTCTGGTTGGTTGTTCTGTGGGATGGGAATGTTGACATTCATTGAACTATGGGCTGGGGAAGTAGATTTAGCCTATCATGATTCCAATTCCTTGTTGACGGGTCGATGATGTCAGCAACCGATTGTATGGGATAGCATAAGGATGGTTTAATATTGTTAATGAATTGTGGAATCCAGTTTGATTGGATAGGGGTGTTTACTGTCTCCGATTTGATGAAAGAGATGATGTTTGAAGGTTGGTATGAGCGAGGCTAGTTATCTCCATTGTGGGATGGAAGATGACGGTAGGGGAGGGATGTTTTCGAGAACGGGTGTCTGTTTGAGGTATTTTGTATTATATAATGTAGCTAGTACAGAGGTAGGTTTTTCGTGAATGTTCCAGATTCGTTTCATGAGAAGCGCTTTGTTGTGCTCCTTGCTGCTTCTGATTCCTAATCCCCCCTGAGATTTGGGTTTGTAAAGATTGTCTCTTCCTAGTGGGTGGAGCTTCTTGATGGAAGAGTCATGGCCACAGAATAAATTTGTTGTGATACAATCAATTTTTTTGTGAATGTATGTAGGTTAGTTTGTGTTTGCATGAGGTGATTGGATGTAGGGGTAAGGGACGATTTTATGAGTGCGAATCTTCCAGCTTGGTTTAGGCATTTAGTTATCCAACCTTTTTCCTTACTATTAGAGAACTGCTCGGTCGAACTCGCAAGCGTTGTTATCTCAAGCTTGTTTGTCAAGTTTAGTTGATCAAAACTATAAGTCTTTATTTCTAGTTTACTTATAGCTATGTATCGGATTAGGATAGAATGTGTAGTTGAGCTTTAGACTTCACGACGTTCATCGATTGAAGATGAAGATCTACTGAGGGGAGCTTGGAGGAACTTCATCAACAAAAGGTATGTGGAGACTAAAACTTATCTATCACTCAGAAGTCTATTATATTCTATCTCCTAATGAGACTAAGTCGTATAGCTATATAGACTTTTACATTATACACATTTGATATTTTGAGTTAAGTTTATCTCGGTTATCTTTTTCTCGAAATATGTTTGAAGCTTTTTGCTTTAACTATGTTCGTCATTATTCTTGACAAGTTTAGTTGGAAACAATTTATTTGTTGGAAACTAAATATTAAGTCAAAATATGATCATGTGGAAATTTCCTTGAAACATCTTACATGATTTGTGTGAGACAATCATTTGATATCGACTTGGAAAGTTTCGTATTGATCATTCGATCACTTGAAAATTACTTGAAGCTAATAGTGAAAAGACGAGGGTACCCAAATACACCACAATCTTTTTGTTTCAACCTATAAGTCCTCTACCGAAAGTGATCTTCTATAGACAAAGTCGAGACTATACAAATAATCGGTTCATACTTCGTGTGATTGTCTATGGATACGAGATCGAGACAATACAACAACAAGATAACTTGTGTGATTAGTAACAAATCTTTTGATACGAGATATCTTTATCTTGTGTGATTATCTAGTTTCCCACAAACAGTACTCGTAGAGCTTCTTGATCCCACAGAAGTCTTTAAATGAGCGGTCGTAAGAGATTTCACCTAATTAGGATACTTTCCTCTCCGAATAGACGGATCCACCAGAAACACCAAGAAATGAAGTTTCCTGGATCTTAGGATAGTTTGGTAGAAATACAAACTTAGGTATTTATAGACCAAGGATGTTTGGACACCAAGGAATTTCCAAAACCGAAAATATTCTCAAGATATGCAATGAATAAAAAAACTCGGTTTTCCTAATTCCAATAAATGCTTTTCCAAAATTTCCGAAATCTCTCAATAGAAAATATCCAATTAGTAAATGCACATTACTAATTTTTATTCTCTAGAGATATGCATTTAATTGCTGGTAATTAAAGCATATAAAACCAAAAACCTTAATTAAAAGATTCTCAATTTAATTCTGCACAGGATCTCCTTGAGTACTAAGGAATATCTTTGAACAATAAATGATAAGAGTTATTATTAGAGCATTGCTCGGTCGAACTCGCAAGCGTTGCTATCTCAAGCTGTTGTCAAGTTTAGTTGCCAAAACTATAAGTCTTGATTTCTAGTCTACTTATAGCTAAGTCTCGGATAAGGATAGTAAGTGTAGTTGATCTTTAGACTCCACGGCGTTCATCAAATGAATACGAAGAACTACTCAAGGGAACTTGTGGAACTTCATCAACAAAAGGTATGTGGAGACTTGAACTTATCTATCACTCAAAAGTATATCTATTCTATCTCCTATTTTGAGACAAAAGTCGTATTGCTATATAGACTTCATTTATACACATTTGCTATTTCGAGCCGAGTTTATCTCGCTTATCTATTTCTCGAAATATGTGTTGGTAAGCTTTCACTTTATCCAAGTTCATCTTTACTCGTGACGAAAGTCATATTGATTATTTCAATAACTTGAAAATCGCTTTGATGAAAATAGTTTGTGGATAACAACTATTTTAACATCTTCTAAGAAAGTTTCAATGATTGAAATGAGAGTTTAAAACAAGTAACCATGTTTGGATATAAACATAGTATGTTCTCACATTTGTGTAAAAGTCCAAAACCGGGAACCTAAAGTATGCGTACCCGTACGCGTACTGGCAGTTGTTGGAAATCCGGGTAAGTATGCATACCCGTACACATACTGGCGGAAGTTTCATGTCCATGAATTTCTGCTGGAGTTTGGAAGTAAAAAACAAACTCAATCCGAGTACTTAAGTATGCGTACCCGTTTGCATACTTAAGGAGATTACTTTCTAAAATCGGTTTGTTCATGAACTAAAACATTTATATAATAAGGAATGTAATCTTTGCAAAACGTGGCTATAATGTTCATGAATAGATTCGAGTGAATCAAAATCGATTTTGCTTTGATTGTGTCTCGTATACTTCTATGAGATCCAAGAAATTGAACAACTCTCTAACTAGTTCATTTGAGTCATTTGAACTAGTTATGGTAAAGATGAATAAGGTTGATATTAAAGTGCTCATATGGCTAACCATTGGTTAACTATTGTTGAACTGACTAAGTGTACATGTTTAGGTACAGTTACTCAAACCTAAATGAAGGTACATTTCATTTGTGTATAACAAGCTAAGTTCGATCTAACGGTTGAAAGATATTAGCTTGAATCTAATCAGGTTTTCATCTAACGGTGAATATTGAATGCTTTGTTACCAAGGTAACTTAGATTGCAAACCCTGATTTGAAATATATATAAAGGAGAACTCTAGCAACTGGGAAACCTAATCCCCACACCTCCTGTGTGATACTAGTTGTATAAGCTAGAGTCGATTCTCCTTTAACCTTAGGTTTTTCACGAAACCCTGTAGGTTAACGACTTAAAGACTTCATTGGGATTGTGAAGCCAGACCCAACTATTTCCTCTTTAGTTGCGTGATATGATCTTGCTATTTTCTATCATGATTGAGTACAATCGTAAGATTGGCTTGAGATTTATATCTCTGATAGGAAAGATTGAAAAGTAGTCACAAACACCTTCGTCTTATCATTTGTGATTCCACAATATCTTGTTTCGTTAATCGATTAAGATTATTGTGAGGTGATTGATAATACTAGGCTGTTCTTCGGGAATGTAAGTCCGGGTTATCAATTGGTTCCTGTTCACCTTGATTAACAAAACTTCTGGTGTCTGTGTTATTTCTTTTCCACATTATATTTTGTTATATAATTGAAATATCACAGGTTGTGCGTTGAATCGATCAATTGGTAAATCCAACCTTTGGTTGTTGATTGAAATTGATTGATCCTTGAACATTGGTCTTTGGTACCGTTCAAGTTATTTCTCTTGTGTTCAATCAGGCTCGCAAATTCCTATTTGTTTGATTGCGGATTGAATCGAGAAATTGAGATATAACTCTTTGATATACTTTTCTTAAGATTGAGTCTAACTGTCTAGTTGATTCTCTTGAAAGTATATTGGGGTGTGTCCATATAGATTGCTAAGCGAAATATTGGGTGAGGTTGTTGTACCCCCGCTTTTTCAATTGGTATTAGAGCAGGCAAACGCGTTTCATAAGTCTTTTTTTTAGCGATCTGACTCTATGGACGGAAGTGTTATCTCTGATAACGCATCACCAGTTCAGATTTACTCTGATTTGGTTCAAAATCTTGAGACATCTGAGAAATCTCCCTCATCTTCTCCTTTGACTGAATCTGCGTTCAACTGGGAAAAATGTCTAGATGAACAGTTGGATGATCTTTCAGATGAAAGTGATTCAGAAGAAGGACAAAGTATTAATGAGGAAGTCTCTCAATATATCAAGCTCTTTGACCATGTATTAAAAGGAAAAAAGTCAACAGCTTGTTTGGCTGAATATCTGGCACCTCTCTGTCAATAAAACAGAAAACTAAGAAAACTCTTTAAAGTGTATGATTTTGGCTACAAACTCTTACAATCTACCGTTAAAGATCGAGAAGAAGATGTACGTTCAAAAAGGTCCGAATGTGATAATCTTCTTCGGAATCTCTTTATTTTGAAATAAAGACTTGCAGAATCTGAAGCAAGATACGACTCTCAAAAAAAAAAAAAAAATGACAGAGAAATCAGTCTTCTCGCTAAAGAAAAACGATTGGAGACTGATCTTGCTGCTGCTCTTGATAAGGTAAATTCACTGTAAGAAAATCTGAAAAGATTCAATTCTAGCTCTACAAAATTATCTTCTATGCTGGGAGCATGTAAAGAACATCGTGATACACGTGGTCTGGGCTATAAAGGAATAGACGCTCCAAGTACTAGTAAGATCAATTTTGTCCGTGCTAATGACAAGTCTCTATGTGAAAAACCTTCTTCAACAGCTGATGTTCCTAGGAACAAGGATTGTCCACCTTCGAAATCAGCTCACATGAGAACAAACAATAACAATTCCTTCAACTGTTATTATTGCGTAAACAAGGGACACCATGAAAGGAGATGTCGTTTTCGACCGAGGAATGAAAAACTTCATAACATTCTTGTATGGATGTCTAAAGAAGTAATTAAACCTGTTTCTCGTCTAGCTGGAGTAAAAGATCTTGTCTGTAATCAAGAAAAATGTTGTGATGAGCTAACTCTTGATTTTGATTATGAGACAAAAACCGCCTACAATTGTAGAAGAAATAACGTCAGGTGGACAACTGACTCTTTAAATTACTCTATGAAGAGAAAAAGTCATAGGAGGAAGAAAAATGTTTAAACTCCTTTACTCTCTTTGAAGAAAGTCTAGAATCCAAGATGTCTGCTCCAGACTTCGTTCATATCAATAATCGAGTCTAGGAGCTCGAGACAAGTATAAACAGACTCAAACGGAGCATTAAGAAGGCAAGGAAGGCAGCAGTTTCAGGTATCCCTTGTTCTCCTCTATTTAAATCTCTTTCGACCAACCCTATTGATTTTTCTGAAAACCTTCATGAAGGAAAGATAGAAGAAGTCAATATTCTTGATGAGCAAAATGCTCATCAAAATACAACTTGACTACTCAATGTAGCATCCTTCTTGTAACTGTGGGAGGATGCTCATAATTCTCAAGAAGATCTTTCGTCTTGAGAAAGTAGTCGTTGTTATATTATTCTTTTCATTATCTTTTCCCTTTTACATAATGATGATCATAATACTGTTGAGCCTTGCTCCAGTATATTACATGGTGTAATATTTGTGATCATTAACTCTTGAGAATTATTTCTTTGTTGATTGCCTTGAAGGATTCTTGTTTTTCTTCCCATTGACCAATTAGTTGTTGTTCATCAACAATTATCGTATGTTCTTTTGAACTAAGGATGTCGTCAATTTGTTTAGAATGTGTCTTTGATTTCTATCAAAACTACTTCTAAATTTGGCTCCATTACTCTCTTGGTCTTGTACCAAATTTGTAACCATAAGTGCACGCACACCTGACCCGTATAGAACATATACGAGTAACCCCTAGGGTTTTCCTATGAAGCACTCATATATATATATATATATATACATGTATCACACCCTTTTTGATACATACACGTTCCGTATCGTCAAAAAGTTCCCCTGAATTTTTTTGTGTGGGAGCACAATGGATGGATGCAACAAGGAAGACGAAGTTGAGAAGGGAAAGGCTATCGAGTTTCAGGAGAACCCTGTTTTCATAACCTGCTATCATGATGTTGATCATGAAAACAAACTTCCAGTTTAGATGTCATCACAACTGTTAGGAAATCTTCTTCGAGATTTTGGTGTCGTACGTGAACAACTTGGAATTGCAACAAAGAATCTTGAATTTCTGAAAAACGAACTGAAGAAAGCAACTGATGAACTCGTCTATGTTCGATCTCTGGTTGCTGGCCATGTCTGATGTTTTTAGAATTATGTTCTCTAAGAGTTATCTTAATGTCTAGGAAACTTCTTATGAGAATTTATTCTTATGTTTTAAGAAGGATAACTAGGGTTTGGAATAGCCATTATTGTGAGTACACATAGCTATTGCAAACGTTTTTATCTTGCAATATTTTTAGATTTATTTACTTAAATTCTAAAGTTTATTTGGAAGATGATTTTGCAGTATTAATCTTTATGGTTTTATATATTGCAACTTGTTATGGGATATGTGTGTTTGCGTCCGTGAACTATGATTGTCCTATACGTGGTCAAAAGTTAAGTCTTTCATATGTCAGTATGCAAGTATTGATAAAAGATTGAATGAACTTTTGACAAACAAAAGTTAAGACTATTATTTGATTATGCAAATATTGATGGAAGATAGGATGAACTTTTGTTTACAAAGATTAAAGTCTATTATATGTCATTGTGCAAATAGTGATGAAAAATAGAATGAATCTTTGTTTATTCCGCAGTATTGATCTTCCCTGATCCATATCTTTATGTAAATACTGTGCGGCTCCATAAGTT
The DNA here is from genome assembly GCA_023531105.1 of Papaver atlanticum. NCBI lineage: Eukaryota > Viridiplantae > Streptophyta > Magnoliopsida > Ranunculales > Papaveraceae > Papaver > Papaver atlanticum. The sequence goes on from JAJJMB010000948.1 coordinate 6,153,605, forward strand.
TTCTTATGCGAGCATTTCCGATTAATTTTATCATGGGTTCTCTTGTGGTTAACTTAATTGAGATTTTTGGATACAAATTCATGTTTCATGTGATTTGTTAATGTCCAAAGAAATCCTTCTTTTCTTGTAGAAGTAAGGTCGCTCTTGTTGTTCTTTCCGGAATTTATGGGGGGGAGTTCTTATTTGAACTTGTGCTTAATTGCCAAATCTTTGTGGGGAGTGTGGTTGTGGAATATTATAGGGGTTATCTTGTATCTTTATAAACTCCTTGATGAATGCATTTAGTTTCGGATATATGATTGCATCTAAAAAGTTGATACGTGCTTTTCTTTTGGTCATGAAGTATCTCTATGGAAATTTCATTAAGATCCCACTAATTTTCGTACCTTTGCCAATTTTATTGAAGAAAATGGGGAGAATTAATGTGTAGTTCACATTACAAATACATATGGTTTTCGGATCATTATGTAAGGGGGAGTGGTTTTCATGTGAGATGAAGTATTGACTAAGGGGGAGTGATACATATCACCATAGTATTGTTGTCAAAGTTGTGATACAATTGAACTTTGATGTTGTATAATAATACTATGACATTGTATAACAATGATTGAGAGCTATTGTTTTCTCATTGTTATAGCTACGGATCTTCAACAACGATGATGCTGAGTTGAACACATTTGGAATCATTGGAGTACTTGGAAGTGACGAAGATTTCGAGTAATGTTGAAGAACCAAGGAGATCAAGCATTTGGATGAGAAGCTACAAAGTTTATTTATTTTGTATTCCATATGTATTGATAGGTTTGTCACTAAAATTGACAAAGGGGGAGATTGTTAGAGCATTGCTCGGTCGAACTCGCAAGCATTGCTATCTCAAGCTTGTTTGTCAAGTTTAATTGTGTTAGATCATTGCTCGGTCGAACTCGCAAGCGTTGATATCTCAAGCTTGTTGTCAAGTTTAGTTGCCAAAACTATAAGTCTTGATTTCTAGTCTACTTATAGCTAAGTCTCGGACTAGGATAGAAAGTGTAGTTGAGCTCTGGACTCCACGGCGTTCATCATGCAAAGACGAAGAACTACTCAAAGAACTGGTGGATCTTTATCGACAAAAAGGTATGTGGAGACTTGAACTTATCTATCACTCAAAAGTCTATCTACTCTATCTCCTATCTTGAGAAAAAAGTCGTATTGCTATATAGACTTCGATTATATGCATTTTCTATTTCGAGCCGAGTTTATCTCGCTTATCTATTTCTCGAAATATGCGTTGGTAAGCTTTCGCTTTGGCCAAGTTCATCTTTATAAGTGACGAAAGTCATGTTGATTATTTCAATATCTTGAAAATTGCTTTGATGAAAAATAGTGTGTGAATAACCTCTATTTAACATCCTCTAAGAATGTTTCAATGGTTGAAATAAAGAGTTTAGAACATGTAACCATCTTTGGATATAAGCATATAATGTGTTCGCACATTAGTGTATAAGTCCAAAACCGGGAACCAAATGTATGCATACTTGTGTGTGTACTAAATGATTGATGGAGACTGGGTAAGTATGTGTATGGGTACGCATACTGGCGGAAGTTCACGACCGTGAATTTCTGCTGAGTTTGGAAATCAAAACCAACTCATTCCGGTTACCTAAGTATGCGTACCCATACGCATACTGGCGGAAAGTTCACGTCCGTGAATTTCTGCTGAGTTTGGAAACCAAAACAAACTCAAATCCGGTTACTTAAGTACGCATACTTAAGTGCGTTACTTTCTAAAATTGGTTTGTTCATGAACTAAAACATTTATATATTAAGGAATGCAATTTGCAAACCGTGGCTATAATGTTCATGAATCGATTCGAGTGAATCAAAACCGATTTTGCTTTGATTGTGTCTTGTATACTTCTATAAGATCTAACAATTGAACAACTGTCGAACTAGTTCTTTTGAGTCATTTGAACTAGTTATGGTGAAGATGAATAAGGTTGATATGAAAGTGCTCATATGGCTAACCATTGGTTAACTACTGTTGAACCAACTAGGTGTACACGTTTAGGTACGTTTACTCAAACCTAAATGACGTATATTTCAATTGTGTATAACAAGCTAAGTTCGATCTAACGGTTAAAAGATATTAGCTAGAATCTAATTAGGTTTTCATCTAACGGTGAATATTGAATTCTTTGTTACCAAGGTAACTTAGATTGCAAACCCTGATTTGGAGACTATATAAAGGAGAACTCTAGCAACTGGGAAACCTAATCCCCATACCTCCTGTGTGATACTAGTTGTATAAGCTAGAGTAGATTCTCCTTTAACCTTAGGTTTCTACTGAGACCCTGTAGTTTAACGACTTAAAGACTTCATTGGGACTGTGAAGCCAGACCCAACTATTTTCTCTGTAGTTGCGTGATCTGTTCTTGTTGTTTCTATCGTGATTGAGCACAATTGTAAGATTGTCTGGAGACTAATTTCTCCGATAGGCAAGATAGAAAAGTAGTCACAAACATCTTCGTTTCATCGTTTGTGATTCCGCAATATCTTGTTTCGCTAGTCGATTAAGATTATTGTGAGGTGATTGATAATTCTAGTATGTTCTTCGGGAATATAAGTCCGGGTTATCGATTGGTTCCTGTTCACCTTGATTTATCAAAAGACGGAACAAAACTCGTAGTTATTTCTGTGGGGAACAGATTTATCTATTCTTGTAGAATTTTATGTGTGATACAGATTTGTTTATTAAAGTCTTTGACTTTGGGTCGTAGCAACTCTTAGTTGTGGGTGAGATCAGCTAAGGGAATCAAGTGCGTAGTATCCTGCTGGGATCAGAGACGTGAGGAGCGCAACTGTACCTTGGATCAGTGTGAGATTGATTAAGGTTCAACTACAGTCCAGACCGAAGTTAGTTTGTAGTAGGCTAGTGTCTGTAGCGGCTTAATACAGTGTGGTGTTCAATCTGGACTAGGTCCCGGGGTTTATCTTCATTTGTGGTTTCCTCGTTAACAAAACTTATGGTGTCTGTGTTATTTCTTTTCCGCATTATATTTTGTTATATAATAGAAATATCACAGGTTGTGCGTTTGTATCGATCAATTGGTAAATCCAACCTTTGGTTGTTGATTGAAATTGATTGATCCTTGAACATTGGTCTTTGGTACCATTCAAGTTTATTTCTCTTGTATTCAATCAGACTCGCAGATTTCTATTTGTTTGAGTTGGGAATGAATCGATAAATTGAGATATAACTCTTTGATATACTTTTTATTAAGATTGAGTCTGACTGTCTAGTTGATTCTCTTAAAAGTATATTGGAGTTAGTCCATACAGATTGCTAAGCGAAATATTGGGTGAGGTTGTTAGACCCCCGCTTTTTCAAGTTGCCAAAACTATAAGTCTTGATTTCTATCTACTTATATCTAAGTCTCGGATTAGGATAGTAAGTGTGTAACACCCCGAGTTCCGGACCAGGGTCAAACCCATATGGAGATCCGAACTCGAAGCTTACGGGTCGGAAAGAGACTTATGCATACATATTTTTGCTAATTTACTTTTGCACAAAACATAGTTGAAACTTTATATAACATAAACTGAAGCATATAAATCCGATTATTATCTTAACAACGATTTCAACCAAATATATTATTTCAAATTACATTTCAAGCAATACAATTAAGCAATTCAATCACTAAGATACTCATTCCTAGCTTTCGCTGCGCCACTCTGATAAATCTGCAAGGATGTCAATTAGGGTGAGATGACAGCTCAATAGAATGCATTCCCAATCTCAAAACATGCATAACAATGTCAATGGGTCAAATAGCATACGACATAATTTCGAGAAAATCACTAATATAGATACTCACCAACATGATCACCACACAAGTACATTTGTTTAATCATGAATTCACAATACAAATATTGTTTCTAACAAATCATCTTAAGATTTCAAAACAAAACTTCACAATATTAATATTATTTCCACAAATCATCCTAAAATCATGAGTTCATAATACCAATAATACTTTTAATCATCCAATTAGATTTCACAATTGAGTTCATAACACCAATAATAATTTCGACAAATCTACCAATTTAGGTTTTAACAATTGAGTTCACGGTACGAAAGTCCTTGGTTCGTACACCCACCTATAGTTTGTCGGCACGAACAGCCTCCATCGATGGTCAGGAACAAAAGTTCCTATGGGGATCATACTCATCTGCTCTCGGGGATCATTACCCGTTTCATTCACGGTTCTAAAACATTGGTTCGTACATCCACCTATCGTTTACCGGCACGGACATCCGCCATCGATGATCGGGAAACACAAGTTCCCATGGGGATCATTACCCATTTAACTCTCGGGGATCATTACCCGCTGTTAGCATGAAACCATATTTCATCTAACGGTAAAACATGAACTCATTTCAATTTTTGAAATCATTTTTACAAACAATACAAGCAACCATGGCTTAATAGCATACTACAAACATTATGCATTTATCTCAGGCATCTTATCAAACACACGAACTGCATACATTTTACATTATGTGTTTCAGGTGATAACTTTGTCCGATCATCTTCATATTTTACAGGAACATTCTTAACACATTCATATATTACATATCCAAAATTCACACAAAACCAACGGTTCAAACAAAAGATATTCGGTTTATATGATCATTCTAAAAACTGGGCAGATCACATCATATAAAAAATATATTCACAGTAAATTCATTTTGTTCTCAAATCAAGCAATTCCAAAGCAAAATGAAAGATAAGATGTTTATCTACAACTTTTGTCAAGACCTCAAATCATTTTAACATCAATAAGACTGCCTAAGAACATCAAAACCACATCAACATGAAACTGTCCAGAAATTCAGAAACCATCACCCAAATTCAAATAAACTTTCAACGGTGAATATACGGTGGAATACTCTCAAATTTTAACTAATGATACCAAATCATGTTATATACCAATAATAGAAGTATGATCATCAATAATATGCATCAAATTAAATATACAAATTTCAGAACCCTAATGATATAAGAATAAACAAAATTGAAATCAAAGTATAACAAAGAAACACAAAGAGAAAAGGGATTAAACATTGTACCTCTCAATTGCTGCAAACACCTTTTGATTTTTATTATTCCTTCATCTCTAAAATTCCCTAGCTCCATCTCTTTCTTCTTCTCCCTAGCCTTTTGTTCTCTAACTTATATAATTTCTCTTCTAAACTATTTTATTTATCTTTTTATTTTCTCTTAACTTTATTATTTATTATTCTATTTCCACCCTAACTTGTAGCCTTTCTAATTCAATCCACCCACCTAGGCTAAGGCTAAGGAACAACAACCTAAGACACAAGGTTAACTAATCAGGGTATAACCCGACTCGAAACAGTAGCTAAAAATACAGGGTATTACAAAGTGTAGTTGAGCTTTAAACTCCACGGAGTTCATCGAATGAAGACGAAGAACTACTCAAGGGAACTTGTGGAACTTCATCAACAAAAGGAATGTGGAGACTTGAACTTATCTATCACTCAAAAGTCTATCTATTTTATCCCCTATTTTGAGATAAAAGTCGTATTGCTATATAGACTTCAATTATACACATTTGCTATTTCGAGCAGAGTTTATCTCGCTTATCTATTTCTCGAAATATGTGTTGGTAAGCTTTCGCTTTAGCCAAGTTCATCTTTACTCGTGACGAAAGTCATATTGATTATTTCAGTAACTTGAAAATCGCTTTGATGAAAATAGTTTGTGGATAACAACTATTTTAACATCCTCTATGAAAGTTTCAATGATTGAAATGAGAGTTTAGAACAAGTAACCATGTTTGGATATAAACATAGTGTGTTCTCACATTTGTGTAAAAGTCCAAAACCTGGAACCTAAAGTATGCGTACCCATACGCGTACTGGCGGTTGTTGGAAATCCGGGTAAGTATGCGTACCCGTACGCATACTGGAGGAAGTTTCACGTCCGAGAATTTTTGCTGGAGTTTGGAATTAAAAAACAAATTTAATCCGGGTACTTAAGTATGCGTACCCGTTTGCATACTTAAGGAGGTTACTTTCTAAAATCGGTTTGTTCATGAACTAAAACATTTATATAATAAGGAATGCAATCTTTGCAAACCGTGGCTATAATGTTCATGAATAGATTCGAGTGAATCAAAATCGATTTTGCTTCGATTGTGTCTCATATACTTCTATGAGATCTAAGCAATTGAACAACTCTCTAACTAGTTTATTTGAGTCATTTTAACTAGTTATGGTGAAGATGAATAAGGTTGATATGAAAGTGCTCATATGGCTAACCATTGGTTAACTATTGTTGAACCGACTAAGTGTACACATTTAAGTACGGTTACTCAAACCTAAATGAAGGTACATTTCATTTGTGTATAACAAGTTATGTTCGATCTAACGGTTGAAAAATATTAGCTTGAATCTAATCAGGTTTTCATATAAAGGTGAATATTGAATGCTTTGTTACCAAGGTAACTTAGATTGCAAACCCTGAATTGAAATTTATATAAAGGAAAACTCTAGCAACTGGGAAACCTAATCCCCACACCTTTTGTGTGATATTAGTTGTATAAGCTAGAGTCGATTCTCCTTTAACCTTAGGTTTCTACCGAGACCCTGTAGGTTAACGACTTAAAGACTTCATTGGGATGGTGAATCCAGACCCCAACTATTTTCTCTGTAGTTGCGTGATCTGATATTGCTGTTTTCTATCGTGATAGAGTACAATCGTAAGACTGGCTTGAGATTTATATCTCCGATAGGCAAGATTGAAAAGTAGTCACAAACACCTTCGTCTCATCGTTTGTGATTCCACAATATCTTGTTTCGTTAATCGATTAATATTATTGTGAAGTGATTGATAATACTAGGATTTTCTTCGGGAATATAAGTTCGGGTTATCAATTGGTTCCTGTTCACCCTTATTTATCAAAAGACGGAACAAAAACTCGTAGGTATATCTGTGGGAGACAAATTTATCTATTCAATAGACTTTTCTGTGTGATACATATTTGTTTATCAAGTCTTCGACTTTGGGTCGTAGCAACTCTTAGTTGTGGGTGAGATCAGCTAAGGGAATCAAGTGTGTAGTATCCTGCTGGGATCAGAGACGTAAGGAGCGCAACTGTACCTTGAATAAGTGTGAGATTAATTAGGGTTCAACTACAGTCCAGACCGAAGTTAGCTTTATAGTAGGCTAATGTCTGTAGTGGCTTAATACAGTGTGGTGTTCAAATCTGGACTAGGTCCTGAGGTTTTTCTGCATTTGCGGTTTCCTCGTTAACAAAAATCACAGGTTGTGCGTTTAATCGATCAATTGGTAAATCCAACCTTTGGTTGTTGATTGAAATTGATTGATCCTTGAACATTGGTCTTTAGTACCGTTCAAGTTATTTCTCTTGTATTCAATCAGGCTCGCAAATTCCTATTTGTTTGATAGCGGATTGAATCGAGAAATTGAGATATAACTCTTTGATATACTTTTCTTAAGATTGAGTCTAACTGTCTAGTTGATTCTCTTGAAAGTATATTGGAGTGAGTCCATACATATTGCTAAGCGAAATATTGGGTGAGGTTGTTATACCCCCGCTTTTTCAGTTACTGTACGTGTTCAAAGTATGTTGACATCTCGTCACTATAAATCCTTATTCATATTTACATGGATTTACATTCTTAGAATCGGTTATACCACACTTCCAAACAAGTTTAAAATTGGTTGACCTTTATTCCAAGATAACTATGTGATTGATCAAATATCAAATCATATACATGGGTTCAATCGGTTCTACCAATCACTAGGATCAGTTATACCTCAATATGGAAATACTTCTGATCGGTCACACAAGTTACCAAGATCGGTTACACCAATTACCAGGACCGGTTACAAATTACAAGGATCGAATACACAATACTCTGTGATCGGTCACACAAATTACTAGGATCGGTAACACCCATTACAAATATCGACCATACCATCTCATGGTGATTACTTAGGATCGGTTACACCAATTAATAAAAACTAGTCATACCAAATCATAAGTCAGGCATTGTGATTAGTTATACCAAGATACATAACTTAGTTACGATCGGTTCTACCTTCTCACACATATTGGTAATCCAAAGATTTGCAATGAATAGCCGTACCAATAAGCCTAATAATTTCCCTTTCGATTCACAAAACAAGTTTGTGAATGTACTTCTTTTAAATGAATGTAAAACATTGTTTCCTAGGATGAAATCTTCACCATAACTCATTCACATAATCATAACAGTATATACTAGATTATGTCGATGTCATATCTACGAAGTTCAAAAGATAAACGTTATACTTCGTAGTCTAATTCCCTAATATTATGATCATACAAATATGACCATGTCACATTACTAGAGTATCATACAATATGTATAGTATATACAGCTTTGCAGTTATGTTTTCAATATAGCACGACTTGAAAGATATGTTAGGAATGAAATAGTTCAAGTCAATATTACTAACCTCAAGTGGAAGGATGACGTCGTCGTTGTAGTTCGCTACTTCTTCACATTCTTCAGGTCTTCGGAGTAATACTTGTATGTCTCAACATTCCTAGACTTTCTAGTCTAACATAAACGAAGTTGACTCTAGTATTTAATCAAGCGACTTTAGATGAGTTTTGACACACTAAAATATGACAACCAAACTTGACATACCAACGCTTGGTGAGTTCAACCGAGCTATGCTCTAACAGATAGAATGGTAAATTCCGTGAGTAAATAGGATGTTTCATCTTCACATACCTCTTTATCGATCAAGTTCTCCAAATGTATTCGTTTGATCTTTCGCCTTCAATATTCGAGGGTTTATTCAATGATGTCTGAAAGTCAATCCGATTTTGTTTTAATTGGTTCATATATATTTCTATGAGATAGTGAACAATTGAACAACTCTATATGAAACACAATTAGATTCATTTGATTATTTTTCATGTTTGATTGATCATCATACTTGATCTAGAAGTGTTAGATGAATGTGGTTAAGACAAAAGTGTTCATATGGCTAACTTCTGTTAACTATTATTGAGCCAGCTCAATATGCACGTTTAGGTACGGTTACCCATATCTAAATGAAGGTATATTTCAGTTGTGTGTAACAAGCTAATACCATATAACGGATGAGATTAATTGCTTTTATTATTAAGCAGACTTAGTTTGAACCTTAAATCAGGGTTTCATCTAACGGTGAATATTGAATGCTTTTTTACTAAGCTATCTTAGCTTTGATTGTAAGCAAACCCTGATTTGAAAGACTATAAAAGGGAGAACTCTAGCAACTGGAAAACTAATCCCGACACTTTCTTGTATCCTAGTTGCGTACTAGAGTCGATTCTCCTTAAACCTATGTTTTTCCTAAACCATATTAGGTTAACAACTTGAAGACTTCATTTGGGATTCGTGAAGCCAGATCCAACTATTTTCTCTGTAGTTGCGTAATTTGATCTTACTTGTTCTATCGTATTGAGTACTATCTTCTCTAAGATTTGCTCGAGATTTATCTCCGATAGGTGATATAAAAGGTAATCACAAAGTTCTTCGTCTCAGATTTTGTGGTTCCACGGTAACTTATTCTACTACCATATAGTTAAGTTATTGTGAGGTGATTGGTATTTCTAGGCTGCTCTTCGGGAGTATAAGACTGGATTATCAATTGTTTCCTGTTTACCTTGATTTATCATAAGACGGAACGAAACTTCATAGGTACTTCTGTGGGAGACTGATTTATCATTCAGAATAGACTTATCTGTGGGAGACAGATTTTTTTTTATAATTCTTCGACTTTGGGTCGTAGCAACTCTTAGTTATGGAAGAGATCAGCTAAGGAAATAAAGTGCGCAGAATCCGGCGTGGTTCTAGAGGCTTAAGGAACGCGACTGTACCTTAATCGGTGTGAGACTTGGTTAGGGCTCAACTACATTCCAGTCCGAAGTTAACTTGTAGTAGGCTAGTGTCTGTAGCGGCTTAATACAGTATGGTGTTCAAATCTGGACTAGATCCCGGGGTTGCTCTGCATTTGCGGTTTCCTCGTTAACAAAATTTATGGTGTCTGTGTTATTTCTTTTCAGCATTATATTTGTTTATATAATTGAAATATCACAGGTAATGCGTAGTTCAATCAATTGGTAAATACGACCTTTGGTTGTCGGATATAAATTGATTGACACTTGGGCATTGGTCTTTGGTACCGTCCAAGTATTTCTCATATCAATCAGGCTAATAGATTTCTATCTGTTTGATTTGTTGATTGAATTAAGAAAAAGAGATATAACTCTTTGATATCTTTCTTGATAGAGCTCGCTTTATAAGCTTGTGCTCTGGAATAATATTTGATTTAGTCCATGCAGATTGCCGAACGAATTATTGGGTGTGGTTGTTATACCCCCGCTTTTTCACTTACAAGTTAGGCGTTGGAGGATTGGGGCAAAGATATGGCTAGAAGATCTTCCATGTTTAAACTGCACTCATAAATAGGTGTGTAGGTGTGTGTGTGTCTCTGTGTGTGTGGGTGGGTGGGGATTGATGTTGTTGGCATACTGAAGGATTGTGTTAGTTCATCCAGTTGGTGTTGTTCTAGCTTTGGATGATGGATAATTGTAGATTTTGATGTGTTGACCCGCCGAATTTCCATAAGCTTGTAGCAGATGTTTGAGGTGAGTAGTGACTTCCAGAGTTGCTTTATATGTGATTAATAAGTCATCCGCGTACATGAGATGTAGTATTGGCGGGGCCTTCTGAGAAATGCAGAGCCCTTCTATCTTTTCTAGTTTTCAAGAATTCCCAAATTTTTGGATAATATTTCCGCGCAAATAATAAATATATAGGAGGAGAGAGGATTTCCTTGCCTTATTCCCCTAGTTGGGGTGATGTACCCATGTGGAGTGCCGTTGATATTGATTGAGGTGGAGTTTCGTTGATATTGATTGAGTAGGTTACTGTTGATATGCCTAGCATAATATAATCCATGAAGGTAGAAGGGAATCCTAATCTGGTGAAAGCTTGTTTGATAAAACCCCAGTTCAAGGAGTCATAGGCTTTTTGAATATCTAGCTTAAGAGCTATTTTGGGATCTTTAGTGCGATTTTAGGTTCTAATATAGTGAAAAGGCTCGCAGCGATGGCTATGTTGTCGTGAATGGATCTTTGTGGCACAAAGGTACTCTGATATGGGCTTATTAAAAATGGGAGTAAAGGTCTTATGCGATTGACCAGTATCTTTGAAATGATTTTATAAGTGACATTACATAGCCTTATATGCCTAAATTGGGATGGTTTTGAGGGGTGAGCAATCTTTGAGATTAACGTGAGGTTAGTATGGTTCATGAGAGGGTGAATACTAAGGGAATAAAAGAAACTTCGAACCATATCAATCATCTCTGATTGGGTCGTTTCCCAGAAAACTTTGAAAAACTTACTGGTATATCCATCCGGTCCTTGAGAACGTTCTGATCCTATTGAGAAGAGCGTCTCATTGATTTCCTTAGGGGTCACTTCGGCTGTTAGCATATTACATTGTTGAGGGGTTATCCTTGGTGATATTACTTCAAATAGGCTTTCGTCAATTACTGTATTTGGTGTTGTATACTGATCTTTGAAATGCTCAATCATGAGGTCGATAATTTCTTACTTATCTGTAGTCCTGGTGTTTTGATGATCCTGGAGTTGTTGTATGTTGTTACAACTTCTATGAATTGTATCCTTGGTATGAAAAAACGTTGTGTTGCGGTCTCCTGATTGAAACCATTGGATTCTGGATCTCTGCTGCCAGTAATGTGTGGCATTCAAGTAGATTTAGTTGTTCAATTCGGAGTTGTTTTTCTTGTTGAATCCAATTTTCCAATTCAGTACCAGTTTGCGTCGCACATTGATGTTGGACTTCTTTGATTTGCACGGTCGATTTTTTAATCAATGTAGGAAGGTGGCCGAAGTTGATCTTGTTCCATTCTGTGAGGGCTTCGCTGGTTGATATGATTTTGATTTGGAGGTTTAATGGTGGATCCGAGTCATGTAGCTTATCCCATGTCGAGTTAACTACTTGATGAAGCTGAGGATGAGATAGCCATAGGTGTTCAAATTTGTAATTCCTACTCCCTTGCCAGTCTAAAGTAGGATATGAGCATGATCTGACGCTATTCGCTGAAGATGAGTGACTCCAGCGTGAGGGTTGGCTGTTCTCCAGTGTTGGTTTGCTATTGCTCGATCGAGTCTTTCTTGGATGTTGTCTTGCCTTGTTGATTGTTTGTCCATGTGAATGGATCCCCTCTAAAACCAAGATCAATGTATCCCATTTGATCCATTAAATTGAGAAAAGGTTGCGTTTGGTGCATAGGTGACTGGTCTTCCACCTTTTTTTCTCTGATTGGTCCATCACTTCATTGAAGTCTCCCATAAGTAGCCAAGGTGTTGAAGTGTTGGGAAAATTTATTGGGAAGTCTTCCCAAAAGTTTTTTTTTGGGTCTGGGTGTGGAGGGGCATACATACCTGTGCAAGGCCAAGGCTTGGCTGGAGCAGGGGACGTGATGAGTACATGAATGTAGTTCTGGGACTTCAAGATGATTTGGACATTACACCACAAGGGTCGTGCATGCCCAAACTCTTCTCTCTATTCATTTTAGTGGTATAATCCCTATTATATCCTTATTCTAATTTTGAGGTATCTACCTGTATCTCCGATTCTATCAACAACAAAAAAACATGTATCTCCGATATCAATCCTGATCCAAAATTGTTCATTTTCATTTTGGCGTTTATCATGAATTACTGACTGTCAATAATGAGGTCACCAGATATATCTATTCTATTCTTGACAATAAAAATACAAAGTAAATTAGATAGATAAATGTTACCCAATGTAGGAGTTCGACTTTCCTCCCTCGCTTATTGGGTTCATTAATTGACGGAACTTTTTTTTTTTTTTTAATCGAAATTACAATGCCTTCTTTAATGTCTCTTCTTCTCTCTGTGTCTGTTTTCAATTTCTTTATCATCGAACGATGAAATACCATAAGCATCATGCTTAACATGATTCAAAAATTTTGCATGCTACTTTGCATCTTGCATCCCTTATAATTCCACAGATTACTACTTACATTCAATCCCATTAAAAGTGATTACTCCACCATCCATCAAATCAAAAATAACATATATATCAATTGTTCAGAGATCCAACAACAAAATTCTGATTCAACCCATACACAATAACTAAACAATGAACCTGTCCAAGACCATTAAAAATCTTCTCACTTTACGCATACTTCAACAATATTAGGGAAAAGTGAATTTATCCCACACAGTTCCTTCTTCCTGCATTTTATAACAACTGCAATTTAACATAATCCTTAATCTTTGATTAACCAAGGATCATAGTCTTCTAAGCTTTCCAATTTCTTATAGGAATTTCATCAAACAGTTGGGTGCAATACCAATCTGATAATTCACAAGATCTAGCAAAGAGGTGTATGGAGAAAACTCATAGATAAGAAAATTACAGTCGGGTAGGAGTTTAAATTTAGGCTTCTCCATGAGTTTTATTCAGCATAGAACGTCTAGATTGTTGTTATAGAGAATTCTCATTTCAATCAGAAAGATTAAGAAATTTTGAAGATACAGAAACAGATAAGTATTGAAAGATGGAAGAAGAAAACCGAAGAAAGAGAAAATAAATAACTTCCGGACTTGAAAAAAATAAATTCTTAATAAAATTATATGAATTAAATATAAATCCCGCAAATGATGAGGGGAGGAATGTGCCCCGCAGGTGCACAAAGTCGGACTCCCCGATGTAGTTCAGAATCTTAACCCAGTAAACAATTGTCAAGTCAACCCAATTGGTTGAATTATTACGAGTACTCCAAGGAATTAAATGACAGTTGAGCTATTTAGGTGCAGTGTCACCACTGCCATGAAAATGAAATCTTCTTCTTCTCGTCAAAGTCTACTGTTGTTTTTTCTTGACTTCCCTGATTCCCTTCTCAACTGAGAAAGAGTAAAACAAAGAAAAATCAGAAACAAGACCAGAGATTATTATTCTTAATTCTTAATGTAGAAAACAGAGGATTTTCAATAGAGAAGTTGCACACACAGAAAGAGAGAGATATGGTGAAGAACCCTTGTTTTGTTTCACTCTCAATCTTCATCATCTTATCATTTCTATCAACAATTTCGTCTGCAGATATAGAATTAGGTTCATTTCTTCAACCCAACAATCAAACCAGCAATCAAACCAGCAAATGGGATTCTCCAGACAACAGTTTCTCTCTGGGTTTCATACCTATCCCTTCTTCATCTCCTCCACTTTACTCTGTTGCCATCACTTTTTCTGGCATACCCATATGGAAAGCTGGTGGTGATTCTGGTATAGTTGATTCAAATTCACGTTTTGAATTTCTCAGAAATGGGAATCTCCGGTTAATCAATAGTTCAAGCACAGTTCTTTGGGATTCAAATACAGCTAATCTTGGAGTTACAATAGCAACACTTGATAACTCAGGTAATTTAGCTTTGAGTAATGGTTCAACTGTTGTCTGGTCTAGTTTTGATAATCCAACTGATACAATCTTACCAGGACAGAATTTTACTACTTCTAAAACTCTAAATTCTGGGCTTTATTCTTTCAATCTTACAAAGGCTGGTAATCTTACACTCAGATGGAATACAGAAACTCTTTACTGGAACCAAGGTCTTAATTTATCAATCAATTCAAACTTAACATCTCCAAGTTTGAGTCTTTCTAATATTGGAATTTTACAGCTTAGTGATATTACTCTTCAGAGTTCTGTCAGAGTAGCTTATAGTAGTGATTTTGGTGAAACTGATAATCTTTTTAGATTCTTAAGGCTTGATTCTGATGGGAATTTGAGAATGTATTCTTCTGTTGGGGGTAGTGGGAATTCAACTGAGAGATGGGCAGCTGTTGTAGATCAGTGTTTAGTTTATGGGTGGTGTGGTAACATGGGTGTTTGTAGTTATAATGACACAGGTCCTGTTTGTGGTTGTGCATCTCGAAATTTCGAGTTGGAAGATCCAAATGATAGTAGAAAAGGGTGCAAGAGGAAGTCGGATATAACAAACTGTTCTAGTTCTTTAACCATGATGGAATTAGATAATACTATGTATCTCACTTACCAACCGGAACTCTCTTCTCAGCTCTTTTATGCTGGGACAGCCGGATGTAAGTCGAATTGCCTGAAAGATACCACATGCATTGCGTCGACAGCTGTTGCTGATGGAACAGGAGTATGTTACTATAAAACAACAGATTTTGTTAGTGGGTACCATTCGCCTACTGTTCCAAGTATTTCATATGTTAAGATATGCGGATCGGAGGACCCCAATCCACCTCCATCTGCTCTTACAGCGGCGCTGAGTAGTAAACCATTTCAATTCCGTGGTTGGGTAGTTGCAGTTGCGGTTCTAGTTACTCTAGTTGCTGTGGTTTTGTTGGAAGGTGGTCTATGGATTTGGTGTTGTAGGAACAGCCCAAAATTCAATTCATTATCCGCGCAATATGCGCTACTGGAATATGCATCTGGTGCTCCTGTCCAATTCTCATTCAGTGACCTCCATAGTTCAACCAAGGGATTTAAGGAGAAACTTGGGTCTGGAGGTTTTGGGACTGTTTATAAAGGGATTCTTGCCAATAGATCAGTAGTTGCAGTGAAACAGCTAGAAGGAATTGAGCAAGGGGAAAAACAGTTTAGAATGGAAGTTGCAACTATAAGCAGCACCCATCATTTGAATTTGGTGAGATTGGTTGGCTTTTGCTCTGAAGGTCGTCACAGGCTTCTGGTTTACGAGTTCATGAAAAATGGGTCCTTGGATGGTTTTCTTTTCGCGGCGGACGGAAATTCAGGGAAATTATTGAACTGGGAAAGTAGATTCAACATTGCACTGGGGACTGCAAAGGGGTTAACCTATCTGCATGAGGAGTGTCGAGACTGCATTGTACATTGTGACATAAAACCAGAAAACATTCTTTTGGATGATAATCACAATGCTAAAGTCTCGGATTTTGGCCTCTCAAAGCTAATCAATCCAAAAGATCATCGTCGAACTTTGACTAGTGTCAGAGGAACTAGAGGATACTTGGCTCCAGAATGGGTGGCTAACCTTCCTATCACATCAAAATCCGATGTCTACAGTTACGGAATGGTCCTGCTAGAGATCGTTAGTGGTCGAAGGAACTTCGATGTCTCGGAGGAAACAGGTTGGAAGAAATTTTCCATTTGGGCATATGATGAGTTTGAGAAAGGTAATATTTTTAGCATCGTTGATAAAAGACTCACAGAGAATGAGTTAGACATTGACCAAGTGCTAAGAGCAATTCAGGTAAGCTTTTGGTGTATTCAAGAGCAGCCATCTCAAAGACCAAAAATGGGAAAAGTAGTGCAGATGCTTGAAGGCATTACAGAAATTGAGAGGCCACCAATTCCAAAGGCCGCATCAGAAGTGTCTGTTGGTGGAATGACCATGAATGTTAGTGACAGCATAATTGCTTCCTCAACCATCGCTACTTCAGCTCGTGCTCCCTCCTCCACATCATCATCTCATAGATTCTCGAGGGATCTGACATCTATCTAATTGAGCAATTTTTAATAGAATTGCTGATTTGCGGAAGAATAAAGAACCAGGTACCCGATAATTATACTAGTTGATTTGTAGAGTATAAATGTTCTATGCAGTCATCAAATAAAATTCTATTGTATATACTCATACCTTAACCATGTCAGATGAGGAATAGAAGTTCATTCTCATCTTTATCATCGTTTGTTTTAGTAATCGATATAAGGTATGTTAGATTATTTAGGTTCTATATTATAGAAGAGGCCATGCCTTTATGGTTTCACATGTGTATCACAAGCAATGTTTAAATGGGTGTGCAGCTGTTAGTATCATCTGTTACATTCTCATTTAGCGCTTGATTAACTTAGTTACAATAATACAATTTGAGGCATAAGCCGGCAACAGATAGTTTTTCGATCCTTCCTGTTGTTTTCTGCGCTGGGAGACACATAAGGAGTCTTTTTTCTGACACTAGAAATTAATGTCAGGGAGAACCATATTGTTGGTGGTATTTCCTGTAATCAACACTGAAAATATCTACAGAGACATGTGACAGACATGGTATCGCCCATCTCCTTTATTCATAACACCTCCTCAATCTCTTAAATAAAATGATAATCTCAAGTCATGCGAGTGTTTGGAGTAATAGTTGCTCAAGAAAGGCAACTTCTTAGAATGTGCATTATCTATGTAGGCCTGTAGGCATATAGCATTTTACAAATGCTGCAAACAGGCAAATTTTCTTCTAGTTTCTGCATCATCTGTAACACACACCACTGCATATGACATTCAGAAAATTTGCAAAATTCTGGAAATTTCTGGTGGAAGTGGAAAACACAATAAGAACGGGGGAGAGAAAACGATACTGACATAAAACAAATGATCAGTGCATCTACTAGGGTATGCGCAGATCATCACTTCTTGAGACATCTTGGATAAAGCTGAAAACAATCCGGGTCCTTGGATGTTCATCATTTTTCTTATACATTTGTTGATGTTTCAATTTCGCGTTACATGATTCGACTATTGAGTACCTGCCCAGTTGTTCACATCAAATCCTTTACTCTCACCCAACAAATATTACATGATTGAACGTTTCACCCTACACTGATTACAACATCTACCAAATATAAAAGTTGCTCAGTAACTCTGAAGAACTTGTATGACATGCTTGTTACTGAGCCTATGGGTTATTATTACTGATGTCTCCAGATACAACGAAGAACAAAATCACAAAACAATCAACTAGGACAATCTCACTTGGCCTAGTTTCTTGATACGCAAATACTTGAAATATTCCTCTCATATTGTAGTACTAGGCAATCCATTCAGATTTGTAGTTAAAAGGAAAGGTCCATCAAGTCTTGGAACAAATTCTCCAACATTTTATCCTCGACTTCTCCAGCGCAACTCCTTCCATTGCCTATAACACATATGAAGAAGAAGAAGGTTTTAAAAGGCTAAAATGTGCCTATAAATGCAACTTTGCTATCAAATTAACATGCAGAGAGAGCTCACCAGATAAAGATGCAATGTGGCGCATGTTTGGAGTTTGAGGAAGCTTCTTCTTAATAGGGCAGGAAGAAGAAAGGGGAAGAACGGGAAGATTGTCACAATTGCAAATTTCAATCATGTATCCATCTGGGTCATGGAAAAATAGCTGATCCACCTTCACCCCACCTTCCTCCACAGTCGCAGTCACATATTCGATGTTCATTCTTTCCAATTTCCTCATCACTAACTTCATGTCAGAACATTGAAATGATATGTGATTGTCCTTAGGATTTATCGCGGCGCCTTTCTTATTTCGAATGTCATCCGGTGAATTGCACTCCAACAAATGGATCCCAATGCCATAGTTGAACAACCTTAAAAATAAAATAAAATAAAAAATGATTGAGCTAATTTATTTCAACTTATGTGTACCAGACCAGAGATTGCTAAACAGCAATGAAGTTGGACTAGACCATACAATTAGATAAGATGACCCAAATGTAGGGGCAAAGGGTACTAATGCCTAATTATTGGTATGGAGAAACACTATTAAGGGGGCCAAAATGTTCTTTCAGCTAACTTCTACAAATCCGAATTTTCATAGACCTTAAACTGTCGGTTGTGTACTTAAAAGGATTGAAAATGTAAAAACGTTTTACTGATAACTTTAGTGGTTGTGGACACAAATAAAAGAACTTGATTGTCAAAGTTTTAAGCTCACATGACTCTGTCGTAGTGAAATCTTAAAGAAGAACAGTTACACCAAAAAACCAACCCTTTATTGTGAGCAGTCTGCGGCCGAATCTCACAAGAGTATGTAAGAAGAGCATACAGGTGACTGTTCGCCAGTTGATAATTTCGTATTTCATGCACCAAGGAGCCATCATTATCAACTGTTCTTGTGTGGATGGAAATCATTATCAACCATCTAAATACGTCAAAATGGAATCAGACAGGTGTCGAGATGATGTGGCTGTAGATTTATTGTTTTTGTTTGTGGGTACACACTATTTACGGATATTTATTTTTTATGATTGATGGGAACTGCGGTGAGTGCCGAATTTCCGTCGGACAAGCTCACCATCAAACGATTTCACTACTTTATAAAAAAAAAAATAAAAAAAAAAAAAAAAATCAAATGATTTCACTGACATTGTCCCCTTGGGACATCCGATAAAATAATTTTACTTATTAGTATAAGTTCCGTGGCTTCAAATGGAATGGTAACCGTAGTATTTACTGTATTACGATAAGTAATTACACGGCACAATTTAGTAAATTTCTTCGGTAAATGGCAAAATGCATGCCGTATTTTATTTATTTATTTTTACCAATACGGACAACTGAGGGTCTATATGTCATCTTACACGGCTCATTGGCTGCCTTCTATCTGAAAGTAGTTTGAGCAGCAAGGAGCAGTTTCTACTTTCAAAATGACCTATATTTTAGGACTAACTAATTCATTTTGGATTTTATTTTATTTTTCGAATCCAAGAATTATTCAACCAAAAGAGTGCTTTTCAAACTACCATAAGATCTTAAATTGTTTAGATTAAAAGGTCTCTTATTCTCAAGACAGAACATAAGCCTTGGAAATGACTCACCCAGAGTTCCCAATGGAACCATTAGTCAAAAGACTTCCTGAAAAACGTAAGCCATAAAACTTGTAACTCTAACAAAGATATAAGCTTGAATTCAAAGAAGGAAAGCAAAAATGGCAGTGAATTAATTAGTTTTGAGTTTGAGACTGAGGAGAGAAAATTACCAAGCTCCTTGGAATTTGAAGGAAGAAGGACGTTTGATAAGCACAAACCCCAACACTTGTTCATAAAATCTCACAGATGCACCAACTGATTTACACAAATATGAAACATGGTTTAGTGACAAAAGAGGCATGTTGGCTGGTGTTGAAGAACTCATCATCATATTCATCATCCTCTCTGCCTCGGCCTCTGCTACGTCTATAATCATATTATCCGACGGTCTGCCCATCTCTCCCTCTCTCTCTCTCTTTCTCTCAAATTTCTAAGGTTTCTAGAGTTTTCTGTTTACTCACTGGTTATCAAATCTGTTGATTGAGTTGTCCTTTTATAAGCAGAGTTGAATATCGGATTGGAGGCGTGAAACACACTTGGAGACACGTGGACAAGCTGATTTCGGCTGACGATATCTACGATCTTACTTTGGATAAGGGGGCTTATTTAGAGAAGTAATACCCAGTTAAACGAAGATGCTGCATTGGTCCAAATTTTTCCTATTCGGTGTCATAAATCCAAATCCCTATATCCCGGGGTGAATTAAAAAAAAAATTCTTTTTGAGACGGTAAGTCCACGTAGAAAATCATTGGAAGCCATCGACGATGCATATTTTGTGGAAAAGTTAGAGACAATATTGAAAGAGCAATTGGGGATGTTAAAACTAATTGGGGATATAGGACTAATTGAGGATATAGGAAAAAAACAGGATTTAAA
This sequence comes from Papaver atlanticum, assembly GCA_023531105.1. Classification (NCBI taxonomy): domain Eukaryota; kingdom Viridiplantae; phylum Streptophyta; class Magnoliopsida; order Ranunculales; family Papaveraceae; genus Papaver; species Papaver atlanticum. The sequence goes on from JAJJMB010000948.1 coordinate 6,174,196, forward strand.
TAGTAAATCAGAGTCATCCCTTATCCATATATTTTAAATAATTCATAATCTGCCCCTCACTAATCAGGTTTAGTGTTAATTAAAATTAGTTAAGTTATTAGATTTTTTGATAAATGATTAGTATAAATCATAATCACTTCACTTGGGTGAGAGTATAAGGATTTTTTTTGAGGTAATAGGAATTTGGTTAAAAAATGAGTACTCCCAATTTATAAACTGCCGACAAAATCAATGTCAAAAAATGGGTATTTTATCGAGCACGCCGGCACCATTTTTCGGCATGGTCTTCATCACTTCCGGCATGGTCTTCATCACTAATACAATGCCGGCAATGTAAAAAAAATCATTTCCGCCATGGTCTTCATCCATTCCGGCATGGTCTTCATCACTTCCGAATGTTAAAAAAAAATACCTCTTTTGGTCAAATCTAATTTTCTGTTACTTTAATGCTTCATCCTTTATAATAAAAAGATAATCTCTTTTTTTTCGATTGAAAGGTTAAATATATTAAAAATTAATCAATATAGTACAATAGGTTTACAATTTCATTTTTATCATACACATTAGAAATAATGCTCTCTTTTTGAACTTGTTGGTGCAAGTGCGTCGACCTATGTTGAAGTCTTCTGATCCTCGCTTCTTTTGCAACTGAGTCCGTCGCTGCATTGGGATCTCTGCTTTTTTTGTTTAATCATATGAATTTTATTACCAAAAACAAAACTAAAGAGTTATGTAAAAAAATAAACTTCTGTCTAGACAGGCCCAGAACAGAAGAGACTAAACTCACTTATAAAAATAACAGACAAGAAAGGACAGGCCCAGACAATAGACAAGCCCAGACAAGAAAAACTTGATTCCCTTACAAGGATACATAATCAAAATCTAAAGTATGATCTATCCTCACTTTCTAGCACACCTAGGAAAGCTGGTTTATTGTCATAATAAACAAATTCTCCTCTATTCAGCAGAGTTCCCTTCTTGGCCAGTTTATCTGCTGAAAAATTTATTTCCCTGTATGAATGTCTGAATGAAATTCTATTCAGCCTTTTCTTTATTGCCTGCCATCTATTGTTCACTATCCAAGGAATCTTACCTGACATAAAAGCCATTATAACTGCCTTTGAGTCTAGGCTAAAACACTCATCCATAAAACCTCTCTTCACTGCCCATTCTCCAGCTATGATCAATGACATTACCTCAGCTATATAATTTGTGGAAATTCCAATACCACCTGAAATAGCACCTACATATCTTCCATCACTATCCCTGCCAATACAACCAACACCAGCTTGCCCAGGATTTCGTTTTGTAGCACCATCACAGCAAATTGACATTTGGTTCATCTCTGGAAATCTGAATAAACACTCCTTCACCACATTATTACTCACTGGAACACCTTAAATACCAAAGGCAGGTAATACTTGAAAATCATACAAACCACTCCATCTCTTACCCCCTCATTATGATGTTGCATTCCTTAGTGAATTTTAGTTTTCTGCATTTGACTTGCACCCAGTTTGGAGTTTGATCTTCATACATTTTTCTGTTTCTACTAAACTAAATTTCCACCATGGTAGTACAAGCACTAATTAGCCACACCTGCTTAACAGCTGGACTCTTATGCTTCACAAGGTTTAATAGTTCCTCAAAATTAGAAGGGATATAGAACTTAAAATTTTCACAGAGCCAGTGCCAAATAGTTTCACTAAAACTACATTGCCATAGTATGTGCTCCATATTATCTTGTTCATTCCCACACAAATAGCATTTAGAGACTGTGCTAAAACATTTTTTCCTAACTGTTTCTTCTGTTGCACAAGCTCTTCTAAGGATATTCCAAATATTCAAGGATATATAAGGATGGAGACAAGGATCCCATACCTTTTTGGCCCATGCTACTGGAGGAAATTTAGTTCTAACCTGCTGAGTTGCATTGGCTACTGAAAGTTTCCCTGTTAAATCTGCACTCCAAATTCTTTTATCAGCACCATCCCCTAACTGAGGTAAGTCTTCCATCTTAAAGAACTGATTCAAAGATATAGGAATTTGCCATTTTCCATTGGTTATTAGATGCTCTACTTTCCAGTCTAGATGTTGTTGAATAAAATTTTTATCTGGAAACCTCTCAGCTAATGGATAATCAAACACCCATTTATCATTCCAAACTGATATGCTTTTTCCATTACCCACCATCCATCTGGAGCCTTCATTGATATCTTGAATCACCCATTTTAAACCAGGCCATATTAAAGATTATTTGTATGACTGAATCCATTCACCCTTCCTATTCATAAATTTAGCCTTCATGAATCTTGTCCACTCTTCATCCTCAGTCATAATTCTCCACATCAGTTTCATTAATAATGCTTTATTGATCACCTCCAATCTTCTGATGCCCAAACCTCCCTCTGAAATAGGAGCATTTATTTCTTCCCACTTCACAGTTACTAACTTCTTTTCAGCAGGGTCCCCAGTCCATAAAAAGTTTCTAATAATTCTCTCACATTCTTTTATCACCACCTTTGGCCACTTATATACTGACATAGTAAAAATTGGATAGCTACATAGCACAAATTTAACTAGTGTAAGTCTAGAAAGGAAAGCAAGTAAAGTACCTTTCCAACTATCAAGCATATCCTGCATCATTTCTACAATCCACCATACTTGATGCACTCTCACTCTACTAGGATTGAGTATCACCCCAAGATACTTATCTGGAAACTCAGATAGATCCATTTGCAGATGCTCAGCAATTCCTCTTCTTCTGGTATCAGATGTACGTCCAACAAAGCATTTGCTTTTCATCTTATTAATCACCTGACCTGAAGCATTTTGATAACTAACCAACAACTCCATTAACCTATCCAGAGATTTTTTATGTCCATTGCAAAACACAAAGATATCATCTGCAAATAGTAAATGAGAAGGTTGAATACCATTTCTTTGAACCATTGCCTGAATTTTTCCATCTTGCACCTTTTGAGTTAAATTTCTACTCAAGACTTCTTCAGCTATCATAAAAAGAATAGGAGAAAGTGGATCTCCTTGTCTCAACCCTCTACTTACTTCAAAAAAGCTACAAGGACCCCCATTGTGATCTCTGCTTATATATCTAACATGTGCTTGTGGAAGTTCTCCTAGAATGGAAATAATTTCTTTGATAGTATTCTCCTCCAGCCATGAAGTATCCTCATTTTTATTGTTGATTGGATCCGCTAGAATTTTATAGTTTGTTACCATGAAGACGCTAAAAATTAGATTTTCTTCAAACCATTCAGTAGCGTTTTTTCTTTTGCGTGAAGTGTTGAAGAAGCCCATTTTGATTACGTTGAAATATGCATAAAAGCTTTTTGGTCAATTGAGTACAAAATCAAAGCATATTTCATGGATAAATACTCTTTTTTATACGACGCATCAATGAAGATTATCCAATCCGATTTAAATTTGGACCATGAAGGTTTAATAATATCTGCTTTCTGGACATAATGAGTTGCGACCTTTTCCTTGATATTTGAGGATATAATAAACTTCTTAATTTGGTCAATTAAACTTGTTGGATCTGGGATGATTTTTTCGAAAACTATAATAAACTTATATATGAACCACAGTATGGTTGCAATTTTTTCACTAAATTGCGAAAATTTTGAATCTGTAATCCATTTTTCTACTCAAGTGATAATTGAATTTGTGCATATCTGAGAGTTAATAGCGTCCAACGAGCAGCCAAACCATAAGGATCTAGCAAAAGGACAATTCTCGAAGAGATGATGTTTTGTTTTCGTAGTTTGTGTATTGCACAAGGACACTCTGGCGAAATTTCCGAATTATGTCCTGCTAGTCTACTTGTACTAGGAAGGGCCTTCTGAGAAAATTTCCAAACAAACAGTCTAATCCTTGGAATTACATGCAACTTCCATAATTTTTTCCAAGGGAATTCACTATTATTCTCATTAACCCGATTTTGGTTGATGAGGAAACTGTAAATGTTTTTGGCCGAGAATGCTCCTCAGTGATGATATTTCTATTTAATCCTGTCTATATCTCCCTTATTTGGGGATATTGCAAGAATATTTTCTTTTATTTCTGGAGAAAAAAATTCATTTAATTTCTCAGAGTCCCAAGATCCTTCGGGATTTATTAGCTCTATGACTTTTTATGGTCAAGGTTCTTCTTAATCGCTCGGTTTGTCGATTTTATCTGAGGTGGGAATCCAATTGTCCTCCCAAATCTTCGTTTTGGCTCCATTTTTCACATGCCAAATATAGTTTCCTTTGATAAGATTTAAACCTTTTTGAAAAAGCGGGGGTTTAACAACCACACCTAATATTTCGCTTAGCAATCTGTATGGACAAACTCCAATATAATTCCAAGAGAATCAACTAGACAGTCAGACTCAATCAATGGAAATATATCCAAGAGTTGTATCTCTATTTCTCAATTCAATATGCAATCAAGCAAATAGAAATTTGCGAGCCCGATAGAATATAAGAAATAACTTGGACGATATCAAAAACAAATATCCAAGTGTCAATCAATTTAATCAACAACCCAAAGGTCGGATTCACAATTGATTGAACTTACGCACAACCTGTGATATTCCAATTATATAGACAAATATAATGCGGAAAAGAAATAACACAGACACCAGAAATTTTGTTAACGAGGAAACCGCAAATGCAGAAAAACCCCGGGACCTAGTCAAGATTTGAACACCACACTGTATTAAGCAGCTATAGACACTAGCCTACTCTAAGTTAACTTCGGACTGGAATGTAGTTGAACCCTAACCAATCTCATACTGATCAAGGTACAGTCGCGTTCCTTAAGCCTCTAGAACCACGCCGGATTCTGCGCACTTGATTCCCTTAGCTGATCTCACCCACAACTAAGAGTTGCTATGACCCAAAGTCGAAGACTTGATAAACCAATCTGTCTCACACATAAAAGTATATTGAATAGATAAATCTGTCTCCCACAGAAATACCTAGAAGTTTTGTTACGTATTTTGATAAATCAAGGTGAACAGGAACCAATTGATATACCAGACTTATATTCCCGAAGAACAGCCTAGAAATATCAATCACCTCACAATAATCTTAATCGTATGGTAGCGAAACAAGATATTGTGTAATCACAAACGATGAGACGAAGATGTTTGTGACTACTTTTTATCTTGCCTATCGGAGAATAAATATCGAGCAAATCTTAGAGAAGATAGTACTCAATACGATAGAAAAAAGCAAGATCAGAACACGCAACTACAGAGAAAATAGTTGGGTCTGGCTTCACAATCCCAATGAAGTCTTCAAGTCGTTAACCTACAGGGTTTCGTGAAAAACCTAAGGTTAAAGGAGAATCAACTCTAGTCGCAACTAGTATCACACAAGAGGTGTGGGTATTAGGTTTCCCAGTTGCTAGAGTTCTCCTTTATATAGTCTTCAAATCAGGGTTTGCAATCAATGTTACCTTTGTAACAAAGCATTCAATATTCACCGTTAGATGAAAACCTGATTAGACTCAAGCTAATATCTTTCAACCGTTAGATCGAATTTAGATTGTTACACACAAATGAAAAGTGACTTCATTTAGATATGAGTAACCGTACCTAAACGTGTATACCTTGTTGGCTCAACAATAGTTAACCGAAGTTAGCCATATGAACACTTTCATATCAACCTTATTCATCTTAACCATAACTAGTTCAAATAACTCAGATGAAACTAGTTATAGAGTTGTTCAATTGTTTATATTCTCATAGAAGTATACAAGACACAATTGAAGCAAAATCTATTTTGATTCACTCGAATCGATTCATGAATATTATAGCCACGGTTTTCCAAAGATTGTATTCCTTATTATATAAATGTATTAGTTCATGAACAAACCGATTTAAGAACATAACCTACTCAAGTATGCAAATGGGTACGCATACCTAAGTGGTCGGACCAAGTTTGGGTTCGCCAGTATGCGAACGGGTACACATACCTTCCAAGACTCAGTTGAATTTCCGGAACTAGAAACTCATGCCAGTATACATACCGGTATGCATACTAAGTTCCCGGACTTTCAATAACCAACCAGTACGCATACGGGTATGCATACCATGGTTCTCGGACTTGGAATATCTTGTACAAAATAGCATACAAGTACGCATAATGTGCTATATCCAATCATGGTTATTTGTTCTAAACTCTCATTTCAATCATTTAAACATTCTCGGAATACGACAATAGCTGTCTCACACAAACTATTAGCTTCAAAGCAATTTTCAAGTGATCGAATGATCAATACGAAACATTCCGAGACTACATCAAATGACTGTTTCACACAAATCATGTAAAATGTTACAAGGTGATTTTCACATCATCATCTTTTGACTTTCGTCAAGAATATAAGATGAACTTGGTTAAAGCGAAAGCTTACCAACACATATTTCTAGAAATATGTAAACGAGTTAAACTCAACTCGAAAAATCAAATGTGTATAATCGAAGTCTATATAGCTATACGACTTTTGTCTCAAATAGGAGATAGAGTAGATAGACTTTTGAGTGATAGATGAGTTCAAGTCTCCATATACCTTTTGTTGATGAAGTTCCACAAGCTCCCCTTAGTAGTTCTTCATCTTCAATCTATGAACGCCGTGAAGTCTAATGCTCAACTACACTTTCTATCCTAATCCGAGACTTAGCTATAAGTAGACTAGAAATCAAGACTTATAGTTTTGGCAACTAAACTTGACAACAAGCTTGATATAGCAACGCTTGCGAGTTCGACCGAGCAGTGCTCTAACACTTTTTGATCCAAGAGAGTTCATATTTCTAAATGATTCTATGGGATTGAAATTATTGTAATACTTTGCTTCTAAAAGTTTCACCCATAATTGACCTTTTTCTGATATTAACCGGGTAGTCAACTTTGTTAAAAGTGCTATGTTTAACTTATGATAATTTTTGATGCCCAAGCCCCCTTGATATTTCGGTTTGTATATGCTGATCCACGTCTTTATATAACCTCCTTTACCTTTTGAATCATCTTTATTCCACCAAAAATCTCTTTGAATTATATCTAGTTGATCTAGAGTTTCTTTGGGTAAAGATATATAGCACCTTCATTTGGTAAGTTGAGTAGGATTGTAAAATGGATTATAAAAAGACTGTCTTCCCCGCTTGTGATGGCAGTTTTGCTTTCCAACCTTGTAGAGTAGTATGATATTTTTGGAGAAGAGGCTCGAAGTTTGCTTTCATGTTTGTATTAAAAAATAGAGGTGTTCTAAGGTATCTATCCTATTTTATCATCAGAGAAACTTTTAGAATTTTTTCTATTATTTTCCCATGTTTGGATGAATTCTTGGGCTAAAATAGATTCTAGATTTTTGGAGGTTTACCATTTGACCCGTGATTTTCCTAAAAATAGATCGAATATCCAATAAAAAATTTGCTTCACCCAGATTTGTTCTAGTGAAAAGGAAATAATCATCAACGAAGAAGAGGTGGGATATAGTTGGGGCATGTTTATTTATTCTAAACCCAAATATTTTTTTTGTCTTTTATTACCTTTTCGAGAAGTCGTGAGAGTATCTTCATGCAAATAAGAAAGAGGTATGGGAAAAGTGGGTCACCTTGTCTGATTCCCCTTGAATTGGAAAAGGTTGGGCCTGGGGAACCGTTTAGAAGAATGGAGAAAGAGGTAGTAGATGTGCATTGGAGAATGAGGTTAACCGAGGTATCGCTAAAACCAAACAAAGTTAAAGTCTTCTCAATAAAAGGCCATTCAACCCTATCAAAAGCTTTGGAAAGATCTATCTTTAAAGCCAAAAAACCTTTTTTAGCTTTGGAAGTTTTCATCGAAAGAAGGAGTTCACGTTCTATGATAATGTTGTCAGTAATTTGTCTCCATGGAAAAAAATGCAGATATGTTGGGGATACTATCCTATTAGTATGGGTTTTAGTATGTTAGTATTTTAGAAATAAGTTTATAGATGATGTTGCTAAGACTAATGGGTTTAAAATTAGCCGGATTTTGAGGAGTGGAGATTTTCTGGATGAGAGTAATATACAAAGAGAAAATTTTACGTTTTACGTTAATTTAACATGATTTTTTATTTTATTTTTTTGAAAATAAGATTTGTTATACAAACAAAGAGAAGAGTCGGTTAATCTTCTGATTCTGACTCGTCTGTGACAGACTACAAATGAGTTGTCCTTATAATCACTGAATCTGTTTGATTAACCTCATCTGAGATTGAAACAACATGGTTATGCAAAAATCAGTAGCTTCATTTGCCCATCTATATGCAAACTGGAAACCCAAAAATGAGTCTAATTGATCTGTTAATTCTCTTGCTTCGTCTAATATTTAACTCAACATGATTGATTTAACTATTTATACGTATTTCAATGTCATGGTCCATTTCTCATGATCTTTTATGTTTTGGTAACTAAAATTGAAATTTTTATCCAAGATATATCGTGGTGGCAAAAATCCACGCTGTGATGCAGAATCTACACCTACCTGGCATATGCTTTGTGGCTAGAATTCAATACTTGATCTAAAATATTCTAGTAACCCATTGAAATTATAAAATGAACCATTTGTGATACAAAAGAAATCCATAAAAAAAAATCTTGTGACCAAAATTTTGTAATGTAACTTATCTTCTGCCACACTGACCAATATCTGCGCCAAGGACCTTAACATGCCTTATATACCAAAATTTGATTGACGGGCAACATGTCATTTTTTTTCTTTTGATTCAATGCATTGCTCAATAAAATCACAAATATTTTGGTAAATCTAATTTTCATCAGGTTTTAAGTTCACCATAATGTGTACTACAAATAATCCATTTATTAAAAAAAAAAATGGGTTGGAGTATTCGTTTAAAAGCAAATTTAAGATAACATTTTAGTTTTGATTCGACAAGAAGGATGATCGGGAAAAAAAATTTTGAAGGGAGGCCATGAAAAAAGTTAATTAAATAAGTTTGACGCTTGTTTTATCTGCAGCGTCGACGAAAATCTAAGGGCCAAGGTTTGATAAGGATGGAGCTACAAGAAGATGTGAGTTTTTGTTTTGAAATTGGTGGTAATAGTCTTCAATAATACAAGAAATTTTATAGAGTGCTTTCATTTGAACTAGTAATCTATAAAATACCCCTTTTTATTTCAATTGATAATCTATAAAGTATTCCCAACTTGGCTAACAACCAATTAAGTGCTAGGTGGCAGTTATATCACAAGGAAAATCCCTAATAGCTCCAGAATCGGTTGAGTTGGATTGAGTTGCTTACATCTCTTTGGTGAGGAGAACAAATGATTTGACCATTCTCAAAGCAGTATAACGATCCTGAATTGAGCTCGACGAACCTAATAACATTGTAACGATCCTGGAAGGAATCGACAAACCTGAAATATGTTGTAGAAAGTCAATTTTCCTTCAACCAAAACTCCAACAGAGACTTTTTTTTTCCCCAATAAAAGAAAACTCTCACTGACAAAACCCTATCTGCCTGAGTTTTTCTGTTTAAATTTGCTCCATGGGAGCAGATCTGAGCGGGAAAATTTTCAACCCTTCTTCACTGATACCTTTTTTTGTTCTATTAGCTTTGTTCATGCTCTTTTTTATATGTTCTAGGCTTGAATCAGATTTGTTTAGATTCACATCAAATTTGCTTTATCTTTTTTCATCTGGGTTTATTGGTTAGCTTTATAATCTTGTTTTTAGGGTTTCGCTAGGTCTCTACAAAATGGTTTGGCGATCACTTTTACGAAGAAGATCAAGCTCATGGTAACAACAATATCAAACAGATTTCAAATCAACAACAAACAATTTTACCAAAGACATCAGCAATTACTACAAAAACACTAGTGGAAAAAGTTACAGAAAACAATTTCGGAAGAATACTCAGACTAATCCTGATGACTGATTCTGTTGAGATTATTAGTCCCACATTGTTTGGGAAATCTAAGATCCTACAGTTTATAATCTATAGGGCCACTCCACTCATTTCCAATTGGTTTTGAGTTGGATGCCCATATTCTAATATGGTATTAGAGCAGGCTATTTGCGACGAGTCCTTTGACCACGCCTTTACTCCGCATCACCCGATTTAATTGTCCACGTGTTAGACCCAACGAGGCTACACGTGAGGGGCGTGTTGAGATTATTAGTCCCACATTGTTTGGGCCATCTAAGATCATGCGGTTTATAATCTATAGGGCCACTCCACTCATTGCCAATTGGTTTTGAGTTGGATGCCCATATTCTAATAGATTCTGATCCAAAATAACTAATTCCATTTATTTTTGTTACCTGTGTTACTATTTTTCAGAAGTAAAAAAAAAAACCTTTGAGAAATGGTTGGATCTTTGGATCCTAATATCTCTACTAATTGTGGAGTTGTTATATGATCTAGATTTGTTGATTTTCATCTAAACATGGCCAGTTAAACATGTCTTGTTACTTTTCTTGCTACTTAAGAAACAATAGCGAAAAGGAATGGTTAGAATCACCCGTCGAATCATTTACGTGGATGTTATGTTACATGTTTTCATTTTGTTTGTGGTCTGATTCATTAAAAATTGTGGAAACTTGTGTATTGTGTCAATTTTGTAATCGTACCCAATTCGGGTTATTATCTATATAATTAAGGTTTTTTTTGTCACGATAGTACAGTGGTAAAGTCATTGGGTGATGATATCAGTGACCTAAATTCGAAACTCGTCGGCACCAAATTTTTTACCGATCAAAAAGAAGAATTAATGATTTTCGAAAGAAAAATGTGAATCATATTTTTGGAGAAGAATGTAAGAAGCTGAAAACAATCAAACAATCCTGAGCCGATCTCGACAAACTTGAGAAATGAGATAGAAGATAAATTTATCAATGAGTAAAGTGTAAACAAGCAAACTGTTGACGGACTCAACCAAGATGGATGGAAAAATAAAATAATAATTAGGACGACCGAGCGAAGCGAGTGAGGACTCTATATATGGTGACTTTGTGTCAATATGGGACATGACTTTTTTTTTCCAATTTCACAAAATAGATTGGATTTGGTTCAACGATGAAAGGACGCCACTACCCCTTTGAATTAATTTTTTCTTTTTTTCCTTTAGACATTTTTGTAAATAAACCAAAGAGCAAGGGCAGTAAGGTATTAGACATTTTTGTAAATAAACCAAAGAGGAATGACAAATAGATATAAGAGTCAAATTTATATTATAATTCCTCATGTATCCTATTTTTTTAGGGGTATAATTGATAAGCAAACTAGAATATAACATATCTAAAAATCCGTGCCTTAGAATTTTTCAAATTTTATCTCGTTGGAAAGGCTTTAAAAAAATCTACGCAATGAGTACAAACAACGATATCAAATTTAGAGTTTTTACGAAAAATTCAAGGGTGTTTATCCCTTTAGGCACAATTTTTGAAAATTGAATGCATAGCCATTATGCAAACGACCACAAATGATGCATAACAATTATGCATCCATATTTTTGTTTAAGTATCAACTAATTTTCCATCGCAACTAATGAAACGATGTACTCCCTCCGTTTCAGGAAAAGTGCTACTTTCACTTTAGGCATAATTTTCGAAAATTGAATGTATAGCCATTATGTAAACCACCATAAAGGATGCGTAACACATTATGCACCCATATTTTGGTTTATGCATCAACTAATTTTCCGTTGCAACCAATAAAACGATGTACTCCTTCCGTTTCATGAAAAGTGATACTTTCACTTTAGACACAAATTTTGAAAATTGAAAGTAAGTCATTATGCAAATCACCACAAATGATGCATAACACATTATGGAGCTATATTTTGGTTAATGCATCAACTAATTTTCAGTTTCATCCAATAAAACGATGTACTCCCTCCGTTTCAAGAAAAGTGATACTTTCACTTTAGGCACAATTTCCGTGCCATTTTGGCAGAACTAAATTGTAAGTACAAAATTTAGTTTTGCGTCAATTTTTCAGGTCGGCCGTCCCACCATGGCAGCGGTCATCTAATATAATAACCCTATAAATTATTAATTGAATTGGGGGTATTTTGAGTAAATTCTTAACAAAATAATAAAACCCAACCCTTATTTTAAGTCTCATAATCTTGGCCAGTTTCTTTTTGGCGTCATTTGAAGCAATAATAACACCGAAAGAAACACCAGTAAACTCTGGGCGTCGGCATTTTGTACAATGGTACTATTTTCCACGGTACATATTTGTACCTAGAACAGAAAATTCTAACTTCCTCACTTGACTGTATCCTAAATTTATGTCCATCCAATGAGCTTTCAGATGTCAATTGTTTGTCATTTAGATGGCTTTGAGTGCATATTTTTCTTTATTTGATCAATTTAATACTTATCTTGTAAAAATTGCTTGATGTATGCTTTTCCGGGACTAAGAATCCCTCTTCCCTCAGGAGTCAGGTCATCCCGTACGGGAACAAAATACGACATTTATCGAGTTAGACTTTCTATAATACCTACGTAACTTGGTGACTGGTGGTGAGGTTTGTTAGTTCGATTTAATCATCACATCTTACTCAAACCAAAGTTGGCATGAATTTAAATATTAAGAGCCAAAGTAAGATAAAGTATATATGTTGAACAACTGGTAGGCAAATTACTTCCAAGGCAGAATGTCTTTAGTCTCAAAGAGAAGAAAATTCATTGCCGTCCAAAGGGCCCATAGCAGATCACTTGCAAGGAAGAATGTGACATCGATCCCTGTCTTTGGCCTCCACAGCCGATTTAAAGGAGTTTTTAACTCCCCGGGTCAAACGAGAAGCGAATAACATTGCCTAGGTGAACTTACAATGGAGGAATACGTACGCGGTTAGAGTTAGAGAGTCCTCCACCTGCTCATGACATGACATAAAGTTCACTCGGCATTTATCCCATCAATATGAGCACCAAATCTTTTTAGTTAGGCGTTAGACACCCATGCACCAGTCTTGTACGAATGTATGGACTTTAAGAGCTTTGGTCAACAAGTTAAGACATGGCTGCTGGTGGAGGTGTCAGTTTACTAGTGAGTAGTCTAAAAACAATCATGGGATTTGGCACCCTTGGCAGTACCCATTCTCATTTGAGATAAGTTTTTGAAAAGACAGAAAAATGAAGTCACCTGAGTTTGTGCGCATCCAGACCAATTTGTCTTCCTCAGCAGGCTCCAAAGGGATGCGAATCTTGTCAATCTCATCAGCTGGGGATTAAGAGATGATAAGCTGAATAATAAGATGACTATCTTCTTTTTATTTGGAACTGGGCTTGAAAAGGGATGGTTTTTTGGGGGCTATATTGGGTCACCAAATAGTAATAGTGAACACCCCCTATCCAAATATTTATATAATGACTAATATGACCCATATGATTTTATGATTTGAGATAATAAACTTGATTAACATCAATAATCATGATTAGCTAATTAATTAAGACTAATTCATTTCTTTAAGTTAAGTGATGAAGATGAAAATCAAAACCAAAAAAAATCAGAGGGAAGAGGAGAAGAAGAAGAAGAGAAAAAAAAATTGGGGAAAAAATGGAAACGAGTGATTCAAGCAAAACTTTTGATGTAGGTGAACCCTCATCTTCAAAATACGATAACATATTAATACCCATCAACAACGATCAGTTCTTTGCTGATTTTTCAGAAAATCATGAAATTTTTTCTCAAACTCAAAATAACCCTTATGAACCTTACTATGATTTCGAAGGACCAACCAAGAAGACGAAGAAATTGAAAAAACAAATGCTCAAGATTACCAGGTATACCTCTATTCTAACTCCTATTTCAGTTTTTAAGCTCAGAGTTGCAAGAAGTTTCGATTTTTTCCTTCCGAAAACCCTAGGTTTCCAGCCGCCATGTCCAATAACGGCTTGGAAACCATGAACTCCTAGCCGTTATTCTGTATTACGGCTCACTATTGATGAACTCCCAGCCGTTACCAAACTATCACGGATGGAACGATGAATATTCCTGGCCGTAACTAAAAAATTACGGCCAGGTTTTTCCTACGTGCATGGGAAGCATTTAATACTGTCGGCGGCGGTTAGGTATCCTGACCGAAAATATTTAATGCTATTTAATGATGTCGGTGCCGGTTGGGTTACCCATCCGTAACTTAATTTACGACTCGTTTTCTAGGCCGTAAGCTGACTCTTCCCAGTTACAGGTCAATTTACGACCTGGAATTCCTGGACGTAACAATTTTACGGTTCGGAATAATACTTTTCGACCCAGTCGTGTAAGGTATGACGGCTGGAATATCACGTTTCGACCCAGCCGTGTAAGGTATGACGGCTGGAATATCACTTGTCGACCCAGCCGTATACTCATTGACGGCTGGACATTCCCTTTTTGACCCAGTCGTTTCTGTGTGTTTAAATTTCTTTTGTGACAAATGATGTGACATATTTCATTTTATTATAGATTGTATCGTACATTCCGGTGGAAGACCAAGAGGAGGTTATGGAAGATCAACCCCCACCTGTGCAAGTTTCCGAGGACACAAGTGCTCACTGTGCAAACAACTATGAGTGGGAAGATAAGGAAGATGCAAAGAAGTGGGCTCGATCACAAGGGTTGAAAAAGATGTGCATCATACCAGAATAAACAAGTTACAGCCACCTCCTTTCAAATGGTTTACGAGTGTAGTGGAAGCCATTGGAAAAAAGGGTAGTGAGTATAAACCAAAAACCACAAGGAAGAAGGGACGTTATAATACAAAAAAATGCAGATGCCCTTTTAAGCTTAAATTTAAATATAACAATGATAAGAAAGTGTGGTTTATGGTGAAAGTCGTCTCGGGTTATCATAATCATCCTATTCCGGAGAGTTTGATCAACCATCCTTATTCGCAAGGCTCAACCCCTTAGAAAAGGAGCTAGTACACGTGTTGAGTAAAAGACGCACAAGACCTATTGATATTCTTAGTGGCGTGAAACCCCCAAAACTCATCCTCATTGGCAACTATCTATAACGAAAGAGAAAAATTTAGAAGTGAGACATGGCAAGAGAGAGTGCTTATGCAACAATTATTGTTTTTGTTTGAGGAGGCAAAGTACTCTACCGCCTATGACACGAATGAAGAAAAGGAAGTGGAATATCTTTTCATCGCGAATCCGGAATGTGTAAAATTGACAAGATGCTTTCATCAAATTCTCTTTATGGATTGCACGTATAAAACTAGCAAGTACAACATGCTGATATTAAACTTTGTTGGGCAAACATCTACCAAGTCAACATTTACCGTTGCGTTTTGTTTCTTGAAAGACGAGACGAAGGAAAGTTATATGTGGGCATCGCAAAATGTGAAGTTATTGTATCAAGAAGGTTATACTCCAAAGGTGTTGATTACGGATAAGGAGCAAGCATTGATGTAGGCCATACCACATGTTTTCCCCTACGCGCGTCATCATCTTTGCACGTTTCATCTATGGAACAATGTGAAAACTAATTACAAGAGGGTTATTTGGCCAGCAAAGAAGACCGGGATGGAGAGGATTAAAAAACTACCGTTGGAGAAACAACAAGAAGAAAAAGATAAGTCTGAGATCAATGACAAAATAGTCGAGGTGCTTTGGGAGGATTTTCAAGGTGATTGGGAACCACTAATATGGTCGCTCACGGAAGAAGTTTATTTCCTAAGAGATCGTTTTGTAATGGAAAAATGGTCGACCTACCCGGATGTTATAACATATTTGAAGAACGAGTTAACCCCACATAGAAAAGTTTGTTAGTGCATGGGTAAATCGTTATAGACATTATGACAATCAAGCCACAAGCACGGTGGAGTCGGTTCACTATCGGGTCAAGAGTAAGTTAAATGGTTGTGATGGTGGATTCGTTGTTGTTTTTGAAGCTATGGTCGAGTATTTCAAGCGTGATCTCCATAGAATTAAAGGGGATTTTGAAAAGAGCCGATCTAGAAAGCTTGTTGATTACAGGGATAGCCCTTGGCTCCGGGGAATAAGTTTATACGTTTCTCAATGGACAATCCTAAAAATTATAACAAAAGTAGAGGCTTAGGAGGAACACAATTTTCCACCGGGAATGAGATGTAATTGTCCCATCAAGTCGGCTTTGGAGCTCCCATGTAGGCATGCGGTAGCAAATTATCCCACAAGGATGATTCCGATCGAAGATATAGATCCATTTTGGAAACAACTAATATTTAGCGATCCATTACCAAATCAAGGTTTTGGGGACGTGTTTTGCGACACGGAGGCACACAAGGAACTTTTTGAGAAGTATGCTTCTTTACTACCGGCGCAAAGACAACTTTGGTTGTATGAATTGCGGAAATTCAACCGTCCATTCACTAGAGAAGATATTTTTGAACCTACCAAGAGGAAGGGAAAGGGTAGGCCTTCGAACAAAATAACAAAGAAAAAGGAAAGGGCGGAAGCTAAGAGAAAGGTTCAAGAGGGTCCACAATTGATTCCTTCAATGCGAAGAGATCTTTCGGGTTTTGAGAAGTTGAATGAGTTATACAACGAGTCGAAAGATACGGCTACAAACAAACTTAAACGAAAGGAAATGGAAAAAGGAGGACAAAGCCGAGCTAGTTAAATGAAGGTAAAAGGCCCCAAGAAGAAGGTGGTTGTTGCATCCCAACAAAATTCAAAAAGAAAAGTTGATAGTGGAGTCAAAATTAAAGACCCGGTTGTTCCATCCCAACAAGGTTCAACAACAAAAGAAGCTAGTAGAGTCCAAAGAAAAGTTGGTGGTGCAGTTGGTATTAAGCAATTAGCGAGAAGCTGAGGTAATGATGTCAAAGGAAAAGCACCGATGGTTGAACCATCACAAATCACCCCACAAAGAGTTGTTAATGGTGAGAAAGAGACGGTTTTTTTGGATGTAGGTCCGATGAAAACACCTCCTATAGATGCGGAAGGTAATTATATCTGACCTACTTACACAATATACGAAAATTACATGCACTTTTTACCACATTTTATTCATGAGTACGTCAAGTCCACCGACGATGTTGAGGGCGACGGAAATTGTGGTTACCATCTGTTTGTAGATCAACTTGGACCTTTTGAGGAGGCAAAAGAATGGGGTGACGACCAAATTACTTATGTAAGGAAAAAGTGTTTGCTTGAACTACGTGGTTTCCCCGATTTCTACAAGCCAATGATGAGATTCGAAAGAGATGACACGAAGGCGGTGCTCAATGAGGAGTTTAAAGCATTTGAACGGCGTTTAATGGGCAACACTACATTGACAAGTGAATATTGGATGAGAATGCCGATATGCGGCTATCTACTCGCCAACTCATTCCATTGCGGTATTCATTCCATCTCCTATGGACATAGTGTTACATACGAACCAACAAGACGTATTTTTACCGAAGAAGAATCATCAAAGATAGTCATCATGGGGTTTGTGAAAATGAACCATTATATCGGCCTCCAATTGAAAGATGGATGCCCATTACCTCCATTAAGGAAGGGAGACGGAGGTGACGGAGAAATACCATTGGGTTGGTGTCATAGGTTCGAGGAAAGATTTCAATTGTGGGGTGCATTACAGTTTTCGAGGGATGGCCCTTGTGTACTAATGAGTTCCGATGGGGATGACTATGAGTAAATGTGGTGTGAAGATTAGTGATGATATGATAACAATGTTTTTTTGTAAGGTGGTGATTAAAATGATAATATGATAACAATGTGGTGTGAACCTATGTATTTTGAATCACTTATTATATATGAACAATCTAATTTTACTCTTATTATGTGTTTGCAATGATAATATGATAAAAATGTGGTTATTTAGAGGTGCTTACAGCCAGGTTATACGCTGACACGACCTAGCCGTAATTACTCAAGTGAGCTTTTCGCAAAATTACGGCTGAAACACCAAACCGTGAACATTTTACGGCTAGGAATCCTACCCGTATTTCTGGGTACTGTCAGATTTACGGCTGATAATTCTAGCCGTACATCCAATTTACGACTGGTAATCCTGGCCGTAAATTGCCCTGGAATGTC
Organism: Papaver atlanticum; assembly: GCA_023531105.1. Taxonomy (NCBI): domain Eukaryota; kingdom Viridiplantae; phylum Streptophyta; class Magnoliopsida; order Ranunculales; family Papaveraceae; genus Papaver; species Papaver atlanticum. The sequence continues at coordinate 6,192,210 of JAJJMB010000948.1, forward strand.
AGTATCAGATTATACTTAAACAAGAATCTGATAAATTAAAAATCAAAACACTAGTATCCATTCATTCAAGGTAAATTAATATCCCATTACTTAAAACAAACGAAATCACCCAAATCCATAACCTAAAACATGGTAAAAGTAAGTCTGCATAATGAAAAGCTGGAATGACTTAAACAAGTACATAAAACAATTATCCACTATGACCAACAATCTTGGGAATATCCTCAGAAGATGATGAAGAACTGTGGGGAGTTTGGGAACCACTCATCCAATCATCCTCGTCGTTAGTATAAAGATCATCCATCGTTGGATAATGTAACTCTTGAAGCCTGAGAAACAGTGTTTTTTGTTGGTCGCAATCCAAATATATAACCTCCTCAATGTTACGGATCAGTCCCCTGGCAATCCACTTAGCTCGCTTGACCTATTTTCATATCATTCAATTAATAGTGGTACATAATTTGAAAAACGTATACAAAAAAAAGAATCATATACTTAGCATACGTACCATCATCGTAGCAATATCACACATTGGTAGTTCCTGGGGTTCTTTCTCCTTTTCAGGGTTCCTAAAAATGGTGAAAAACATATCGGAAGATAGGACCAATTCACTCAGAGTTATACGTATTACACAATATCGGATGGGAAATGTGAGACTTCCTAACCGTAAACATAGTCTCGGCTAAGAAACATACAGACGACTCATCTTTTTGACACAATTGCGGCCAGGAAGTGTGACACCACCTAACCGTAAAAATAATATCGGCTAGGAAATATAAATAACGGTTAGGACATTATGGCAACGGTTAGGAAATTCCCGGCCGAAACAATTATCACCCAATTTTTTTATGCAAACACAGGACAACTTACGGCTACGAATGTCCCATCCGTAAAACTATTTCACGGTTTGGATCTCAAATTTTCCTACCGGCATGAGACATTTACGGCTGGGAGTTCTTGATATCCTAGCCGTAAACGCTTCAGAATACCATTTTTGAAAACCCTAAAATCATCAATCGAACCTATTTTTTCAATCTAATGGTAAAATAACTGGTGGGCTTTTCGATTCTTACCTAGTAGGAGTCATTTGTGGAGGATTCGCAGGTGTTTGAACAGATTGGTTCACCACATCTCCATTAAAATGAACATCAATAACTTGCCATGTTTCAGAATCAGGTTTCAATCGGTCGGATCTTGTCACTCTTGATCTTGCTGCCATCTTGAGAATCAAGAAGAAGAAATCGAACCACGTTGAGCTGCTTCAAAAATTAAAGGAAGGAGAATTAGATATTATTAGGTTTTGGAGAGTGTTTTTGAGAAGAAGAAGAGAGAAAATGAAAGGGTTTTGATTTTTGGTTTTGAATTAGGATTAGGTTTTGATTATATAAGATTCGATTTAAAATTGATTTATTAGGGAGGGGTAAATCTGACTTTTTAATCACTTTAGATCTCCCACTATCCATATTTTGGCAACCCAAAGCACATTAAGCCCCCAAACTCCAACCCTTTTCAAGACCCCAATAATAGGGTTCTTTATTTGATGATGAATTAAGTACTTTTCTTGTGCTTTAGTTATATTTTTCATGACCAAGAATCTGATAGGTCATACCGTACAGTCTACAGAAATAAAATATACATATCACGACATTTATTGAATCGTGACTTTCTGATACCTACTACGACACTAGATAACTTGACGAAGTTTGCTTCTATGATTTAATCATTACTACATCTTACTTAAACTAAAGTTTTAGTTAATTGAATATTAGGGGATGAGAACGAAAGTCAGATAATGATTTTGCTGAACAACTGGTACGTTGTGTGCATATGGTATTGCGAGAGTGCAAGACCATGTATCCCAAGACTGACGGACAGCTTCTCAATCCCTTCCCTGCATTCGGGAACTCTTCTAGATTGATTGAACTACTATTGACTACTTGGTCGATCAGTTAGTTGCTCCTAACTTTCGAGTTTCTATCTTTTTTAAACAAAACAACACGTTAAGAAAATATTGAAATTGCTTTGGCAGTTCATGGCTGTTGATGGGGTACCATTTTGCTCGGGATGTACCAATCCCTTACCAAAATGTGTTTTGTCTTATATGCAATTTGGTACACCCCTAAACAAAATGGTACCCCATTAATAACATTGTGGCAGTTGTGGGGGTATCGCGGGTTTTTTAGGTGTACCAATGTTTAATTATAGCTTAATGATCAAGTAATTTTGTATCCCTGTTTGATTATTTATGTTGCGTATCATTGTTACACTTCTTCATCGCCATTTGAAACATCCCCTCGAAGAAGAAATTATGAAAGCATGATAGCTTCTTTTTGTCTTGCTGATCCCGGTCGGTGGCCTACTGGGGTCCGGTCATAATCATATAAACTCACCTCCCATTAGGTCCACATTGATTCATTCCCCATGGCTAACTGCACAGTAAATTACATAGTTTTTTTTTTTTTTTTTTTTTTTATCCTTCAAGCCGTTTTTGTGAAGAAATATATAAAATCAATTGTTATGGGCCAATCATGATCAATTGGAATACACAATTGACAATTTTTGTACTGATAACAATAGTCACTTAGTATGGGTTTCTGATCTAATAATTAGTGAAACTGGCTCATGGAATCTACCTCTCCTAGAATCTATATTGCCAACTGATATAGTGGAAAAAATTAGCAGAATTTATCTATTTAAAGAAGATGACCAAAACCTTAGGAAAGATCAACTCCGTTGGACTCTAACTAAATCTGGAGAATTTACAGTGAAATCTATGTATGACAAATTGAATGATACCAATTTTGATATTGTAAGTTTATCTTTGCCTGATCTTTCTGGAGATCCCTATGGAAACTAAATATCTCAGAAAGAATTAAACTGTTCTTTTGGAAATGCTTACAAAATGCATTGTTTACCAATGTTAAACTCTATGGTAAAGTCAAAAATGTTAAACCTCATTGCACTATGTGTAAGGTAGAATTAGAAACAGCAGAACATTTGCTCTTTCATTGCCCTTATGCTCAAGAAGTCTGGAACTCTCTCCCTAACCCAATAACCTTATCTCTGAACACCTCCAGTTCTTTCCTTGATCTTTGTAAGCACTGGATAGCCAATCCTAGAACAGATATTTCTATTGAATTACTTCTAACAAAAATGTGGTTTATCTGGAAGGAGAGATGTGATAGAGTTTTCGAAGATAAAAGTAAATCTCCCAATAGTCTAGCCTTAGACACTCAGCGACACATTCTTTTTTGGTCTACCAGAAAACAGCAGAACTCTAAATCTAAAAGGTCACCACAGATGAGACCAACACCCATCTGGAAGGCTCCTTGTAGAAATTCCCTAAAACTCAATGTTGATGCAGCCTGGATTTCAAAGTCTGAACCTTCTAGTTTTGCTTTAATCTTGAGAAATGATGCAGGAAATTGTAAAGGAGGTCGAGCAGGACAATCAGAAAGCAAAAATCCACAAGAGGCAGAAGTTACAGGGATACTGCAGGCGGCAATCTGGGCTAAGGAAAAACAACTTCAAATTTTCAGCATAGAAGGGGATTGTGAATCTCTTTTTAATTTTATTAATGGACACAAATCAGACATCTCATGGCAAGCTAAAGCCTGCATCAAAGAGGCAACCAGAATTGCTAAAACCTGTAATAATATTTGGGTTTGTACTTTGTTCCTAGACTTGCAAACCAGGTAGCGGACATATTAGCCAAACATGTCAGGCCTTTAAATTCTGCTTTAGAATGGGAAACTTCTCCCCTACTTGTAATTCAAAACAACTTTCAATAGATAAATCTAATCTTGAAAATGTCCATACTTCCAGATTAGATGGCTCTACTTCTTTTGTAACCTTGGCTCCTTTGGAGTTGTAGCTTAGAATGAAATACCTTAAAAAAAATATAAAAAAATCAGCTGTATGTATCGACAAAGTCACAAAAACATTCTAGATGGAGAAAATAACTAGAAAACAAAAAACTTGACTAGAACTTTTGTTATAAAAGACATACATTCATGTTGAAACTCCACCTGAGCCAGTTGTTGAATCATAGCTTCAAGACACTTCTAAGACTTTTGGAGGAGAAAACAACCTTTGGACAACTGAATGGTGCATTTTTCACTGATGGACGCTGCTTACCAGACAAAATGTAGTGACACAACAAATCAGTACAGGGAATCTAAGCACTTTTTTTTTTTTTTGAAACCATCTAAGCACCTTTATGCGAGCAAGGAAGCCCAACAGCAAACACTATGGGGGTCTCTCCTCTACTTGGATGGGCAGACCTCTAGATTTTATTTTGAGTTATTTCTTGTCAGACATTTTCTCTTATTCATGGACCAATGAAAGTTCCTTCGGCATAAAAATAAATCGTGAGTTAAGAAAGTAGAAATTCTTACCTCACCATACCATAGTGCTAGTTTTAAGCCTCGAAATTGATCAAAAACAAAACAAAACAAAAAATAATAATTAAAATACCTATTATTTGGAATATCCATCTATTTAGTAATGGTGGAATATATTCCTCACTGGTGTTATTATTGTACTGTAGGGTAGGAACACCAAGCACATGCGTATGGTGGTATGTCCGAATCATGAAGTGTTTTTGGAATGAGATAATAACTCACAGAGCCTTTCAACCTCAGAACCAAGTACTGATCATGTGTACTGTAGAGAGCCGGATGGAGCTACGGATTTGCTAGTAAAAAAGATTCCCCGATAGCTAATAACTTCATTGACTTGAGGACAAGTCTCAAAGATGATAGAGAAAATCACTAGAAAAACTACGCGTATGCAACCCAGAGTTGATTTTTGAGCTATCACCCACCAGTGATTGCTTATTCAGATAGTTTTAAACCACAAGTGATTGGAGAAGCATTGGATACAAACGTACTGAAGCACCCTTAAAACTAAATGCACCTCGTTGCCTAAGGCGCTTTCCTTTGGAAACACGAGGCATTGCCTCAGACTGCTGTAAATCATTAAAAAACTTAAGTAGCCTCTAATCTTCTCTTCACAGTCCACAAATGTATTCAAGTGGCACTTATATCCAAAGGTAAATATTATTGAAGAGAGGGAAGAAAATCCGACAATGTCGTGTTAGTTCAGAGATTTTAAAGCCCATGAGGCGTTAAACTCAAACCAAGCCCAAGAGGGATAAGTACCATGAATCACTTAAAATGTTCTCTTAGTTCCTAATTTCATATCAATCATACAATATAAGCTGTAATCCTAGACATAACAATGCACCAAACTAGCAGACTAGCAGTTATTTAAGAGGAACAACAGCTGATGTCTTTAGAAGTTCGCTTGCACCACATGGTGATGGTATATCGGACATCCTAAAGTGTTATGATCCCAAGACAATACTGAAACTGCCCAAAAATGGATAATCGTTTACAAAATTCTACTTAGTAAAAGTAACTGAAACCACTGCAAATACCCATCTTTGGGATTACGCAACCTGGTTTGTACCCTAACCAACAGGGAATAGGCCAGGCGTCGAAATGCCAAATTATAGGTTTGGGGTTCGAATCCCCCACTATCTATTCAAGAAAATAAAAAGAAAAAAACCTTCCAATGTAACTTTTATGGCAATGTATGGCCTGATCCGCCAGCTTATTTGACTCAAGTGGAGGAGTTCAACTCAAGTCCAAAAACACGAACCACTTAAGGCAATTCCTATGGTAATGTACAAAATCAAATTTCTGTTGAGCCAAGTGGATAGCCAAATGGGTTTTTGCACTATGGAAAAGAAATGGGTGGTTGACCGTCAAGCGCCAGGACGAAGTGTTGCCGCTGGCGTTTGAAGGACAAACGCTGGCGCTCGTTGTACAACCGCTGGCGTGCGTATGTAAGCCGCTGGCATTTGAACCAAGACCGCCAACGGCTACTTTTAAACGGTCACCGGAACAACTAGTTTCTACCTCCATAAATACGGCTCGAGTTTGATCTCACAAATTCACAACAATCTTTCATCCGATCAATCTTTTCTTAAATTCAATTGCTTTCGATTTTCAACCATGCATCCTGATTTTGATTCTTCTGAGGAAGATATGGAGATGGATGAAATGTTGTATGAAGAAGACGAAGAAATGTGTATGGAATTTTTGCGTCAAATGGATGAAGATGCAATTCAAGATAGAAGAAGGAGAAATTTTATGTTGCAATTACAAACCGGGATCATATCAAAGCCTTTAGAGCCATATGAAGTTACGACTAAAAGATTGACGTGGCGAGGTCGACATTTTTACCACGAAAAGATGATGCATGATTATTTCAGTCATGATTGTGTCTATCCCGATGAGGATTTTCAGCGACGATTCCTCATGGGCCGCAACTTGACGCAAAGGATCGTTGTCGAGCTTTGTCAGGTACAACCTTTATTTAATTATCAGTATGATACACGACATGTATGGGGCTTTAGTTCCGAACAAAAGGTCATTGCGGCCCTCTGTATACTATGTTACGGGGTACCAGCGGATTCCACGGATGATTACATCCGTATTGGGAAAACATCCCCCTTTAGGTATCTCAAATTGTTTTGCGAAACAATAGTCTAGCATTTTGGTCCAACCTTTTTAAGAAAGCCCACTCAGGAAGATGTTCAAAGAATAACTGCAGAAAACACCGCGAGGGGTTTTCCAAGAATGCTAGGTAGTCTTGACTGCATGCACTGGACGTGGCATGCGTGTCCGATTGAATGGGCAGGCTAATATAAGGGTCATTATCCAAAACCAACTGTAATTTTGGAAGCTTCAGCTACTCATGATTGTTGGTTTTGGCATGCTTTTTTTGGACTCTCGGGTTCAAATAACGATCTCAACGTTTTATATAAGTCACCATCATTTGAAGATCTTAAGAATGGGATCGTGCCGCACTTTAATTTCACCATCAACGGTCATCACTACACTCAGGGTTATTATATAGCAAACGGAATCTATCCAGAATGGTCAACTATGGTTAAAGCTTATAGTCAGGTAGGTCTTGTTGGACCGACGACTTCGAAAGGATATGAAGTACTTTAACAACCAACAAAGAAATGCATAAAGGATGTTGAACGCGCTTTTGGCATACTGAAAAAGGAAGTTTGTCATCATAGCTGGGCCGACACGCTTTTTTGATCTTCAAGAAATGAACAAAATTATGCTGACTTGTATCATTCTGCGCATAACATGGTCATTGAAGAAATCGGACGTGACCCAACCTAGACTAGTTTTCCAGATGAAGATTTTAAGTCGAATCTTGTGGTGGAGCATGGGCGTCCGACAAGAGAATATAGACTTGCCACTGACAGACTCCAAAACCGGGGAATCTATGGACAACTAAGACAAGATCTAACCAAGCACCTTTGGGATTTAAAAGGAGCAAGATACGATGCGCGGGGGAGAGGCGCAGAGGTTTCAATTTAGTGTTGTTTATTTTAATTAATATTTTTTTTAATTCAAAGTTGTTTGTTTAAACGACTACACTTAAAATTAAAATTAAGGCAATTATATTAAAAGTAATTTTAAATAAACAAATACAATTAAATTAAACTTAACTACTAAACAAGAATTAAAATCAGTTATCAAGACTGTATTCATCTTCATTTTCTTCCGAGGTATCATCTTCGTCTTCTTCTACATTCTCATACTGGCCAGTTTGTTGAGGGACTTGCTGAGGAACTTGTTGTTGTTCGGCCGCGACTTGTTGTTGTTCGGCCACATCCATTTCCTTAGTCCATACAGCAAGTTGTCGTTCATTCATTGTTGAAGTTTTCAAGGCGAGTAACTTGTTTAGCTTACAATCCCTGTAGTATTGTTCTCGCGAAAGACGACTTTTTCGTTGTCGATTTATAGCAATGCCACGGTCCCTGGCTCTATTTGCCTCTATCTTCAACTCGAATTCCTTGTGCTCAGCATAGTTGAACTCGTTTGAACCTCCTTCTAATGCTCGTTGGGCTGCGTCTCTCGTTGCTTTTGCAACTTTTTGACCCCCTCCTATTCTTCTCTTGACGTTGGTGTTAACGTCTAGATTAGAGTTGTGTTGTTCCTGACTACTTGTAGACCCGGTATATGGAGATCCAGTTCCTTCAGGTGAGGAAGCAGGCCCACCATTCTGAAAATCCTGTGAGATTGGACCATGTGGTGATCTTGCAGGCACTTGATTACCTTCCAGCAAGTATGGATAAAACTTCTTAAGCACCCTCAAAATGGTGAAACAAGTTTCAATGTTGGAAGCCCGATTTGTGGGATCTTTGCCACTCTTCGCGACATCTTCGTTCCACATCCGGTTCGCCATCACCACTTTTTTTGTTGCGCCACACTTGAATGACCAAAGCAACATATTCACTAACGGATGCTGAAATTGTATGAAAACGATGAGACAACCCTTCGGCATCACATCTATTGATGTTACCGGTTTCTTCACAATTTTTTTGTAAAATCTTTTCATAAAAAGTTTTTTTTTTCTTGACCATTGATTTCATCTAATGTATATAATACATAATTTCTACAAATTGACTCGTCTTCATCCATCGTATACTTGACACCACGAATTCTTGTGTTTCTTGGTTGTGATTGTGGTGTATCTTGTTGTGTATTTTGTTATGTTTCTTGTTGTGTTTGTTGTGGTGTTTATTGTTGTGATCGTTGTTGTGATCGGTGCGATGAGGATGTCATATTTGTTAGGAATGAAATTTCTAGAGATGAGATTTTTTCTGGTAGACTGAGTTGATATGCGTAGTTTTGTTTGAAATAAAAGAAAAATTAGAGATGGTATGAAATTGTGAAATTTTGAGGTAGAGATGAAGAAGGTGTGAGTTTTAAGTTTGGAGATGAACTGAATTTATAGGGAAACAAAATGGAGTAATAGTTGTTGGATGAAAGTAGCCGTTGGCGGTTTTGGGAAAAACGCGGCGCTTTAACCAGAAACGCTGGCATGTGAACGAGTATGTCACGATCGCCCGGCCTTCCACAGAGCACGCGCCTGTTCATCCGTTTTTCACGTTTGTTGAGTATGAACAAATTCTTGTTTTGTTGAGTCCATGGGAACTGCTCTAACTTACCAAAAGCACATCCTTGAACATCACGCTCATTCTTAAAAAATACTAGGCACCATATGATATAACCCCACCTGCTACAACATAAAACGAAAACGATATATATCCCCCACTCCCTTCCCCCGCCTATGTGTCATGTAGACATTGGTTAAATCAATAATAATGAGACCCCCTGTTAATCTCAATCCAAGGGATCAAGGACCAAGAACAATGCTACCTAATAGGGGAATAGCGCGGCTTCGAACATAAAAATCTCGTTCCGGAGGATCATATCCAATCCAATCCCTGTCCTGCTACGGCACATCCCCAATAATTCTAACCCTCTCTCTCCTCGCTGTCTTTCATTAAAGCACTTAATCACATCTCCAAAACATTATGTTGAAAAAGAGAAAAGAAGATAACACAACAAAAATAACAAACTAAACCATTTCCCAAAAAGACACACACTTCCTTTCAAAACCCTCCTCCTCCCCTTCTCTCTTGGTTACACACTCACAAAACCATCCTCCTCCCTTTTCCGAACAACAACAACAACGAAGTAATGTCAGGCTTTAGGTTTCTCTACTACCCTCATCACTTTCTCTTCTTAGTACTCTTTCTCACCATTGTCACACTCAACCAAGCTCATGTAAGTCTCTCTTTAGAATATATGTGATTTGATTTCTCTTGTGTGAATTATTCATCTTTTCTTGTGTTTTTCTTTAACTGGGTCATTTTTATTTTTGAAGGGTTTGGAGGAGCAAAACAGTACAATGATGATGGTTCCAGTGATTGATAATCAACAAACAAGAATGATGATGAGTTCATGGATGAAGATGAGTGAATACCGTAGAAGAAAACTAAGAAGCTTCAGAATTTGTGCAGTCTGTACCTGCTGTGGTGGACTTAAAGGTCTTTGTTTACCTTCTCCTTGTTGTTATTCTATCAACTGCAACATTCCAAACAGACCTTTTGGTTTTTGTTCTTTTTCTCCCAAATCTTGTAATTGTTTTGGTTGTCATCTCTGAAACAAAAACCAGAAATTAGTTTGTTTTACTTTGAAAGGGATTTCATTGTGAATTTGTTATTCTGTAAGGAGTGTGAATGAAAATCAAAAATCAAAAAAAATAGAAAAAGAGAAAGGATATTTGTTTCTTTTTGGTGTTATTCTTAGTCTCACTTAAGAAACAGTGGGTCTTGTTAGTGAGTGTTAATGTTTGCTTAAAGAAGGATTAATTTATAGTAATCAAATCTTAGTGAGATTTTTTGTACATTTGTTTATGTTTGGAGCTAAACGTTTAATTTTTTCTTCTTAAAACATTTTCCTTTTGGAATTATGTGTATAATGTATAATTATGGGGTTTGATTTGTTGGGGATTTAGGAAGAAGACGGGTATTAAATGGATGTAGAATCAAGGCGGTAAAACTAATGAAGGTGGGTGAGAGTTGGTTAGTACATTAAAGGCCATCTCTACTCCATTCTATAATTGAGGAGGTTATAAAGTCCTTCAACTTCTTTAGTTGGGGGTTGCATGTCCTTCAAGTACAAATCTAAATTAGATTAACAGAATTCATAAATGTGGTTTAGTAGAATTTTCTTGCACAATTTTTATGTACACTTTAATGTTGGTGGTGGGGTGTTATTTTGAGCTGTTCAACTTCTGCACACCTCTGCTCTCTCTTGCAGAGCTAACACCACACATTGCACCAACTCTGGTTTAGAAACTCGGTATCATGAACATCTTGGCCTAAATGGGACTTATATTCGGGTGATTTTGGATTAGTTTATAGAGAATCGAAGAGTGGGAATCAATAATTAAGATAACTGTGTATTGCTATTGTATTATACAGAGTAACTCAATATGAGCTTTTACAATGGTCTTAACTAAATACATAATAATTTTCTTTTACAAACAAAAAAAAAAAGAGGAAAAAAACCTAGGAGTGGTTGAAATAGCAACCGTTATACATCAGAAGACTACACAAGCTTGTAATAAAACCTAAATACTGCAAACAATAAAGCAAATTCTGTTAAGACAGTTGTCATGGAAGCAAATAGAAGAATAAAAATTTACCTGTGGATATTGGCCTGCACGAGCATAACAGTGGCGGAGCCAAAGATCATATCAACAAGTCTGCATCTCACTTCATCTCCAAGTACTCATTACAACAATGAGTTTGCAACTGGTGCAACTGATAGTCTTCCTGGATTGTGGTTAATGTGAAAATATTCTGACTACATTCAACTATGCAAAATAATCTTGGCGAATGATTGCGACAAAATCAGCAGACAACCCATCTTCGTCCTTCTGCTTCCACTGATCTCCCTTTTCTTGGACATGCCACCATAGTTTAGGAGAAAGCGGTGAGTACAAATCTGCATTTGACAGAGAAAAAAGATGATTTATTACAAGACTGTCTCAATGATCTCGAGTTGAGGCATTTTGTGTTGTTGCTCAGGCACCAGAGAACAGGTAATCACCAAGGAAGACCAACAATTTGCTGGTTCCTTCAAATATTTCAACACTGCAACACTACAAAAACTATGCTCCTGATATTCCACCTATGTATTCTTGTTTTGATTCATATGCTGATGATTACCCTACAGTCTGTTTTCTTTTCTGGATAAGTAAAGTTAAAAACTAGCTCTCCTTTAAGAACATATTGATGGTTAGAATTACTGACTCCCAGTCTTTAGGAAAAGGTCACTTTGCTTTGCTGAAATGAGAAAAAGCCACAGCTTCATGCATTCTTGTCATGATTCGTGATGTAAAAGTGCTTAGCATATTGCATCTTCCATGCAAATTTTATTATAGTGGTTATTTCACACCAGATGAATGCAGGAAAGTACCTGTATTTTGGGGTGGATCTGGATCTTTTGTGCTATGCAACACCGCAGTTCCAGAAAGTATAGTGATAAACCCACAAAGCTCTGATGCTATACTGCTTGCACTCTGACCAGCATAATCCTAACATAACAATAGACACAGTTAATTTACTGAGATAAAGTAGAACTAGTTATTTTTGCGACTGGAATTCGTGAACGCAGGATTTTGAACTTTTTGTGAGGACGAGTTGAAACTACCTCCTAAAACACAACCCCTTCAAATCTCTGACCAGATAAAGGTCGAGACTTGCTTGCGTGCCTCAAACAGAATCAACTTTATGTCAACTTTTCAAACAGTAAGACTTAAAAGGAATAAATCAACGAATACCATACAGTATACATGCATACACGAGAGAATGCACACTAAACACATCCACATCTCTTTTGTTCATTCCGGTCTACAAATGAGTCATATTGAACACTACAAGAAAGTAAGAATTTTACACGAACATCGACTGTAACACCAAATAGATGGTCCTGTTCATGCAGGTAAATTTACTAGACTCCTCAATTGATCAACTTACCTTAAACATTATGGCGCTAGCAAAAATTGTGAGAGATGTGAACATGGCATAGTAGATAGGAGAAACAACTGCTGTATTGAAAGTATCCAATGCCTGGAAGAAACCTTTAACAATTAGTTTTTAGATAATCATTCAAACGGATGTAGTACCCAAATTTAAGATGGACAACAAGGCACTAAACACATAATCCATGTGAGTTGTCTTTGCTTATTCAAAATAGTTGTCAACGATAAATGAGTGGAGACATGGAACTTTCCCTTATAAAAAACCTCGATGCTAAGGCGATGTGAGGCGCTTTCGTTTGGCAACACGAGGCGTTGCCTCACACTACTACAAATCATCAAAAATAAATTTGGCTAGCCTCTATTTTCTATTAATCTTATCTACACACTCCACAAATGTATTTAAGCAGCATTGATATCTACGAGTTTATCTTACGCTTAAAGGCAACTGAAGAGAAGGAATAAATTTCAAAAATGTCTCGGGGTGTAGTTCAGGGATTTTTTAAGCCCAGAACGCCAAGAAGTGTAAGTACTGGGGCATCAAAATTTTAAGGTGCAAAAAGGCACGCCTCAATAAACGCCTTTTTTGACCATGAGGACTTATATTAAGATATTATCCTCTTAGTTCCCACTTTCATATTAATCATACATTATAAGCGGTAATCCTACACATAACATGCTTAAACAATGATATAAATAATGTACCAAACTAGCACTTATAAATCCTAAGCGCAACATTTAAAAGGAATGTGGCTGATGTCTTCAGAAAATTGCATTCACTTGCACCAGATGGTGATATTGTATCGAACAAACTAATGAGTTACACATTCTAAGATGTTGTATGATCCCCAAAACAATACTGAAACTGCTCAAGAATAGATAATTACCTTGTTTAAATAATTCAACTGAGTCATTATACAAGTAACCGAAACCATTGCAAATATCCATGTTTGGAAGTACGCAACCTGGCTTGAACCTTCCAATGTAAGTTTTATGGCAGTGCCTATAGCCTTTACACTCATGACCTGCAAGCAAGAAAACCTGATCGGTGAGGTTATTTAGCTCAAGGAGTTCAACTCAAGGTCGAGAATAAGAACACTGGGTGAGGCTCATCTACAAAAATCAAGTGAAACACACATTTAAGGCAGTGAATATCTTTTTAGTCGAAGATATCAGATATGAGGTGAGTCTGGTGACATACCGTCAAAGATCCAAACAAAGAACATATTCCAATGTATATCATGATGTTCGTCTGTCCATAGCGTGGGGCGCTATGCAACATTAAGACAAGCACCGTGACCAATACCGAAGACGTATATAAAAGAAAAGCTGGAAGAAAAAAATATCCTAAGTTAACCTCCAAGAGGAAAAACAATTCAAACTAGTCCAAAGTAATAACCGGAAGAAGAAAGGGGAAAGATGCAACACAGTTTTGCAAGTTTGAACCAAACTACCTGGCTGTATTGCTAAATCCCAAATTTCCAAAACTGAAGTTACAGGGTGTTCCTCAGGAGCATGAAGAACAATCATAGTGGAACCCACTACACATAAAACGCACCCCACCAAGCCCATCTTCTGTAGTTTCTCGTTCAATATGAAATGTGCTAGAACAGCACTGCAAAAATGAGACATAATCACAGCTCAGGTCTCAAGCAAAGATCGTTCAAGTTTAAAATTTGGAGAAATATACTAATGAAAGAAACAAATGGTGGAAAATCAGTTTTCAGTACCTGACAATTATACTCAATGCACCAAGTGGAATAACAAGAACAGCAGGGGCAAACATCAAAGCAATAAAATTCGCAATCTCTCCAACAATCACTGCAATAATGTTCCAATATTTGCTCAACATTTGACTCAAAATGTAAAATTCAACTACTCTAATTATTCAACTTTAAGAGACTGAAACTTACTAGTAATCATTCCAATCCACCAAAGTGGCTCCATTAAGTAACCATATCCACCAACACCTTCACATATCAAACAAAAAAAAACAGTCAAACTACAAATCTAGGGTATTCAAAAAAAAAAAAAACAGAAAATTCTCATCAAAAAATTCATGTACTTACTAGCACGAACTCCAGAATGACCAGCTCTTTTAAGACCTTTCTTCTTAATAATAAAACTTGATCCAATAAAAGCACTAGAAATTACAGCAAGAATAAATCCTTTTAGATTATTTACATAAGAAGCTTCTTCATTCGCCGACGTCGAAAGATCCATTACTAGTTGATGATGATGATCATCATTAGCTGTTCTTGATAAATTTAAGAGAAGTGTTTATACACGCAAGTAGTAGTAACTCTAATAGGGTATTTTCCATAAAAGTTTCCGAACAAATTGATGATGATGAAGTTGAAACCCTAGATTCTGATTTAGTTGAGTCAAATGGCATTTCTAGATTTATTTATACAACTAATTTTAAAGAAATCCGGAAAATAATAAATAAAACGAGCAGTAAAGTGAGAAAATGTTTGTTTAAAATGGGAAGAAAGAACACGAGGAAGCACACCAAAACTACGCAGCTTCTCTCTCTTATTACTAGCCAGTCGTATTAAGCGGACTACAAACTTCAAAGACGCCGTCCCGATAAACAGCATAAGCATAAATTCTTTAAGTTAGGGAATTATCCACGTGCTTCACGCACAGGTGATGTCATTGCGGATGATTCGGTTTTAGTGTTATTTGAGCACTGGTTGGACGAGTCCAAATTTGTTCACACTCCTGGAAGGAGTGTATATTTAACATATTCTTCTAATTTAATGGATGGGCCCCGTAACACTCCATGTTTAGAATCTCGATCCTCGTTACATAACTTCCTAAATTAAATCAATGATAAAGATTGTGAAAAGACAAGGGTACCCAAATATATCCCAATCTAAAACTTTTTCACCAATAAGTCCTTTCTCCGAAAGTGATTGTCTATGTACTGAGTCGAGACAATACAACGAATCGGTTCACACTTCGTGTGATCGTCTATGGATACGAGATCGAGACAATACGACAACAAAATAACTTGTGTGATTGACTATGGATACAAGATCGAGACAATACAACAACGAAGTATGATTACTTGATAATAGATTCGAACTTAACCAAACACTATAGGATTGCTATCAAGTAATTAGGAATTAACGTTTGTGTATTTTACTTCTAATTATAATAAAAACAATTATAATTGCGGAAATAGAAAAGTAAAAGATACAGCAAGATTTTGCTAACGAGGAAACCGCAAATGCAGAAAAACCCCGGGACCTTGTCCAGAATTAAATACTTTCAGAATTAAGCCGCTATACAAAATCTAAACCAACTTAGTGTAGTTGAGACCAAGCAACTAAACCTATAGTTCACCTAGTTCCCTCAGTATCCATGCGCCTCCAACTTGTAATAAGTCACGCACTTGGAACAATTCCTTTGGTTCGTATTCCAAACAGTAAAGGAACAACAAATCTGTTCGGTAACAACTCTTTTCAAACAACGTGATATGAGTTTGACAAACGGCTCTTCCGTTTATCCCAATAAACTCCTTTGTCGGGTTCTTAGATCAATCTATTCAACAACCACCAAAGTAATTGTTTAGACTATGCAATCAATACTTTAAATCACAAAGAAATGTATTGATGCCAATCTACTCAACTAATCAATCCAATCTATCAAAAGATAAACCGATTATAGTTGGATCCCCAGCCGATCAAGTTTTGTGCACACCAAAGATTATGAACTCAAATAAGAAATCTTCTTTGTCTTCAAATCTTCTTAGATCTTCAATAAACACCTGCACACAAACAACTTGAATCTCTTGTGATCAATCACACACAGAACGGAGTCTGTTAACGATAGATTATCACAAGACGTCTTTAGATCTACAAACAGTCTAAAGATCCCCGTCGATACTTCGATCTAGTTTGAGTGAATCTTATATCAGAAGAGAAGATTCTCAAGCATAAACAAACTAGGTGCAATCAAAGTTCAACAACCGTTAGTCAATCAAATCAATCGAAAACTAATAATAAACTGCAATTATCTAGTTTCCCACCAACGGTACTCGTAGAGCTTCTCAATCAAAAAGAAGTCTTTAAAACGAGCGGTCGTAAGAGATTTCGCCTAATTAGGTTACTTTCCTCTCCGAATAAACGGATTCACAAGTAACAACACAACTAGGTAGTTTTGCTAGCTCTGAGGATTAGTTTGCTCAAAATGCAAACTTCAATATTTATAAACCAAGGAAGTTTGGACACCAAGGAATTTCCAAAACCGAATATTCTCAAAGATATGCAATAAACGCCCAAATAGGTTTTCATAATTCCAGGAAATGCTCTGTCCAAATATTGACCGAAATCTCAGTAGAAAATCTCCAATTAGTAAATACACATTACCAATTTTTATTTTCTAAAGATATGCATTTAATTGCTGGAAATTAAAAGCATATAAAACTAAAAACCTTAATTAAAAGATTCTCAATTTATTTCGATCCGGGATTCTCCTTTAGTTATTAAGGAATATCTTTGAACAATAATAGATAAGAATTATTGCACATGTTCAAAGTATGTCGACATCTTTACTTTGTAAATCCTTTTTCATATTTACAATCTTGGAACCGATTTGCCACACTTCCAAACGAGTTTAGAATTGGTTCATCTGATTTCCAAGAACTATGTGATAAGAATTACTGCACATGTGGATACTTGAACTTATCTATCACTCATCTACTCTATCTCCTATCTTGAGACAAAAGTCGTATTGCTATATAGACTTCGATTAAACACATTTGCTATTTCAAGCTGAGTTTATCTCACTCTCGAAATATGTGTTGGTAAGCTTTCGCTTAGGCCAAGTTCATCTTTACAAGTGACGAAAGTCATGTTGATTATTTCAATATCTTGAAAATTGCTTTGATGAAAAATAGTGTGTGAATAATGATAAGCACGTAAGTGTGACGCATTTTCACCCATAACTACATTATCTAGGACTCATTTTATTTCTAATAAAGTTGTTTTAAGTCTTTTCTAGGGAATAAGCTCTTGCGGCAAAATTGGCTCGAAAAGTGGTGTTTTACACCCCAGGATAGAGTACTAAAGTCACCCCAGAAATGCACCGGAAGCACCCCAAAAATGTGTCGGAGGAACCCCGGAAAAATTACTATCTACGCCCAAAAATTACTATTTGCACCCCATAAGACAAGTGCTAAAGGGACACCCGTGCAGGATTAGGAGAGGACATCTTCTTCTCAAATTCAAAAAATGAATTTTGGCGGGAAAATATTTTCATTAACAGCAGAATTTCGATCGGATGTTTGGACGTGATTTAGTGAGATTCAATCCCTGAAACTTAGTGGGTAGACGTGATATGACTATAGAAAGCTAGTATGGGTGATTTTATCGATCAAATTTGGTTGGATAACTTGGTTTAATCCAAACAGGGAGTTGGAGGAAAAACATGAGCTTACACGAGTTGTGAGAAATTTAAACGTGTACTGCACGTGCTTGGAAGACTTAATCGATATTCTGGAGCGTGAAGAAGATATAGAAGGAAAGAAATACAGCTGCATGCGCGTGGAAGATCAAAAAATGGAAATTTTGGCCGTGGAGAATAATATTGATAAATGAAGATTATTTGGAAGATATGGCCTGATTAAATGAGGATTAGGAGTATAAATAGATTGCTCCAGGTACAAGGACGGGGTGTCGTGAGTTTGGGGAGCTTAGGAGAGCCAGAGAAGAAGAAATCACAAGTTGCAGAAACTCGGGTTCTGCTGCTGCAGAACTGAAGAACACGAAGAACAAAAGCCTGTAAAGGAAAGTCGTTGAAAACTGTCGCTTAAAGTTCCCAACTCCTTTCCAGCAACCACGGAACAGAATCTACAGCACTTCTCTTGTATCGTTCATTTTGTGACGATTTTTGTGCGTCGCAAATTACTGTTTTTCAATATTTTCTCCGTTTTCACCATTGTAAACAATTTTTGAGCAAATAAAAAATATTTTGAGAGTGTCTATAATATGAGGAGCTAAACCCCAACACTGGGACGACGGAGGAGGACGAACTTCATACATGGGTAAATTTGTTTTATTCTTTTCTATGACTTTTGCACTAAAATTAATTGAAATATGATTTGATTAAATTGGTTGTCATTTGATTAGATGGGTCATGTTTAGCTTAGGTGATTTGATGTCCCATGCTTAACATTTACAATCAATGTTTTGCGAATCTACCTTGGCAAAAATAGAGTCCATGTTTATATTTCTTGAGGAACCTTATGTTATGAAGATTGGTTAAATACTTAGTCCCAATACCTCTTGCACCAATTGTAATATTATTGTATATTTTTATTAAATTTAGAAACTCGAATCTTCACAAGTCTCAACGAACCTTTTACTACAACAAAGTTGAAATCACATCAATTTTTGGCGCCGCCGACGCGGATTTGTTTTTAGATTTAGAGTTTTTAGATTTTTATTCTTTTGTTCTTTTTTACGTTTCTTGGGTATTTGTCTTTTTGTTAAAGGTTTTGAATCAAAAAGGAATTGGAGACGAAAGACTTGGGGGATTAAAAGCTATACAAAGCGAAAAGAACGGAGAAAAGATGAAGATATTTTTATTTATTTATTTTATTTTATTTTAATTAATTAATTAGATTTTATTTTATTTTTATTTTTTAGATTTTATTTTTAGAAACTGTAAATAGGACTTTATTTTTGTATTTTATTTTTATTTTGGAACATTAAACATTGGACTTTAATTATTTTTAAACCCTACGGAAGGGTACATTTTTTTAAATAAATATAAACTGTTTGCAGGGAAGGACGACGATTACGATATCGTCTCGGCCCCTCGTGTTCGTACACTTACACAGGAGTCAGTGGCCCGAGTCGACTACAACCGTTTCATCGCCCGTCTGGTACGGGAGGTAAGCTTCTAAACACCCACGAATCCCCTGTCAGCGGGTTTACTGTCTTCCTTAAGGTGCATATATGTTGAGGTTTTGAATACGGACTTTAATTTCCTAGTAAAGGGCAAGGCCAGACCATACAAGATAAGGGTTCGGATTTCATCACCGTTCTCTTCTTGCCCGCCTTAGGAACACATAACCTACGCAAACCCGAGCTTAAAATACTGATTAGAACGAGACCGATAGGGTAACGAGCTTGTAGGAAAGTCATTCAAAGGGAAGTATTGGGTATCTTATTAGCTTAACTCAAAAGTTCAGGAAGATTACTGTGAGTCGATTAGAGCCGCCCTAACGGGAAACGTTACCAAAGAGGTGGGGGTATCAAAGCTCCTCTGAGCTTCCCCTACTTCTCTTCGACTCACTTTATTCGGATCGATCTAGAGAGGTTTGCCAAAACGATACCTAGTTGCCTTTTGGAGGAATAGAAGCTGGTCTAGAAACAATCTAAGGGAGCCATCATGCTTGTTGTTTGCTAGATTTTATAGGTTTGATTTGGTCGAGTCATCCTTGCTTGTGATTGTGTAGAATTCCCTTGCAATTAAGAATGTCGAACTGGTATGATAGAAGCTAATACAATGAGTATCGACCTGAATTTGACTATGGACATCATCATTTTTATGACCATGGTGGGAATAGTAGTTGGGAACGCCAATCTTTTAAAGGTTATGGTTCATCCCATGGTGAGCCCAAGTACTATCCACACACGAATTGGTCTTACGAGAATAATTCTAATAATTCCTCTTTACTAGAGTCGACACGTAAGTTAGCTGAGACAGCACGTAAGTTTGCAAAAATGAATAACTTAGTTATGGACGAAAATGCAACGAGTGAACTTTCTTTACCTTCTTTCCTAGATTATGTCAGGAAATCATGTGAGTCGACCCAGAAGCTTTTGTTAGAGACCCAGAAAAGAACTTCTCTAAAAGATCTAATTTTTCAAAATAGTGTTTCCAATTTTACCCTTGATATCAATGGTGAATATTTGCCTAATTTAGATGATGAGGTTAGAATAAAAGACACTAATTATTTAGATAAGGTTCAATCATCTTCGTATTATTATGATGATGAGGATAGTAATAATGAAGAATCTGAAATTTGTAGGCATAGTGATCAGGAAACTATTAATCCAATTGAGCTTTGTAATGATGATATTATTTCTAGTTCAAATCCAAATAATTTTTATGATTATTCACCTATTCAAAAGGACGAGGATTTGATTAGGGATATCACCGTTTTAGACGATGTAGTTTTTCCTTTTGATTACGAAGCCGATAGTGGTTTAGAGGAACGGGTTTATTCTGAAAATGCTGTTTTAGAGTCTAGCGACTTAGAAACAATAGTCTTAGACGAAGAAGATAGACCCATAGAGATGAGTAAAGATGCACTACCTGATAATAACTTAGAAATATCAATTGACCATTTCCAAGAATCTGATGATCTAGAAATTAGGGAGATTGTGACTAGTCTATCTAGAGACACTGAAAACTCTAAGTTTGGGGGTGATTATCACTTTCCTAGTGCCTTACCTTTAACTCTCAGAAAGTCCCCTCACTTAGGACTTGATACCTGTGCCTCAACCATTTTACAAGATTACCTTCATACTCGTTTTCCCGAACCTAATGATGTCCAGGAAGAAGTTCAGTCGTTAGAAACCTATCCTCTGGTTGATGTGGTTTGCCCAGGCTATGATACCCAAATTTACTTTGTTTTCCCACCAAATAGTTTTCTTCCAAATGTGGGAACGTCTATATTTCAAATGTGTCACTTATTAAGTTTTGAGACTAAGCCTAAGTACTTTAGGTTAATAGAATCGACACATTTACTTAAGAATGACCACTACTCTCATTGTGGTCAACTATGTAAGTCAAATATGATTGACTTAGAGGATCCTCGGTTATTTAGGTTATTATTGTGTGCTTCTAAGTTCCTATTTGAGTTTTTCCAGACTTTAGGACCTAATAATTCGGATCCCACCTATGAAGAAATGCAGCCAATGAAAATATTTTATTTAGACCCTTTCATAGAACCTGAACCACAATTAGATTTAGATATCTTAATCAGGAAACTAGATAAGGGCATGCTAGTCTTGTTCATTTTCTTGGTTTATTGCAGTTTCCTTTGGTCAGCTCTATTTGGTTTGAAGACCCACAGTTGTTCCGACTGTTATTTTATGATTCGAGTGACTAATCCTTTCCTAGTCTGGATGAAGACTTTAAACTTAGCACTTCTTGGGAGGTAACCCATGCTTATGCGTCGACTACGGTAATATCCTTCCTCACTTCCTTTAAGTAGTAAGAGTTTCTCCTTGTTCATGTTTTTAATTTCATCTTTATAACATTGAGGACAATGTTAGATTTAAGTGTGGGGGAGTGATTAACTTTTTGTTTATTTTTGTAGGAGTTTCCTTATAATATTATGACCAGCTGTTGAGCGGGTCTACCTTAGGAATTTACTATTATGACCAGCTATTGAGCGGGTCTACCTTAGGAATTTACTATTATGACCAGCTGTTGAGCGGGTCTACCTTAGGAATTTACTTTTATGATCAGCTGTTGAGCGGGTCATCAAAAAATAAATAAATGATATGACCAGATGTGGAGCGGGGTTTTTTTTTCTTCTTATGACCAGCTGTTGAGCGGGTCTTTCTCTATGTTACACAAATGACCAGCTGTTTAGGGGGTCTATTCTTTTGATTCACATGACCAGCTGTTGAGCGGGTCTCTCTTGGTGTTACGCAAATGACCAGCTGTTGAGCGGGTCTTGAGGTTTTGCTCGAGGACTAGCAAAATGTAAGTGTGGGGGAATTTGATAAGCACGTAAGTGTAACGCATTTTCACCCATAACTACATTATCTAGGACTCATTTTATTTCTAATAAAGTTGTTTTAAGTATTTTCTATGGAATAAGCTCTTGCGGCAAAATTGGCTCGAAAAGTGGTGTTTTACACCCCAGGATAGAGTACTAAAGTCACCCCAGAAATGCACCGGAAGCACCCCAAAAATGTGTCGGAGGAACCCCGGAAAAATTACTATCTACGCCCAAAAATTACTATTTGCACCCCATAAGACAAGTGCTAAAGGGACACCCGTGCAGGATTAGCGGGAGGACATCTTCTTCTCAAATTCAAAAGATGAATTTTGGCGGGAAAATATTTTCATTAACAGCAGAATTTCGATCGGATGTTTGGACGTGATTTAGTGAGATTCAATCCCTGAAACTTAGTGGGTAGACGTGATATGACTATAGAAAGCTAGTATGGGTGATTTTATCGATCAAATTTGGCTGGATAACTTGGTTTAATCCAAACAGGGAGTTGGAGGAAAAACATGAGCTTACACGAGTTGTGAGAAATTTAAACGTGTACTGCACGTGCTTGGAAGACTTAATCGATATTCTGGAGCGTGAAGAAGGTATAGAAGGAAAGAAATACAGCTGCATGCGCGTGGAAGATCAAAAAATGGAAATTTTGGCCGTGGAGAATAATATTGATAAATGAAGATTATTTGGGAGATATGGCCTGATTAAATGAGGATTAAGAGTATAAATAGATTGCTCCAGGTACAAGGACGGGGTGTCGAGAGTTTGGGGAGCTTAGGAGAGCCAGAGAAGAAGAAATCACGAGTTGCAGAAACTCGGGTTCTGCTACTGCTGCTGAAGAACACGAAGAACAAAAGCCTGTAAAGGAAAGTCGTTGATAACTGTTGCTTAAATGCGACAGTTCCCAACTCCTTTCCAGCGACCGCGGAACAAAGTCTACAGCACTTCTCTTGTATCGTTCATTTTGTGACGATTTTTGTGCGTCGCAAATTACTGTTTTTCACTATTTTCTCCGTTTTCACCATTGTAAACAATTTTTGAGCAAACAAAAAATATTTTGAGAGTATCTATATTATGAGGAGCTAAACCCCAACACTGGGACGACGGAGGAGGCCGAACTTCATACATGGGTAAATTTGTTTTATTCTTTTTTATGACTTTTGCATTAAAATTAATTGAAATATGATTTGATTAAATTGGTTGTCATATGATTAGATGGGTCATGCTTAGCTTAGGTGATTTGATGTCCCATGCTTAACATTTACAATCAATGTTTTGAGAATCTACCTTGGCAAGAATAGAGTCCATGTTTATATTTCTTGAGCTAAAATTGTTGAGAATAAATAAGTGAACCTTATGTTATGAAGATTGGCTAAATCCTTGGTCCCAATACCTCTTGCACCAATTGTAATATTATTGTATATTTTTATTAAATTTAGAAACTCGAATCTTCACAAGTCTCAACGAACCTTTTACTACAACAAAGTTAAAATCACATCAAATAACCTCTATTTAACATCCTCTAAGAATGTTTCAATGATTGAAATAAAGAGTTTAGAGTATGTAACCATCTTTGGATATAAGCATATAATGTATTCGCGCATTAGTGTATAAGTCCAAAACCGGAAACCAAATGTATGCATACTTGTATGTGTACTAAATGGTTGATGGAGACTGGGTAAGTATGCGTACCTATACGCATACTGGCGGAAGTTCACATCCGTGAATTTCTGCTGAGTTTGGAAATCAAAACAAACTCAATTCGGTTACCTAAGTATGCGTACCCGTACGCATACTGGCGGAAAGTTCACGTCCTTGAATTTATGCTGAGTTTGGAAACTAAAACAAACTCAAATCCGGTTACTTAAGTACGCATACCCGTACGCATACTTAAGTGTGTTACTCTCTAAAATTGGTTTATTCGTGAACTTAAATTTATATAAACTAAGGAATGCATATTTGCAAACCATGGCTATAAATTTCATGAATCGATTCGAGGGAATCAAAACCAATTGGACTAGTTATGGTGAAGATGAATAAGGTTGATATAAAAGTTCTCATATGGCTAACCATTAGGTTAACTACTGTTGAACCAACGACTTGTACATGTTTAGGTACGGTTACACAAACCTAAATGACGTATATTTCATTTGTGTATAACAAGTTAAGTTCGATCTAACGGTTGAAAGATATTAGCTTGAACCTAATCAGGTTTTCATCTAACGGTGAATATTGAATGCTTTGTTACCAAGGTAACTTAGATTGCAAACCCTGATTTGGAGACTATATAAAGGAGAACTCTAGCAACTGGGAAACCTAATCCCCACACCACCTATGTGATACTAGTTGTATAAGCTAGAGTCGATTCTCCTTTAACCTTAGGTTTCTACCGAGACCCTGTAGGTTAACGACTAGAAAACTTCATTGGGATTGTGAAGCCAGACCCAACTATTTTCTCTGTAGTTGCGTGATATGATCTTGCTGTTTCTATCGTATTGAGTACAATTGTAAAATTGGCTCGAGATTAATTTCTCCGATAGGCAAGATAGAAAAGTAATCACAAACATCTTCGTCTCATCGTTTGTGATTCTACAATATCTTGTTTCGCTAGTCGATTAAGATTATTGTGAGGTGATTGATAATTCTATGGTGTTCTTCAGGAATATAAGTCCGGGTTATTATGAGGTGATTGATAATTCTAGGCTGTTCTTCTGTGTGATACAGATTTGTTTATTAAAGTCTTCGACTTTGGGTCGTATCAACTCTTTGTTGTGGGTGAGATCAGCTAAGGGAATCAAGTGTGTAGTATCCTGCTGGGATCAGAGACGTAAGGAGCGCAACTGTACCTTGGATCAGTGTGATATTGATTAGGGTTCAACTACAGTCCATACCGAAGCTAGTTTGTAGTAGGTTAGTGTCTGTAGCGTCTTAATACAGTGTGTGTTCAATCTGGACTAGGTCCCGGGTTTTTCTGCATTTGTGGTTTCCTCGTTAACAAAACTTATGGTGTCTGTGTTATTTCGTTTCCCCATTATATTTTGTTATATAATTAAAATATCACAGGTTGTGCGTTGAATCAATCAATTGGGAAATCCGACCTTTGGTTGTTGATTGAATTTGATTGATACTTGAACATTGGTCTTTGGTACCGTTCAAGTTAATTTATCTTGTATTAAATTAGACTCGCAGATTTCTATTTGCTTGAGTAAGGATTGAGTCGAGAAATTGAGATATAACTCTTTGATACACTTTTATTAAGATTTAGTCTGACTGTCTAGTTGATTCTCTTAAAAGTATTTTGGAGTTAGTCCATAAAGATTGCTAAGCGAATTATTGGGTGAGGTTGTTGTACCCCCACTTTTTCAATTGGTATCAGAGCAGGCAAACACCATAAACCTAACAAGTTTGTGTTTGATTGTTTCCTAAAAGTCTGTCCCTATGGGAAACTCCTTTAGGAAACTCGCTCTTGGCATCTATAACGCACGCCAAAATTCCGTAAAGAGTGTTCAAAGATTATTTATTAGACCTCTGGTCTCTTGTGATAATCTCGCTTCATCTATGTCCTTGGAAAGTCTAGATGATGAGGAACAATCTGAACGAAAAATTAAAAGTTCTTCTAAGAAGAGTCTATTGAAAAAACGTAGTCGACGCTCAAAGATATGGAATCTCACTAGATTAACCCTTAATCTTTATGAGGATCAATTGACAAAGATCTATTTAGAGCGTTTGAAAGCGTTTTTAAATTCTTAAAAAAGATTAATTCCTTGGAGAATAAGAATTATTCCGATAAAAGTTATGTACCTTTCAAATCATGTATTCATGATGTACGAACTAGACCTACTTCCAACTCATGTGAAATTGATAAAAAGATTTTTGTGAGTTCAGTATAGGTTCTAATCTTCGGAAAAAGTATTTTCTTGGGTATAAGCAAATTGATTCAAAAAATTCCGTTGACCCGGTATATAATCATTACTATGATTATTCTAATATTCCCAAATATCAGCCTGAAAAAGTGCATGAGAATTTCTCGGCACATTTAGTCTCTTGGTAACAAGACTGACTTTACCCCATGTGTATATATCTTGATGTGGGGCAAGTAATGGTTGATTTCTTTTTGTGTGCCTGGGTTAGTTTATTTTGAAAAACTTTTTTCTTCCTTCTTCCAAGGTTAGTTTACTGCACTGTACTGATCTTCAGTGTACAAACCTTGGATGATAAACGTTTTAAGAAATCCTACTTTTCTTTTGTGGGTCGCGGTTCAAAAACGGGTCCAAGCCCATTTGTGGGTTCATAAAAGAAAGGTACGCATACCTTCTTCTTCCTCCCATCTTTCCCGCGTACATGAACGTTCTAAGGTTCATGTGTTTCTCCATTAATCCTCCTTGGAGATCAAAAGGCAAAGTGGGGTTTTCAAGATACATATCAAGTAAGTCATCTCTTCCTCTAATCCCTTAATTTCTAGATCTCATGAAGAATTTCAAAGTTTCAAAAGAGGTCTCTAAAAATTTGGGTTCTTCATCTTCCTCTAGCATGAACTTACCATTAGATCAAAGTTCCATTAGAATTAGATTTATCAATAATTCTTGTGAGAAGGTTTTTGAAAGAATCTTATCTAATGGGTTTATTCTAGAAAAGAAGTTGGATTTTACTAGTGGGCATAAAGAGGATTTGATTTATTTTGAAAATTCAATCTTGGAAATATCTTTGATGATCTTTGTGAAGGTTTTGACACTCTTACTAGAATCTTCTATGCTAACATCTATGATGTTAATTGTAATGACATGGAATTCAAGACCATGGTAAAGAGACAAAGGATTCTTGTTAATAGAGAGTTGATTTCAAAAATCACTAAAATTCCCCTGGGGAGTTTTCGCCTTCCAAGACCTAGTCATGAAAGACCATCGTATGAAACCATCTCTAATGGTCTTTGTGGTAAGAGTGTTGCTTGGAATGAAGGAAAATTTCCTACCATTCATCTTAGTCTTGCCTTGATGTCCTTCGGAAAATTTGGTATATCTAATCTTTATCCCTCCACGATTGAGAATCCTCGTTGGGGCCGTGAGTTTGCGGAGTTGGTTTATTTCCTTGTATTGGAAACTCAAAGTCTGGACATTTGTGGGTTTATCATATATCAAATGTTGTCAATGACGTCTCCCAACAAGAATTTAGGCTATCCTTGCTTGATTGAGCAAATTTGTCGCAATTTCTCTATTGCTCCGATTGGCAACTCCATTGGAACTCCCAAGCTTGTTCGTCCATGTACTTTCAAACGTATGAAGGAGAATATTTGCAAGAGACAAAGATATGACACCCCTGATGGCTCATGTGATATTTCCTCCATGAATCTTCTTCACCAAATTCTTAAAGTTGTTTGTAAGATTAATGCCAAGGTAAGGTGTGTACAAGAACAATTACTTGTGATTGCTACTAAGTTCCCTGAAATCAAGGATGACATGAATAAGATTCAAGCCACCCTCATGGTTTCAGAAGATGAAGATGATGAGTAATCTCTTTTACTCTTTTATGTCTAGTAAAGCTTCTTATGAGAATTTTATTCTTGTGTTTTTAAGAAGAATAACTAGAGTTTGGAATAGCCATTATTGTGATTACACATAGCTATGTCCAACGATTTTCATCTTCAATGTTTTTAGATTTATTTATTTAAACTCTAAAGTTGGTTTGGAAGATGATTTTGCAGTATTAATCTTTATGGTTTTATATGTTGTAATTTGTTATGGGATATGTATGTTTGCGTCCGCGAACTATGATTGTCCCAAACGTTGTCAAAAGTTAAGTCTTTCGTACGTCGATATGCAAGTGTTGATAAAAGAATGAATGAACTTTTGACAAAAACAAAAGTTAAGCCTTTTATGTCATTATGCAAATATTGATGGAAGAAAGGATGAGCTTTTGTTTACAAAGATTAAGTCTATTGCATGTCATTGTGCAAATAGTGATGGAAGATAGAATGAATCTTTGTCTATTCCGCAGTATTGATCTTCCCTGATCCATATTTTTTTATGTATATACTGTGTGGCTCCGTAAGTTTTCTTATGTTGAGCATTTTCCAATTAGATTAATCATGGGTTCTCTTGTGGTTAGTTTAGTTGAGTATTCCGGTTGAATTAATCATGGGTTCACTTGTGGTTAATTCAATTGAGTATTTTGGATACAATTTTATATTCTTATATGATTTGTTGTTGTTCAAATAAATCATTATTTTCTTGTGAAAGTAAGGTCGCTCTTGTTGTTCTTTCGGGAATGACATTATATGGGGGGGAGTTCTTATTTGAACTTGTGCTTTATTGCCAAATCTTTGTGGGGAGTGCGGTCGTGGAATATTATAGGGGTTATCTTGTATCTTTATAAACTCCTTGATGAATGCATTTAGTTTCGGCTATATGATTGCATATAAAAAGTTGATATGTGTTGTCTTTTGGTCATGAAATGTCTCTATGGAAATTTCATTAGGATCCCACTAGTTTTCGTACCTTTGCCAATTTTATTGACAAAAAGGGGGAGAATTAATGTGTAGTTCACACTACAAATACATATGGTTTTCGGATCATTATGTAAGGGGGAGTGGTTTCCATGTGAGATGGAGTATTGACTAAGGGGGAGTGATACATATCACCATAGTATTGTTGTCAAAGTTGTGATACAATTGAAGTTTGATGCTGTGTAATAATACTATGACACTGTGTAACAATGATTGAGAGCTTTTGTTTTCTCATTGTTATGGCTACGGATTTTCAACAACGATGATGCTAAACTTACAACCTTTGGAATCATTGGAGTACTTGGAAGTGACGAAGATTTCGAGTAATGTTGAAGAACTAAGGAGATCATGCATGTGGAAGAGAAGCTGCAAAGTTTATTTTTTGTATTCCATATGTATTGATAGTTTTATCACTAAAATTGACAAAGGGGGAGATTGTTAGAGCACTGCTCGGTCGAACTCGCAAGCGTTGCTATCTCAAGCTTGTTGTCAAGTTTAGTTGCCAAAACTATAAATCTTGATTTCTAGTCTACTTATAGCTAAGTCTCGGACTAGGATAGAAAGTGTAGTTGAGCTCTAGACTCTACGGCGTTCATCATACAAAGACGAAGAACTACTCAAGGAACTGGTGGAACTTCATCGACTAAAAGTTATGTGGAGACTTGAACTTATCTATCACTCAAAAAGTCTATCTACTCTATCTCCTATCTTGAGACAAAAGTTGTATTGCTATATTGACTTCGATTATACACATTTGCTATTTCAAGCCAAGTTTATCTTGCTCTCGAAATATGTGTTGGTAAGCTTTCGCTTTGGCCAAGTTCATCTTTACAAGTGACGAAAGTCATGTTGATTATTTCAATATCTTGAAAATTGCTTTGATGAAAAATAGTGTGTGAATAACCTCTATTTAACATCCTCTAAGAATGTTTCAATGATTGAAATAAAGAGTTTAGAACATGTAACCATCTTTTGATATAAGCATATAATGTGTTCGCGCATTAGTGTATAAGTCCAAAACCGGGAACCAAATGTATGCATACTTGTATGTGTACTAAATGTGTTCGCGCATTACTGTTGGAAGTTCACGTCCGTGAATTTCTGCTTAGTTTGGAAATCAAAACCAACTCAAATCCGGTTACTTAAGAACGCATACTCGTACGCATACTTAAGTGTGTTACTTTCTAAAATTAGTTTATTCGTGAACTTAAATTTATATAAACTAAGGAATGCATTTTTGCAAACCATGGCTATAAAGTTCATGAATCGATTCGAGTGAATCAAAACCAATTTTGCTTCGATTGTGTCTTGTATACTTCTATGAGATCTAAGCAATTGAACAACTCTTGAACTAGTTCATTTGAGTCATTTGAACTAGTTATGGTGAAGAAGAATAAGGTTGAAATGAAAGTGCTCATATGGCTAACCATTTGGTTAACTACTGTTGAACCAACTAGGTGTACACGTTTAGGTACGGTTACACAAACCTAAATGAACGTGCATTTTATTTGTGTATAACAAGCTAAGTTCGATCTAACGGTTGAAAGATATTAGCTTGAATCTAATCAGGTTTTCATCTAACGGTGAATATTGAATGCTTTGTTACCAAGGTAACTTAGATTGCAAACCCTGATTTGGAGACTATATAAAGGAGAACTCTAGCAACAGGTAAAGTTAATCCCCACACCACCTATGTGATACTAGTTGTATAAGCTAGAGTCGATTCTCCTTTAACCTTAGGTTTCTACCGAGACCCTGTAGGTTAACGACTGGAAGACTTCATGGGGATTGTGAAGCCAGATCCAACTATTTTCTCTGTAGTTGCGTGATCTGATCTTGCTTTTTCTATCGTATTGAGTACAATTGTAAAATTGGCTCGAGATTAATTTATCCGATAGGAAAGATAAGTAATCACAAACATCTTCGTATCATCGTTTGTGATTCTGAAATATCTTGTTTCGCTAGTCGATTAAGATTATTGTGAGGTGATTGATAATTCTAGGTTGTTCTTCAGGAATATAAGTCCGGGTAATCGATTGGTTCATGTTCACCTTGATTTATCAAAAGACGGACCAAAAACTTGTAGGTATTTCTGTGGGAGACAGATTTATTTATTCTTGTAGACTTTTCTGTGTGAGACATATTTGTTTATTAAAGTGTTCCACTTTGGGTCGTAGCAACTCTTAGTTGTGGGTGAGATCAGCTAAGGGAATCAAGTGCGTAGTATCATGCTGGGATCAGAGACGTAAGGAGCGCAACTGTACCTTGGATCAGTGTGAGATTGATTGGGGTTCAAATACAGTCTAGACCGAAGTTAGTTTGTAGTAGGCTAGTGTCTGTAGCGGCTTAATACAATATGTGTTCAATCTGGACTAGGTCCCAGGGTTTTTCTGCATTTGCGGTTTCCTCGTTAACAAAACTTCTGGTGTCTGTGTTATTTCTTTTCCGCATTATATTTTGTTATATAATTGAAATATCACAGGTTGTGCGTTGAATCAATCAATTGGGAAATCCGACCTTTTGTTGTTGATTTAAATTGATTGATACTTGAACATTGGTCTTTGGTACCGTTCAAGTTAATTTATCTTGTATTCAATTAGACTCACAGATTTCTATTTGCTTGAGTAAGGATTGAATCGAGAAATTGAGATATAACTCTTTGATATACTTTTATTAAGATTGAGTCTGACTGTCTAGTTGATTCTCTTAAAAGTATCTTGGAGTTAGTCCATACATATTGCTAAGCGAATTATTGGGTGAGGTTGTTGTACCACAACTTTTTCAATACCCACAAATATTCTTTCTGATGGTGCATCCAACCATTTGACATTTCTATTGCCCCATGACTGCTAGACTAAATGATCATTACATTCCTGAATTTGGTTTCCTGAAAAATACTAGGCCTCCACTCTCTTACTTTCCGCTTAACAATATCTCTTCTATTAATATCATTCAACCCATTAGGAAACAACTTTGATATCCATTTTAAAAAAAAAAATCCACCACCAGCAACGTAATGATTTTACTCCTTATCAAAATTTTGTAGACTAGTACAACCGTTGCCAAGGTGGGAGGACCGACCGAAGAAGAATCTTAAGATGGGGTTTGTCTGCGACTACTTTCGCACCGTTTCAGAAAAAGTGATACTTTCACCCCGTTTCAGAAAAAGTGATACTTTCGCTCCGTTTCAGAAAAAGTGATACTTTCGCTCCGTTTCAGTAGAAGTGATATTTTCGCTCCGTTTCAGTAAAAGTGATATTTTTGCCCCGTTTCAGAAAAAGTGATACTTTCGCTCCGTTTCGGAACCGGAGCGAAAGTATCACTTTTCCAGAAACGGAAAATTAGTCGATCAACAAACCAAAATATGGTTGCATGATGTGTTATGCATCCTTTGTGGTGGTTTGCATAATGGCCATGCATTCAATTTTCGAGAATTGTGCCTAAAGTGAAAGTATCTCTTTTCTTGAAACGGAGTGAGTACATCGTTTCATTAGTTGCAACGGAAAATTAGTTGATTCATAAACCAAAATATGGCTACATAAAGTATTATGTATCATTTGTGGTGGTTTGCAACTTTGCACAATGGATATACATTTAATTTTTTAAAATTGTGCCTAAAATGATAAACACCTCCGAATTTATCGTAAAAACTTTAAATTTGATATTGTTGTTTGTACTCATTGCGTAGATTTTTTTAAAACCTTTCCAACGAGATAAAATTTGTAAAATTCCAAGGCACGGATTTTTAGATATGTTATATTAAAGTATGGTTGCCAATTATACCCCTACAAAAATAGGATACATAAGGAGTTATAGTAATTGGACTAAAAGGGAGGGATATTTTGGTATTATCAAGTGCACACTACCAAAATCTTTTTATCAAATTGCAAATTCATGTGAGGTTTCATTTTACAAAAAAATAGCCATAAAAGGGACTCCCTCCCTTCGGGCCCTCCGGTCGGTCGGCCCAATAACCCTTGATTACTTCCATCATAGAATCATTCGCCTGATCTTTGTTTCCTTTAGATGTCATCCTACACTTGGTCCCAGATTCATCATTTGATTCCAGATTGAATCATATTATGATGTAAGAGTATGATCCACTTTATGTTTAATCACACTCCGTTTCTCAGAGGATGATAAAAAATCCTTCCCAACTATAATCTTCGTTTGAGTTTTCTTTGGTGAAGAAAGCACTTCCAATGAGCCATCCAATACTTTTGGAATATGAATTGTATGTATTGGAAAAACGCCCACTCCATCTTGTTTTCTAAATTGAATCATACCTGTTAGGGTAGAATTAACTTCCCCCGTTCCGATTTCACATCCACTCCTAAATCAGTAGACTCGGAAATATGAGTTGAGCCATCTACTAGGTTTGGGTCTGGGTTTGGGTTTGGGCATGTAGTAGAAACCAGAGCCGTTTGATCAGAGAATCTAACCCTAAATTCAAATTCAACTTGGCCTAAAAGTGAAAGACTTTCCCTTATCAACGCACGAAAAATGTTATGCTCCTGATTTTTCGTTTGATATAGTAATTGCTCACGATATACTAGGCCATCAAATTTGGAAATTTGTGTAAGATCCTGGTTTTTATGGATTTGATGAAGCACTCAATGTAGATGATACTGAAAAATCTCTTCGTGACCCGAACCCAACGATGAGTAATATCCGGTGCACCATTGAATAATTTCAGCATAGTCACCTCTATTTGAAATGACTCGCCATTATAATTAAACAAAAAGGATGTAGTTGCCCAATCAAAATAATGAACCTCAAGACGAATTGCACTTGTATCTTTCCAATTCAAAGTTGTTGAATGCATCTCGATCAAACCACTAAAGATATCACCAATTTCGCTAAATAAAATCTTGTCCCAAAGATCGAAAGGAACACCCCGTACTTGGATCCATACACCTTTCTCATCCTTATATAAAGTAACTGTATTAACTCTGGACCACCAAGGATACAATCTGATTGTCATTCCCTCAAAGTTTCATAGGCCTTTATTACAGGTTTGTCTTTTGCAGTAGAGAAGAAAAAAACTGTTATTTTCAAAAGGAAAAATATCAAAATTTTCTTGTGGTATTCTTTACACTCGATTTTAATCTCAGATTATGCTCAGAAAGCTATAAATCTCTTTTTCTTACCAACAGTTTGCCATTCTTGTTCTCGATCTGATTTTTCCAAAGAGTTCTTCTCAGAAGAATCCCCATGTTGATTAGATTTTTTCCCCATTAAACAGTTTCAACTTAACCTTTTGTAATACCTTGAACCTCCATCATCTTCTTCTTCGCTTGCATACCATGTTGATCATCTTCCATGCACTCCTTACTGCTCCGGCGAGCAAATACTCCACGATCAAATTTTTTTTTTGCCACAAAATTTGTGGACATTCTCTCCTATCTCCTTTTTGTTATGAAAAAAATTAAATAATTCAAAGAGACAAATGCGTATTTCATGTATATAACAAAATTAATTAAAATGTAAATATGGATTTACTCCATAACCTATTGTTTTTAGTGTTGACTTCGGCCAACAAAAATATATCTTCCTCAAAACAAATACATTTTGACGTCTCGCTTCGGCATGATGCCCCAAGTCGACCTTGGGCAACAAAAATATATCTTCCCCAAAGGACGAGGGTATTTATTCAGTTTCCCTAGACTAGGAAGTGGATGGCCAAATTTCATATTGTTGTACAACC
Source organism: Papaver atlanticum (assembly GCA_023531105.1). Taxonomy (NCBI): domain Eukaryota; kingdom Viridiplantae; phylum Streptophyta; class Magnoliopsida; order Ranunculales; family Papaveraceae; genus Papaver; species Papaver atlanticum. The sequence goes on from JAJJMB010000948.1 coordinate 6,226,611, forward strand.
ATGTTTAGCCCAGAGTATAAATCAAGTAAGCCATGACTCATGAGTAATAAGCCCAATGATAAAAAAGAAAAAAACTTGTCCTCAAATCCTGTCAAAATAATTGCCCTCGAAACAAGCTCACACAAAATTTAAGTACTAACTCAACTTAATTAAAAGAATTTAGGATACATGTAGCTTTCATGGTGAGTAGAATGGTTCCTCTATCATGATAATGGACCTCAAAAAGAAAAAATAGGAATAAGAAAATTAAAAAGAATGACTGCAAAATGATAGACAACAAATGTATATTTATTTGGACGTGGTTTGGTTAAACTTGATTCTTACTAATTTCACATTTGATTCCTATATATAAATCTAACAATGCTTTAACTTTCCATAAGTTGCACGTATAGATGAGATTTAGTATACCATTATTCCATTATGAAGTACCTAACTTCCAATGTTCTATCTTCATCATGTTTATAGTAAATGTTTATTCTTCTTTTAGGATTCTCACACTTTTTAAAAGACCATCAAACCAATATCCATTACGACCATTACTCAACTTGTTCAAGATACCAATGAAATTTCACAAGAAAATCAATTCGGCAGTGATGAAACTATTATATTCTTGGTGGTGCGTTTTTCTGATGAGAGCGTGTAGAGCATTTACTTAGAAATAGTATAAAACTTTCTAAACACTTATTAAATGGTATTAAATTTGTGAAAGAAAGAAACATAAAATGAAGAATCCATTGGTCATGTTTGGCACTTTGAGTAGAGGTGAGGTGGTAGGCCGACCTAACAAGACAACACATTTGTCTGGTGCTAAAAGAGAGTTCTGATGACTTATTGGGAGACCAAATCTATTCCCTAATCATACATAGCCAACCAGGCCATCCCACCGAGAGATGCGAAAGCTTTGACTTCAGCTTAAAAAGACACTATCATGCATCCACTCCTCGTATATGTATTTTGATCATGTCGACCCCATATTCTTCGTTGTTTCCATCTAGGCTGCTAATGGGGTACCATTTTGTTTGGAGGTGTATCAACCTAAAGGCAATTATTTATTTGTTCTATATGTATATTGGTACACCCCCAAACAAAATGGTACCCCCATTAACAATCTTGGTATGTATATTGGTACACCCCCAAATAAAATGATATCCCCATTAACAGTCTTGGTTTCCATGATGTCTACCATTGCGTATCAATACAATGAAAGGTCCTTTGATGGATACCCACGAAATATCAAAGGAAAACCAAGTAAACAACAGTAGCATTCATATTTTGATTATCATGATTAAATAAAAAATGCTCGAACAATATACAAACAAAATATTTTCCGAAAGGCACCAAGATTCCACGTCCCGTCGAATAAAAATGCGCGGCCAGATAATATAATGGTAACTAATTTAGTTTCCCAAGTAGGCACCGATGTGCACATCTCTAAACAATGGCATCTCGATTCTAATATTAAGTAGGGATATGCACAATAAATCTATTCCACTTGTCTCTATATATTATTCTTGAATGACCTCTATTTCAATTTTTATTAAAGTACAACTTGTTATCACCTGCACTTGAGGAGAATGAGAAGGTAGATTTTGCCTCCTCTCCCACTTGAATAGACACTAAAATTCTTCATGTCACAGGACAAGCCAATGCCGTGCTAGTACCCCATGTACGCAGAGTCGAAGACCGTAGTTAGATACTTCAAAAAATTAGTTTCAAAGCATCTTCACAGATCCTAAGCCTCTTATATTTTGTGTTTTATCATTACCAAATGAAAGGTGACTCTCCGGATACTTAAATCTTAGATGTCCTCACCTCATACACCCAACCATTGAGGTCTGTGTGACTTGGAGAAAGAAAAATAATAGCCGAAAAAACAAACAAATTTTTTATCCAAGGAGAAACCAATAATATTATGCACTTCGGAGATGAAATCAATGTCAAAGAGTTAGGTAGAAATACAAAGGATGTCGCATTCCCATCATATGTCTTAAAAATACTAAGTTTGGTTTAACGTTGTATGTTTCAAAATCACTCTCTTGCAAACGCGGTGGTCGCTTAGTCAATGCGTATGTCTGAGAAATTCACTTCTCTGCTAATCCAACTTTGTCGTAACTTATTTGCGCCCGATCCATCAAGTGCATGAATGTGCTGCCATCGTACAAGTATATGAGGAGCAAGTTCCCTACTAGTGAGGCAAAAAATGACAAAAATAAAAATTAATCAACTTTTTTGGTTGGAACAAAGGATTGTAATCTAGGGGAGGGAGGGACATCAATAATATCGGTTTGAAACATTGAACCAGGTCGATCGGTCTTAGGTACGCCGATGTACGCGAATATTTTATTTTACATATTGCTTACACTTATTGTTCGGGGAGGGATTTGATCATCTGATGCAAAGTAAGGTGTGAGCGTGATTTTTTTTTTTCAAACAACATTTGTGATCCAGAAGCATCATATAACTTCACAACTAATCATTAGACATACTATCCGAAGGAGTCATTTTTTTCTTCCCGAATGCATTCATTTTTGATGGGCATACATAGCTTTACAAAATGAACATGTCGTGCAAATGGATCCCTCCTCTCATATACTTCAGCGATCGGTTGTAATGCTAAAAAAAAAGAAAAAAAAGAAGCTTTCATTGTATTCGGGGATCGGAGCCAATCGAAAATTGAAACAAGCGGAGCTTATTTTAGACCGGCATGTGTTTGATGGGACTTAAAGACCCTTTATCACACCAGTAGTTGGGCTGTTGGGCTAAAAGCACCAAATTTGCCTTTAACGACTCCAACATGAGGTGCCCTTAGGCTAACCGGCTAACCCTATGTAAATGGACTAAAACTGGGTTTTGACGAGCCAACTCGTTGGATTAACTAGCGAGCTGACTATTGTGAATGGATAAACTGAAAATGAGTCGTCGGCCGCAGCGGCAATGCAAACAACTTATTCTCATTTTTTTCATGTAATGCGAACAACTTATTCGTATATTAGTTAGATTTTAATTCCATTTGCCAATTCCTTTGTTGGAAAATTTAAACGGAACTCTAAATTTTCACACTAATTGGGACTACAACAGGTAGTTACTACTCTCTTGGTCTGCTTAAAAATTAGTTCGTTCGATACTTCAACTTGTAATGGGGTAATAATATCTCAATCGGATGATTCAGCAATCCCATTAAATTAACCCTTAAAAGTAACCGATAATGCTTAGCTTAGGCCGCATCCTTCCACCTATACTAGGATGAACCATCAAACGAATGAATTAGTTAACTTATACTAGTTCTTAATTAGAAGTAACCGGCTTCTTAATTAGTAGTAAAACCGGCTCTATTAATTGCCGATTTTAACTACCTTCCGTTTCCGTATGACTTGCCAGTTGCCCCCCTTAATTAGTTGAATTATAACGTCTTACTTAATATGGTAAATGAACCTGGCCCACTTAAGATTGCAAGGATATGACTTACACGTGGTCAACCTTCTTAATCCGAGACAGTCCCTAGACCCTAGTCTTTACCGAAATTGTGTATCCTATCTAGTATTCTACCAGTCTGCTCTGTTTTTCCTCTTCCATTCTCTAGTCTTTACTCGAAAAGACACTACAAATTTTCATTTTAAAACCCAATAAATTATTCCAAGGAAAAAAACCCAACCTTTTAATTTTTGCTTAAAAAAATGCAGGGCAATAAAAACCCCTTGGCATTTGCTCTTTACCAACGCCTGAGTCCTCCTGACTCTCTATATCTTCTCTTCTAACCTCCACTCTCCCCACTACACTCTTTACACTCCTCCTCTCTCACTACTGAAATCTCATTAACACCAAAACCAGAGTTAGCACAAGAAGTAAGCCTTGAAAGTATTACTGACTTTGGTTGTTCTCTTTACTTATTATGGTGAACATGATTACTGACGGTCATGGCAAAGAACCAGAAGATTGTTCACTCAAAAAGCCTCCTTCTATTCTTCAGGTAATCTAATGATGAAAACCCCTTTTCTCCCCATCTCTCTTTCTATCTCCGTCTCTGTTTCTTTTTCTGTAACTCTGTTTTCTTTTTCTATTCTCTGTTTTTCTGTTGGTTATAGGTTGTGGAAGAACTGAAAGAACTATGGGGTATGGCTATACCAATAACAGCAATGAACTGCGTGGTATACATAAGAGCTATGGTTTCAGTTCTGTTTTTAGGAAGATTGGGAAGTTTAGAACTAGCTGGTGGAGCTCTATCAATAGGCTTTACAAATATAACAGGGTACTCTGTTTTAGTTGGATTAGCTTCAGGTTTAGAACCAGTTTGTAGTCAAGCGTTTGGGTCTAGAAATTGGGATTTATTATCACTCTCTTTACAACAAACAATCTTAATCTTACTAACAGCAAGTATACCCATAAGTATATTATGGATAAATCTTCAACCTATCATGCTTTTCTTAGGCCAGGATGCATCAATAACCTCAATGGCTGCAACATATTGCCTCTATTCACTTCCAGATTTGTTAACAAACACATTATTACAACCACTGCGAGTTTATCTAAGATCACAAGGGATTACTAAACCGATGATGTACTGTTCAGTTCTAGCTGTTTTGTTTCATGTCCCATTAAACATGTTGTTAGTGATGGTAATGAAATTAGGAGTACCTGGTGTAGCAATGGCATCAGTGTTAACAAATTTGAATATGGTGATTTTGATGTCTGGGTATATTTACATATCAGGAAGATGCAGGTTAAAATGGACATTTGGGGTTAAGAATGTGATTAGTGGGTTAGGTCCATTGTTGAAATTAGCTATACCAAGCTGTTTAGGGATTTGTCTTGAATGGTGGTGGTATGAGATTATGATTGTATTGGCTGGGTATTTACCTAATCCTACTGTTGCTGTTGCTGCCACTGCTATACTCATTCAGACTACTAGCTTGATGTACACTGTTCCTATGGGTTTAGCTGCTTGTGTTTCTACCAGGGTAAGTATAAAGTTTTCACAAAGTTCATTTACTTAATTTGATTTTGTTTAACTGTTTGTTTAATCCACAATTTTTTGGTGGGTCTAAGAAAATTTGTACTGTACTTATCTAAGTTATCTTCACCATTTCTTAGGTATCAGCATTTTGATAATCCAAATGGCATTTTAAAGTAATTTGATATCTATTTTTTATGATCCAGATGGTACTTGGAGAAAGCAATTCTTTTTTGTGTGCCTTTTACCAATGTCTAGTTTGCATATAGCACTAGACTCTAGGATTTTTATATCTGGTGCGAAACATGATGCAGAATTTGATCAACAAGGGCCACATAGTTTTTTTTTTTTTTTTTTTTTTTTTTTTTTTTTGCAGAAAGAAATTGTTAATGACTTTAATCAAATTTGGTTGATGCTGCTGCAGGTAGGGAATGAGCTGGGGGCAGGAAAACCCTACAAGGCGAAACTAGCAGCTCTAGTAGCATTAGGGTGTGCTTTTATCATAGGGATCATGAACGTGACATGGACAGCAATATTAAGAGACAGATGGGCAGGATTGTTCACCAAAGATGAACTAGTTGGTGTATTGGTGGCAGCGGTAATGCCTATAATGGGGCTATGCGAGTTAGGAAACTGTCCACAAACGACGGGTTGTGGTGTACTGCGTGGAGCTGCAAAACCTGCAGTTGGTGCTAGGATTAATCTGGGTTCTTTCTACTGTATTGGCACACCAGTTGCTGTTGGTTTAGCATTCTGGTTGAATGTAGGGTTCAGTGGACTTTGGTATGGATTATTATCTGCACAAGCTGCTTGTGTTGTTTCCATCTTATATGTGATTCTGTTGAGAACTGATTGGGAAGCTGAAGCGTTAAGAGCTAGGAAGCTCACATCTGTTGAGATGACTATGAATGGTACTTGTCATGGTGGTGCTGGTGGTGATCATGAAAAGGAAGAGAAAGAAGGGCTATTAAATGCGGAAAATGTTTAGCTTTTGTGTGTGCAGAGAAAAGGACCAGAGAGACAGAGAGTGTGTGGGTAGGGTGGCGGAGCCAGGTAGGGAGGGATGTTGATGTTGGAACTTGTAATAATCTGATTTAGTTATTGCTTGAAGCTTGGGATATGCACACAGTCTTAATTTGCAGAAAGGCAACGGAAAGTGACTATTTATTTCCTCTTGTTTTGTTGTCTTAGCTCTAATTATTAAAAAACTGCAACTTTTTATTCTGAGTAAGTTTTGTCGTTTTGGTTGGTGCTGCTGTTACTCAAATATGGATGAATGGGGATGTGTGAAAGTGGAAATATACATTATTAACCAGGAGGGGTCTGTCTGTGGTGGAAGGTGCCTTTGGGGTATTGTTTTATAGTTTGATGAGAATATTTGGTGTCCAATTTTGTGTGACCTCATAGTCATGGAGGTGCACATTTAGTTTAGTACACATCTCTAATAAATCAATGGTTCTTGGTTGATCAGGTCCATATTAGTTTTTTCATTTATTTTTTTTCTTCCGGCTAAACACCCCCAAGTTTCATTCATTCACAAAATTTGATTGATCAGAAGTGGGATAATATCATTCGTCACAAATCAAATTACAACAAGTGGTACCAACTAATAATAAAATATCGGAGAACCGGGAAAGCACCAACGTGTGCAATCCAAAGAGGAAGATAATTTTGGAATAGTTTCCAACTATTTTGTTAAGATTTCTTATCGGAAAAGATGTGCTCCCATAAGTAAGGAGTAACTTCCTTGATTTTTTTATTCACAAGTATCCAAAGCTTGCCTGATATTAAAATCGTCAACCATCGTAAACCCAGTTAAATCTAACCAAAAAAGGTGATGAATAAACACCTTAAAGGTGCATATAAGGAGTGTAAAAAACACAAAAAGAAGTCAATAATCGACAATAAAGAAGCCATTAACTAACAGGAAGAAAGAAAATAACAACACAAACCCTTGAAAAATGGAAACTACACTAAAACTAGAACACGAAAAAGGGAAACCTAAAATCTAAGTCTAGATCTGGAAAGGGAGAGAAAAAAGGAGCTCAGATATGCATGCTCAGTGGAACGGATTTGAGCTAGCCGGAATTGGCCGGTTTTTTACTAAGGCTAAAACTGATATCGCTCTAAAGAGAAAAGTTATTAGGAGTAGTCCACTGATAGTTCTTCCTAGATTCAGTCTAAAGAAAAGCCTGCCGAAATTTCAGACTCAGACGTTCATTTTATTGTTCATCTATTTAGTTCAGGTTTTAAAATTTTGTTTTCTTTTAACAAAATAAATTTCTTATGAAGAAACTATTAATACAAATACAAATACAATAGCCATCAATCGGAGCCTGTTAGAGTAGATGTAATCCGATTGTAGAAAAGTTGGCTATCTTCCTGTAACTTATTTAAGCTAAAATCGGATTATATTTTCAACTATGTAGACCGATTCTGAATGAAATCACAGGCAAGATTTCTTCAGAATCGGTTTATAGAGACAACAGCGTAAGTCGAATCCTGATTGAATTCAGAATCGGTTTTTAGTGCATGCCATATAAACCAATTCTGAAACAGTTGAAGCATACTAGCTTCGGAATCGGATTTTAATGACTTATAAGTAGACAGATGGTATTAAAAATTTCATGAATTAAACGTAACCAAATAAAGACAAATCACTTTCATTCACTAAGCTTGGTTCAATTTGCAACATGCAATATACGAAAAAGAAAAAAAAATATAAGCATCCGATAGTTCATGTTACAAAAGGAAAATACTTATTCCAACACTTGGAGACCCTTCACTTGATCCGTCTCGACCAACTCTTCCCACCGTTTCATGTTGGGCTCTTATTTTTTTAGCCATTCCTTGGTGACCTCTAAGTCATTATGAAACCTACACACCGGTGGTAATGGACAATCTTCACGTAACCTAATATCGATATAATGTATGTTATTATGGTTGAATAAAACAATTCTTCGATCCCTAAGCAATTCATCCCAAATGTTGTATTTCGGTGCATATGTAAAATATGTTCCCTGACCAAATAGATGAACAATGCAACTCCACGTTTCCGCCAAAAGAGGACCATATAGAGGCATGCTCATCCAATACTCTTGAGTAATTGGTCCATTCCCATTTGGCCCTTGTACACTAGCAACCATTTCATCAAATTTCACTTCATTGTCTTTTTTTGTTCCTTCCTTCATCATCGAAATGTAAATTTCCTTGTCATCTTGTAGGCGCAAGGCCATCATCTTTCTAAAATATTGGCATTGGGTTAGTTTTTCATCGTCCGCCAAACTTATATGGCATATTTGTTCCGACGCAACGTGATAACCACAATTCCCATATGTATCCACGTCGTCGGTAGATAACATGTAGCGCTTAATGATTTCAGGAAGTTTTGAATAATACTCCCCGAATATGGTGTAACACGTTCGATGGGGTCTAGCTCGTCCATCCCTAGGCGTTCTTCCATCACCAAGAGCGGCCCTTAGAGTCACCATAGAACCCATTTGTCTTGCTTGTCTTTTCCATGCACGTATCCTTGATACTCGTGTTGTACTCGCTTGACTCTCTTGAGAAGGAACAATGAGATCGTTTGGCTCCTCGTGTATTGTAGGCGCTTGACTTTCTTGAGAAGGTCATGTTGTAAATGAGCGATTGGATTATTTGAAAGGACTATATGTGCGCTACTTGTCATGTTTTCTCCCTTCTTTGGTCGACCCCTTTTTCTCTTAACTGGTGCCTCTTCATGCTCAATTTGAGAAGGAACGATTTGATCATTTTTCTTGACTTGTGCGCTACTTGTCCTACTTTCCCCCTTCTTTGGTCGACCCCTTTTCTTTGGAACCGGCACCTCTTCATATTTAGCGTCTTCACACTCATGTTGAGAAAGTTTTTTTTTTGTTACTCATTACCGGGTTTCTTTGGGTAATCATTGCCACCTTAAACTCTTTTCTTTCTTCCTTCTTATCCATATTTGAAAATGCGAGGGTACCAAAATACACCACCAACTTTTTCATAGGCAATCTGTATAGAAAACTTAAACACGATTCCGAGAGTTCAACTCAATGAATCTTAATTGAGGAATAGTATTCAGAGTTATATCTCTTTCTCTCACAATCAGAAAATTTACAGTGACTAGTTCGTGAACCTGATTTGCGTGTGAGAGTACTTGGGTGATTCCAAAGATCAATTTCCCAAGTACTCAATCAAGACGTATCCAACAAACAAGGTCGGATGTATCTACTATAATTGATTTACGTACAACCTGTGATATTTCAATTATAAAGATAAACAATATAAAGCGAAAAAGAAATAACACATGTACCAGAAATTTTGTTAACGAGGAAACCGCAAATGCAGAAAAACCTGGGACATAGTCCAGATTGAAAACCAAATTGTATTAAGCCGATACAGACACTAGCCTACTACCAATTAACTTTGGACTGGAATGTAGTTGAGATCGAATTAAACCCTCACAACAATTAAGTTACAGTCGCGTTCCTTGTGCCTCTAGAATCCCAACAGGAATCCGCGCAATTGATTCCCTTAGCTGACGTCACACAACCTAAGAGTTGCTTCAACTCAATTGAAGACTTTAAACGAATCTGCCTCCCACAGATAAACATATATATGTGATTTCCTTTCTGATCAAAGATCAAGGTGATGGAAATCGATAACAATAGACAAAGTCTAGCTAACCTCAAAATACGGACTTATGCAACCCGAAGTTCAACCTAGATTATTATTCACCTCACCAGTATTAAACTTGTGAAATCAAAAAAATCTGAGACGAAGAGAACTTTGAAGATTATTATCTATCTTGTTCAAGTGAGCAGCTTAACAATCGAACAAGATCAGGATACTCGAGCTATCAGATAAACAATAGCTGGACCCGGCTTCATGAATCCCTATGAAGTCTTTGTAGTCGTAAACCCTAAAATGGTTTTAGGAAGATGTCGAATCTAGTTTTACAACTAGGACACACAAAGAAAGTAGTGTCGGGATTCAAAGATCCCAGTTGTTTGAGGTTCCCCTTATATAGACATTCAAAGCATAGGTTGCTTTAAGTTTAACCTAAGATAGATTTGGAACCAAGCAAACAATATCCACCGTTACATGAATCTTTGAATCTGATTTACATAATCAAGATATACACTCTGGTTAGGATGAACCGTAATCGAACCGTGTAAAAGACCATTCTCATGAATGGTTAGTCGAAGCTAGCCAACTGAACTATAATCTTTAGCCTTTTCATAAATACTTAAGACTCAACTCGAAACACAATCATGTGATCAAATATGTCTATGGTGTTTTTAGAGATTATTCAATGCTAATCATCTCGGGTAAATAATTTTATGTTCATATGAATTTAATCGACATGGTAAGTACATGTTACAAATACTTAACCTGTTCGTGAACAGTTATGTCATGGTACGTGTACCGGTATGTATATTTTATAACATAACCGAGTTCCGGAGTTTACATAATTTTTTGGGTATGCGTACTGGTATGGATACTATTTAAACATAACCAAGTTCTGGAGTTCACAGAACTTTTCTGGTACGTGTACCAGTATGGATACCAAACCGGTTCCGTGACCAACAGTTCTTTTCTAGTACGCGTACTAGTTTGTGTACCGAACCAGATTCACTAGTTCACGGACTTTTAAAGGTGTGCATACCAATATGCGTACCAAAAATCTGTTTGTCGACATATAGCTACTCTGTTACATGTACTTGTTAGAGCACCGCTTGGTCGAACTCGCAAGCGTTGCTATCTCAAGCTTCCTTTCAAGTTTAGTTGCCAAAACTATAAGTTTTGATTTCTAGCCTACTTATAGCTAAGTCTTGGATTAGGATAGAAAGTGTAGTTGAGCTTTAGACTTCACGACGTTCATCAATTGAAGACGAAGAACTACTAAGGGGATCTTGTGGAACTTCATCAGCAAAAGGTATGTGGAGACTTGAACTCATCTATCACTCAAAAGTCTATCTACTTTATATCCTATTTGACACAAAAGTCGTAAAGCTATATAGACTTCGATTATACACATTTGATATTTCGAAGGTAACATTGAATGCTTGAGTCGTAAAGCTAACGGTTAAAAGATATTAGCTTGAGTCTAAGCAGGTTTTCATCTAACGGTGAGTATTGAATGCTTTGTTACCAAGGTAACATTGATTGCAAACCCTGATTTGAAGACTATATAAGGGACAACTCTAGCAACTGGGAAACCTAATCCCCACACCTCCTGTGTGATACTAGTTGCGACTGGAGTCGATTCTCCTTTAACCTTAGGTTTTTCCAAAACCATGTAGGTTAACGACTTAAAGACTTCATTGGGATTGTGAAGCCAGATCCAACTATTTCTCTATAGTTGCATGTTTTGATCTTGTTGTTTTCTATCGTGATTGAGTACTATCTTCTCTAAGATTTGCTCGAGATTTAATCTCCGATAGGCAAGATAAAAAGTAGTCACAAACATCTTCGTCTCATCTTTTGTGATTCCACAATATCTTGTTTCGTTACCATATGATTAAGATTATTGTGAGGTGATTGATATTACTAGGCCGGTCTTCTGGAATATAAGTCCGGTGTATCAATTGGTTCCTGTTCACCTTGATTTATCAAAAGACGGAACAAAACTCTTAGGTATTTCTGTGGGAGACAGGTTTATCTATTCAATAGACTTTTCTGTGTGAGACAGATTGGTTTATCAAGTCTTCGACTTTGGGTCGTAGCAACTCTTAGTTGTGGGTGAGATCAGCTAAGGGAATCAAGTGCACAGAGTCCTGCTGGGATTCAGAGGCGTAAGGAACACGACTGTACCTTGATCAGTGTGAGATTTGTTAGGGATCAACTACATTCCAGTCTGAATTTAACTTGTAGTAGGCTAGTGTCTGTAGCGGCTTAATACAATGTGGTGTTCAAATATGGATTAGGTTTCAGGGGGTTTCTGCATTTGCGGTTTCCTCGTTAACAAAATTTCTGTTGTTTGTGTTATTTCTTTTCCGCATTATATTTTCTATATAATTTAAATATCACAGGTTGTGCGTAAGTTCAATCAGTTTTTGAATCCGACTTTTTGGTTGTTGATTAAATTGATTGACACTTGGATATTGGTTTTTGATACCGTCCAAGTTATTTCTTATATTCAATCGGGCTCGCAAATTCCTATTTGTTTGATTGAAGATTGAATTGAGAAATTGGGATATAACTCTTGGATACACTTTTCTTAATATTGAGTCTGACTATCTAGTTGATTCTCTTGAAAGTATATTGGAGTTAGTCCATACAGATTGCTAAGCGAAATATTGGGTGTGGTTATTATACCCCCGCTTTTTCAGTACTTAGTACATGTATTACGGCTTCATACTTATAACAGTTTTCCCAGTTTTGTAAGATTGATATGTACACTGTCTTATATCCTAATTTATAGTACTTCTATATTTCTCTTTAAATCGATTTGAAACATTCCCGAATAACATCAATGACACATATCACTGTTTCAGGCTATTTTCGAATGATAATCTTGAATCATGATTTTGATTACGAACACTTGGCGTAATCAAAATCAGGAAGAGACATGTTTGTACGTGAATACAGATTCCACGAGATTTTCAAACATAGACTTTGTTAGAGCATAGCTCGGTTGAATCCACCAAGCGTTGGTATGTCAAGTTTGGTTGTCATATTTTAATATCAAAACTCATTTAGAGTCGCTTGATTAAATACTAGAGTCAACTTCGTTTAGGTTAGACTAGAAAGTCTAGGAATATTGAGACATACAAGTATTACTCCGAAGACCTGAAGAATGTGAAGAAGTAACGACTACAACGACGACATCATCCTTCCACTTGAGGTTAGTAATATTGACTTTATATTGTTTTCATTCCTGACATATCTTTCAAGTCGTGTTATATTGAAAACATAACATGCGAAGCTGTATATACTGTACATATTATATATAATACTCTAGTGATGTGAGTTTGTCATAATAGTATGATCAAAGTGTCACGGAAAACATATTACGAAGTATGAACGTTTATCTTTTGGAACTTCGTAAGTACGACATCAACATAATCTATTGTATATAGTTATTTGATTATGTGTGCATTATATAAGAATGATTTCACCCTAAGAAATAATGTTTTATAACATTTGTTTAAACGAAGTACATTTATGAACTTGTTTCATAATCGAAAGGAAATCATGATTGGTCTTGTTATTCATTGAATATCTTTTGGATGACCAATGTAATATGACTTTGGCAGAACCTATCTTAACTTATTGAGATTTTTGGTATAACCGGCCATAACTTATCCATTGTAAACATACTCTGTTCTGTGCGTGATTGATCACAAGAGGATTCAAGTGTTGTTGTGCAGGTATTTGAAGGCAATAGAGATTTGAAGACGAAGAAGAATTCTTATTAGTTTTCGTATCTTGTGGATTTAGTGCACAAACCTTGATCGGATGGGATCCAACTAGAATCGGTTTATCTTTGATAGGATTGATTAGTTGCTTGAGATCGACAACTCTTTATAGTTTCTCTCAAAGATATATATCGATTGAGTGCGAATCTAGAACTTGATTATTTCGGTAATCAACATTTAGATTGATCTAACCAGACAAATGAGTTTATTAGATTTAACATAAGAACCTTTTTCAAAAACATATCAAATATATTTATCAAGATTGATTAGAGTGGTTACCAAACAGATTCTTCATTTGCTGTTTGGAATACGATCCAAAGGACTTTCTATTCACGTGTGTGACTCTAGAAGTCGAAGGCGCAGAGATACTAAGGTAACTAAGTATCTAGGGGTAGTCTTCTTGGTCTCAACTATACGAAGTTGGTATTAGATTTTGTATAACGACTTTATTCTGAGAGTATTTAAAACTGGACTAAGTTCCTAGGGTTTTCTGCATTTGCGGTTTCCTCGTTAACAAAATCTTACTGTATCTTTTAATTTGTTTTCCGCATTATAATTGTTATTATAATTAAGTAAAATAAACAAGTACGTTAACTCCGTAATATTTGATATTATTCCTATAGAGTTTCGGTTATTTTCGAACCTATTATCAAGTACACACTTTGTTGTCGTATCGTCTCGATCTTGTATTCATAGTCAATCACACAAGTGATCTTGTTGTTGTATTGTCTCGATCTCGTATCCATAGACGATCACACGAAGTGTGAACCGAATTGTTGTATTGTCTCGACTAAGTCCATAGACGATCAAATTTGGTAGAGGACTTATAGGTGGATAAATAAAAGATTGTGGTGTATTTGGGTATCCTCATCTTTTCAGACTTATTCGGTCTTAAACGTTTTTGCCTGCTCTGATACCAATTGAAAACGCGGGGGTACTAAAATACACCACCAACTTTTTCGTAGGCAATCTGTATGGAAAAGCTTAAACACAATTCCGAGAGTTTAACTTAATGAATCTCAATCGAGGAATAGTATTCAGAGTTATATCTCTTTCTCTCACAATCAGAAAGTTTACAGAGACTAGTCCGTGAACCTGATTTGCGGGTGAGAGTACTTGGATGATTCCAAAGATCAATTTCCCAAGTAATCAATCAAGTCGTATCCAACAAACAAGGTCGGACGTATCTATTATGAATTATTTACGTATAACTTATGATATTTCAACTATAAAGATAAACAATATGATGCGGAAAAGAAATAACACAGATACCATAAATTTTATTAACGAGGAAACCACAAATGCAGAAAACCACAGGGACCTAGTCTAGATTGAACACCAAACTGTATTAATATGCTACAAACACTAGCATACTACCAATTAACTTCGTACTGGAATATAGTTGAGACCAAATTAAACCCTCACAACAATTCAGTTACATTCGCGTTCCTTACACCTCTTGAATCCCAGCAGGGCTTCGCGCAATTGATTCCCTTAGCTGACGACACACCATCTAAGAGTTTCTTCAACTCGATTGAAGACTTTAAACAATTTGCCTCCCACAGATAAGCCTATATATGTGATTTACTTTTTGATCCAACTCGATAGCAATAGACAAAGTCTAGGTAACCTCAAAATACGGACTTATGCAACCCGAAGTGCAGCCTAGATTATTATTCACTTCACAAGTATTAAACTTGTGAAATCAACAAAGTCTGAGACGAAGAGAACTTTAAAGATTACTATCTATCTTATTCAAGTGAGCAGCTCAACAATCGAACAAATTCAGGATACTCAAGCTATCTGATAAACAATATCTGGACCCGGCTTCACGAATCCCCATGAAGTCTTTGTAGTCGCTAAACCCTAAAAGGGTTTTAGGAAGAGGACGACTCTAGTTTTACAACTAGGACACACCAAGAAAGTAGTGTCGGGATTAAAAGATCCCAGTTGTTTGAGGTTCCTCTTATATATGCATTCAAAGCATAGGTTGCTTTAGGTTTAAGCTAAGATAGCTTTGGAACCAAGCAAACAATATCCACCGTTAGATGAATCTTTAAATCTGATTTACATAATCAAGATACACACTCTGGTTAGGATGAACCATAACTGAACCATGTTCAAGATCATGCTCATGAATGGTTAGCCGAAGCTAGCCAATTGAACTATAAGCTTGAGCCTTTTCATAAATACTTAAGACGCAACTCGAAACACAATCATGTGATCAAATATATCTCTAGTGTTTTTAGAGATTATTCAAATGCTAATCATCTCAGAGAAATAATTTTATGTTCATATGAATTTAATCGACATGGTAAGTACATGGTATAAATACTTAACCTGTTCGTGAACAGTTATGTCATGGTACATGTACCAGTATGTATATTTTATAACATAACCGAGTTCCGGAGTTCACATAATTTTTTGGGTATGCGTACTGGTATGGATACCATTTAAACTTAACCAAGTTCTGGAGTTCACATAACTTTTCTGGTACGTGTACCAGTATGGATACCAAACCGGTTCAGTAACCAACATTTTTTTCCTACTACGCGTACTAGTTTGCGTACCGATCCGGATTCACGAGTTCACTGACTTTCAAAGGTGTGCATACCAATATGCGTACCAAAAATCTGTCTATCGGCATATAGCTACTCCGTTATGTGTACTGAGTACATGTATTACGGCTTCAGACTTATAACAGTTTTCCTAGTTTGTAAGACTGATATGTACATTGTCTTGTATCCGAATTTATAATAGCTCTATATTTCTCTCTAAATCGATTCGAAACATTCCCGAATAACATCAATGACACATATCACTGTTTCAGGATATTTTCGAATGATAATCTTGAATCATGATTAAATTGTTCTTAACCGAAATTTTTCAAGTATGAAATGTTCATTAAGCTTAGTCATATTTCGAGGACTAATTATATGAAGAATCTTGACTCGAAATTCTTGATATGCTTACGATAGTCTAATTAGTTAGGCGACAACGTCTTTTAAAGATAGAAAGGTGAATATAACTTGAGAAATAGGTGGTTCAGTTTTCACTTACCTTTTGTTGAAGAAGTTCTCCAAAAGCTTCGGTTGATTTTCTCCTTCAAACGGTAGAACGCAATGATGACTATCGTGATGTCCGTTTCTCAACTACATCTTATATCCTAATCCGAGACTGAACTAATTGTAAACTAGAAATCAAGATATAGTTTTGACAACTAAATTTGACAACAAGCTTGTAATAGCAACACTTGTGAGTTCGACCAAGCAATGCTCTAACAATATTGGTAGGTGGTCTACCCATCGGCGACAGCACCGTTGGTTCTCCAATCGGTACCATATGGGGGTTAGTGGCGAGTTTCAAGTCGTGCATCAAAACTTGTCGTGCCAAACCATCATTCTTTGCGAATTTCTTGATTATTTCTCTTCCAATATCCGTGTCCACAAAAGATTCGAGTGGAGCTTCGGTTGGGGGTGGTTTGAAACTTAGTTGCTTCCAAAATAGATCAATGATATCAAACTAAATTCCTTGTTCATGCCTTGCAATCATGTGACGACACGGAAATCCAAAGATCGTCATCGTCATACATGAACATACAATCCCCTTTCTCCCATCTCGTTATCCACGTAATATTTGTAATCCTTCATCATAAAAATGATTGCGCAGTGAGACACCCTATAATTTAAACCTCTAATCAACCAATTGTAATCCTTGTAGCTGGTGATGATTTTCATCCTACTCTCTTTCATTTGTGATGTTATCTTGACGATATCATCCTTGGTGTATTCATGGATGTCTTCTTCTACCCTTAACCACACTGTTTTGGCTCCATCAGAGCAAGTTCTTCAAACGTCCATGAGATCCTCCCGCGATACTTGTCGCCTCATTCTGGCATAGCCTATGTTGGTAGGTGTAAGCATACACAAATTTGTCCTTTTATGGATCCAACAATTCCTTCAACCAATAACCACACATTTCTCGTAATCCTTCTTCCATAACCCAATAAAGCTCTCCAAATAAGAATCCGAATCGGCCACGGACATTGATTGCACCATTAAATCCCAATGATGTTGAAAAACCTTCCATAGTAACCCATTATCTTTATACTCTTTTTTGTTTTTCTTCTTCTCCTCCTCTCGTTGTCCGGAGTTATTTTTTGAAGACGCTCATCTTCGTCCTTCTCACGAGTGGTACCTTTTTGTGGATTTGGCTTTTGGATATGACCCTACAATTACTTCTCATATTGCATTGTATGGGCCATGTGTAAAGAAAATGCTTAGCGTCCGGGAAAACTACCCCTATGACATTCATTAGTGCTTGTTCCTTATCCGTTACTATGATCCTTGAAGTTTGATCACCATGGAATATTATCTTCAAGGTCTCTAGCATCCAAGTAAAACTCACATAATTCTCCCGATCCATAAACCCCCATGCCACCGGGAAAGTTTGCTTATCTAAAGTGTGGCAAGCAATGTTTAACAACGACATGTTGTACTTATTAGTTTTGTACGTACAATCTATTAACAAAACTTGATAGAAGCATTGGGCCAACTTGATCATCTCCGGATGCGCCAAGAAAATACGAGTCACTTTGCCATCAGATACCTGCTTTCTCATTGTGTATCCGTGTTGATCGGATAACCAATGAGATTGTTCCATAACCGCTCTACCATCTCATTCCCTCCTCCTAAAGGTTGATCTTGCCGCGTAAATTTGCCTCAAGATGGACAAGTTATTCTTATCCTCCTCCTTAATCTTCCTAAGGATGTCACTTGGTTTACACGTTTTCATCGACCTTACCGTTTCCAATTGATGTGTCTCCAACCCACAAACGGCAGCATGTCCAATAAGAGATTCCAGATCATCATGATTATGACAACCATTCACCACTTTATAGAGCTTGTAACATTGTTGGGTCTATTGACTATAATCTTGAATGGGCATCCAATTTTTTTTTGATTTAGTCATGTATTCCCTAGTCGTCTTCTTGACGTACAGTCTGTCCTTTGCCCGGTGACTTTCCAACTTTCCACCTCTCTCTCAAACAAGTTCCAAACGATCACGACTTGAATGACGGCCTAAAACTAATGCGCATTTGATCTCGATGCCCTTTGCCACAAACCATTGATTCGTATCGTTATCTTTCCATCCCAAATTGGTATAATAGTGGGAAGATGTGTCAGGACCCAGCAGAGATACGGGTTCGGGATGATCTTCGTCGAACACTACAACAATCTACAACATATATCAACAAGTTAAGGATTCAGAATCGGTTTATGTGTCATAGTCGAGTAAACTGATTGTCAAGAATCGGTTTCTATGTACATTTATATAAACCGATTAAGGACTTGATAATTTCAGAGAAAAATTCCCAAAGTTCACAATCGGTTGATGTTGCATAACTTGTAATCCGATTTATGTCCTCATTTTAGTGAAACATTTCGTCTTCACAATCGGATTACATATATATGTAAATAATCCTATTGTGAACTTTGTGTATTTTACGTGAATATCCTAGTGAAGGAATCGGAATATGTACATCACAAACAAAAACCGATTTTTGTCACCCACGCAAAAAGTGTATTACAATCGGTTTGTATGGCGATGAACAACGACCGATTGTTGTTCCCAATTTGGGGATTTTACCCAGAATCGGTTTATGTGGTTCTATCGAATAAACCGATTCTGGGTTAAAATTTTCAAAATTTTCCCCTTTTTGGGCAATTGTAACATGCAAATACATGTTTGTAGATCGTTAGAACGCATACCTGCCCGTTGGAAGCATTATCACCTTCTTCTTCCTGGCGATATTTTTCTTGTGCTACAATAATATCCTCAAGCATGCTTTGGTTGACATGCTCTTCTTCATTCAACAAATAATCCAAATCGGTAGGATCGAAATCAAGATTATCTGATGCACACACTTCTTCATCACTACTATAGTCTTCATCTTCACTATAAAGTTTCATTTTTGCCAAGAAAATCATAAACCCTAGTTTTTTCTTTTTTTCCTTTACTTCCCCTTCTTCTTCAAATCTTAGTAGAGAAAATGAATTTCTACTCTATTCCTAACACTATAATCAAACTCAAACACTAATTAATTTAACTAATACTAACTTAATTAATCATCACTAATGAATAAGGGTATATTAGCCATTAACATAAGGAGGTAGATAATGGGTTTCTAGAGATTACTTCTTAATTACTCTTTTTGTATTTTATTACCAGACCCCAAATAAACACACTAGGCTCCAAACTAGGAAGGTTTTTTTTTTTTTTTTTTTTTGATGGAAATCACATTTCAATTTATTCAAACCAAAATAGTGATTACATGTTTGCTTACAAGATTATCAAAAACACCAAAATACAAGATAATCAAAACCCAAATACAAATGACGACACCAATTGTAAATACATAGCGAAGAGAAAGAGCCATGAATCGCAAATATATCCAATATTGTATCAATAGTATTGACGAATGATGGAGTGAGATGCTCCAAATAAAATGGAGTATTTAGCCTAAAATATTGTAGATCCAAACGAATCCGGATGCCCTAAATCCCTCTTGTTGAAGATGAATCCAAAGCGAATCCGAGTAGAATCATTGATGTTCTTGATGAATTGAGAATAGCAAGCCAAGAGACACCATGGATTTGAAAGAATCGCTATTAGAGCGAAGAGAAAATCTTCTTAAAGACGAAGAAAATATCGCCCACATGGCGAAGATATGTGTCCATCGACACATGAAACACAAAAACAAAGCCTAAAACTACTTTTATTCATAAAAAATTTAAAAATCCTTGCTCAGGAAGAAGAAAAAAATTCTACAGTTTTTTTTTCTTTTAGGAGAGAGAGAGGAGAGAAAGAATGTGAATCGACTCTAGATTTCTAATCTAGGAAGTTGTTTTGAAAACATATCCTTTTAATTTTTTTTTTTTTCGAAAATAGATATATATTGATAGAGAGTAGAGAATGTTAATCATATTGATTCAGTATAATCTGTTACTATCTCGGAATGAGAAGTTGTTCCGATGACTGAATTTGTTAGAATAACCTCCACTGAAATTGATACAGGAATGTTGTTTAAGTTACATACTTCATAAGCTTTGACAGTGTCATAAGCTATTGTTGGAATTAAAAAATTAGGTGCTTGGTCTATCCAGGAAGTTGTGGTGTTGAAAACATATCTTTTAAAATCAATTTTAATAACTTTCCTACGCCGCCAACAGCACGATACAAACGATTGTAAAGAACAAGAAGAATTATATTGGTTTAATTCATTCATATTTATATAATATTATTTTTTTGAAATAAATGTAATTATTTATTTATTTTATATAATCGTATTCCCTTGATTAATTTTTTCCCAAAATCCAACCAAACTTTCTAACTCAACCGTGCTATCGAATTCCATACCAGTGTTGCTATCGAATTCCATACCAGTGTTTGGACAATGGAATCGAAATGAGACTGTCAGGGTGGGGAATGGGAACTCAATTTTACATGATTTATAAGGGCTGATACCAGCATTATTGGGGGCTGATACCATTTAGCCAATCCAACGGCCAAGATCGCTTAAGATGTTGAGATGGTATCAGCCCCTAGTAATGCTGGTATCAGCCCTTATAAATCGTGCAACTTTAATCTTAAAAATAGCATTTGGATCGGAAATTGAGTTAATTCCCTTATAATTCAACTACGGGCCTCTGATTCACCCGCACCAAACACGCTGTAAGTGGCAACTGGCAAGTGCCAAAGCCTCTCGATATGTCAATGATTATGTTAATGTGAAATGAGGCCCGGTATTGAAAAATGCACCCTATTAGCGCTGCTTGATATGATACTACTCTTCACATGAAGTGACGAAGTAAAGAGCTTCCAAATCTTTTTTCACAATAGCTGCATATTACCATAGGCCGCCATATCTCTTCAAAAAGCAAGAAAATTGCACGGCCTGATCATGCAACGTTTAAAATGCAGAAATGTTCAAAAGGATGGGGGTTGGAAAGAGAGCTATTTAGGACTCCGACTCCCCATGAATGCTTCTCTGGTTTTTCTGTTCTAGTTCAGGTTTCCTAAATAAAGTACAACACTAGCGTCAATCCATGCCATCCAGAAAACAAACATACCACAAAGTAATGAGAAGAGAGCTAAACAGACAACAAAATTCACAACACGATAGATTATGTTTGGGTTGGTACATATACTTATGCGCATACATATGATATCTATCTATCTACCCACCTTAATCTAATTTTCTTCTTTTTGTGAAGGGGTTTGGGAGATGAACTTCAATTCTTGATCATAAGACAACCAAACGCAATAGACTGACCTACGATGCAGCAGTCAATCCAGGTAACCATAGGCACCAGCCAAACCCATGGTAACAAAGTATGGCTCAACGATGTTGGATATTGAATGCTATCACGAAGCCATAACCAAGAATCAGGAACGCAAATGAAACTGTATTACTGATGATAAGGCTAAACTTCTTGTACCGGAAGTATTCAGGGCGAGACTGGAGAATGAGAAGTATTAACGCGCCCAGAAAGTTGCAGAAAAAGGATGCAGCAAATAACACATTGAAGGCTACCAAACTGTGCTTGAGAACTGGATCCTGGCTTCCAAGAGGAGTGATCGCTTGCGTGAATGAGAAGGCACCAACTGCACTGAATGTTAACAGGAAAGAAATAATTTTAAGTACCATCTCAAGAATATGGTCTTTATTTCTATTTGTCCAGAAACCAGGATGATGACACTGATCACCAACATAACACTGGGCACCACTAGAATGATATCCACAAGCTTCTTCAGCAGCTTCCCAGTCCTGATCTTTTCCCCCTTCAATATTGAGACTAACCTCCTTTGCTCCCACTTCCTATATCAAGTTTTTTTTTAAAATTGATTCAACACGTACTCATACAATTTGAAACTACCAAATTTCTACATAGGATCAACAAAAGTTCATCTGTATGATGGATAATAGGATAAATTTTAAGCAATTAAGAACACTTATACTCCAGCATACTGACCAGATACGAAATGGTGCTAGTAGCCTTTTCGACCAATCATGAAAAGCAACATGACTGATCTAAATAGAGGGAGTAATTGGACTTACCGCTGTTCCTAGCAAGTCGGAGCGATTCAAGAACATACGGACGCAAGGGCATTCATCCCTAGGCAGTACTTTGAAATAAATACAAATTAATCAGCAAGATGAAGAAGAAGAACAAATGAAAAACTGATAAGGAAATTGAGGACACGGAATTGTTACCTGGACTTGATAATCTGACTGGTACATCAGCACCCACTCTTGAGCTTGATCTCATTCTTGTAAACCTTTAATTACTTTCCAAAAACTAATTTCTGTCCTCCTCTGCAATAAACTAATTGCCAGTTTATTGGCAACACAAAAATTCAAAGAAAAAACTGAAACTGATTTATCAAATACTCACTAGGAAGATCTATCTATAAGGCGAGAGATGTAGTAATGGAGCTTCTTGTTGTTTCGATTTTTCAGAGGCGAAACCGCGAAGGGGTATTGTTTCTCTTGTTATTTGTGATAGATTTCGGAAAGTTGGAGTCGGCGTAGCATAAGTCAAAAAAAAAAAAGTGGCCGACAACACTAACGATAACGGAAGAAAATAAGTGTACCCTTTTTTGTTACAATGATAATCACCACCGTCACATTTATAATCCCTATGTAGAGAAGCATTCCCAGGACCACACGATCCCTTCTTTTCTTTCGTTTTTTTTTTTTGGTATTAAATCGGCAATGGATGGGTACACTTTACACAAGTCTCTGGTAAAACGCGTTTGATTCTGATTTTCATTCTCTCCTCCATTTTTGATCGTAACTATTCACTCCCACTTCACAAGTAACTGTGTTATTCCCGGCGAGCATTTTTCATTCTATCGAAGGTAACATTAACGTCTCCTTTCAACTTCTGATTCCGTAATTTTATACATCTCATATGCTTCCTAATTTAATTGAGTAATTTCAGCTCATTTGTAGTTCGTAATTCGGATATATGCTTCCTCTTTATTTATTATATCAGTGTTCATTGATAATTTCTTATATCAGACTATCACCTCGCTGCGAGTTGAGCTCAAAATCAAATTGAGATTCTTTGTTTTGGTAACATAAGTTGTTCCTTTGTCACAGCAGCAGAGAGTTTCTGTGTTTAGATTGAGAGAGGAATTAACGGTCGGGTAACCAGTATTTAGTTAAGAAACAAAGGAAATCAAGATAGCTACCTGCTGATGGCTGACTGTGAAACAGAAAGTATGGCTCATCGAGAGGATTCCTCTGTTGATCGACTGAGAAGATGGAGAGAAGCTGCACTTGTGTTAAATGCTAGCCGTAGGTTTCGATACACATTGGACTTAAAGAAGGAAGAAGAAAAGGAAAAAATCCGAACTAAGTTAAGCAAACATGCCCAACTGATACGGGCAGCACTTCTTTTCAAGGAGGCTCAGCTTAAGACTCAACCTCCCTACGGCGATTTTGGAATTGGTCAAGATCAGCGTACTTCAATGACTGGCTGCCCTAATAACTTCTCTACCTTTGTAGAACATGGTGATGCTAATGGGGTATCAGAATTGGGTAAGCACGATTTTTTTCTTTCCTTAAACCAGGTTGTGTTTAGGCACAGTTAGAATTGGCTAACATTTGTCAGAGATGCTACTAAAGTTCATGAGGTTCTGATAAAGCTTTATGTTTTGTATCAGATGAAGCTAGAATTGATAAAGGATCGACAGGATTAGGTGCTAATTATTCTCATCCGGCCGTAAGTGATCCGTCATCTTAATTACTGTCGGATATCTTGGTACATTAACAGCTATACGACCTAGAAAAGCCATGCCTAAGTAGGAATTCTTGAACCATCCTGTAGGCATATTTTTTGTGTTTGGTTGGGTATGCGCACAACATATTAGCATCAACAAAGTCTCTTAATATCATTCAGAGCTCTTTCATTTCCAATTTTTACAAATAAATTGTCAACTAATTCTTTTGAGACATCCAGTTAACTCATATTTATGTATCAACTTACAGAAGCGGTTACAACAAAGAACTCGCCGTACGCTTGTTATTGCTCCTCCTGATGGTTATGCTGCTGGTGGTACTCCTGATACTCGTCCTGCTGCCGCCCCTGATAATGATGGTGGTCCTACTAATGGTGGTGGTTGTGATGCTTCTTCTTGTGGCCTTGGTGCTACCATTGGTGGTAATGGTGCTACTGGTGGTTTTGTTGGTGGCACTAGTAGCAGTGGTGATTGTGTTGCCGATGGTGGGGGTGGTGTTGCTGCTGCTAGTGGCAGTGGTAGTAATGCTGGTGGTAGTGATAGAGTTGGTGGTGCTGGTGCTGATGGTGGTAGTAGTGGAGGTGGTGGTAGTGCTGGTAGTGGTTTTAGTAGTCGTGCCAATGGTGGTAGTGATGATACTGGTTGTGGTTCTAGAAGTTGCAGTATAACTGGTGGTGGTTTTGGTGGAGGTACCGGTGCTGGTGATGGTAGTACTACCAGTGGTGCGAATGTTAGTAGTGTTGGTTGTACTACTAGTGCAGGTGGTGGTGCAACCGGTGATCATCGTGGAATTGGGGATGCTGGTGCCAACAATGGTAGAAATGGAGGTGGTGGTAGTGCCGGTACTGATTCTAGTGGTGGTGCGAATGGTGGTAGTAATGATTTTGGTTGTGGTTATAGTATTTGCAGTACCGCTGCTGGTGGTTCTACTGGCGGTACCGGTACTGGTGGTATTGCTAGATGTGCTTCTAAGGCTGGTGGTGGAGGTATCGGTTCTGGTATTACTGGTACTATCGCTGGTGGTGGTGCTACTGGTCGTGTTGTTGCTAGTCATGCTGGTACCAGCGGTGGAGGTGCTGCCGCTGTTGCGAGTGGCAATGGTATTGATGGTGGACCTCATACTAGTATTTCTGTTGGTGGTTTTCATCCTAAGCCCGTTAGGTACTTTCAGGAGTTACTTCAAGGGGTGTTGTTCCTATTGGGGATGGGAGGTGCCGGGGGAATAGGTGCAATGCAAGTTGCTGACACCCAAGAAAGAATTTCTCTCAAGATCTTACTTTTGGGCATCAACATTTCATTTGGCGGATGTTTTTTGAGTGCCTTTGTTGGTTTAATAGCAGTGGTCATCCTGTACCTCCGTCCTCTTCCTAGGCTTCCCAATCTTATACCTCCTCCCCGTCCTCGTAATTGCTGGCTAAACTACTCACAATGCAAGGAGATCCTTAAGATCAGTTCTGTAGTTTCGTCGATCTTTATGGTGCTTGCTATTATAATGGTAGTTTGCTTCAACATTGGGCGCCAGTTTTAACATAGGGGAAGGCCTGCTCTTGTGGATGCTGTTGATGTAAGTAGCATTTGATGAATATTGGTTAGTGTAAGGCCGTCTGTACGTCCTAGTGGACCGTGTAAGTACAACCCAAATAGGTGGTCTTCCTTGTGCATGTAACAATCATGCAAGACCATGCCCGTGTCATTGTAGATGTCTTTATATCCCAAAAATCTATATGGTAGTTCTTGTTTTTACTACAATTTCTTGCCGATTGAAAATTGGCCGGGGATCTCTTGTCACCAATCCCAAGTCCAGTTACACTGGTTTGCCGACAGAACACCGTCTGGTGATAACATGGCCAAGGCAAGTGCAATAGTAAGACGTGGAATGTGAATTTCTATCTGGTGTAGAAACGAATGGAGTTTCATTATTCACTAACACAAAATCGATGCACTGCTATAAAAACCGGCAAAACCAAAATAACTAAGTGCCTTCAATCACTAAAAAATTTCTGTCCCCGTTTTCTTCTTCCAGTCCGGAACTTAAATGACATCACATCTAGATCTAAACTATCGACCAGAAACCGAGCTAGCAAGAGTTCTGACTACTGAGTACAAATAACGACGTTTTCATTGGAGATAGTCTTTCTGTCCAGGTCATGGCAGTTTTCAATTTTTACGGAAGAAGAAACTGGTCTCTTCTTGTATTAGGCTCAGTCGAAGATTGCAGAGTTTGGCCCAATTATATACCCCAACTCCATCTCCGAATTTGGAACGTATTTTGGGTACTGTGGGACAAGGTGTAACCTGGAGGTTGAGAAAATGTCAAAAAAATCATTTTTAACGAGAAAGGGAAAATTGAACTAAAAATCTTCACTCATCAAAAGAATGAATCAAGAGAAAGCAGAATAGTTCGCTGCTTCCTATAACAACATTCCAAATACAAATTAAAGTACTAAGAGAGTAACCCTCAAACAGCTTAGTGTGCACTGACCAAGTATACATTCTACACTTAACAGAGACAATTAGATATTCTAGTCTTCTTTTCTTGTTATTATAAAGCCTGTAGTTTCCTCTTTCCAAATGTTCCACCAGATCGCAAAAAGGAGAATCCCCTATATTTTCTTCAGCAATTTGAGAAAATGTCAAATTGCTTCTGGCTTTTTTAAAAATTAATTTATTATTCTTAATAAAATGATTATATATTATTGGATAAAGAGTATTATTACAAGAAACTAGTTGGAAGACTAACATGTTAAGCTCCAACAGCGTACTACCACATTAGTTGGACAGGTTGCTGTGCTAGCCTACCAGCGAGCCTCATGAGGAACCAACCAAGGAAGCCAAAGTGGATAAGGGGCTGGTTATTTTTATAATATTTTTTTTAATTATTAGATAAGAATAATTTTACAAGAAACTAGTTGGAAGCACAACAACAAGCTGAGCTCCAACAACGTACTACATTAGTTGAACAGGTTGTCTTACTATAATATCCAGAATACAAAGTTTAATTTTTCACTAAATTATCTTTTGTTTTACGCATTCTGTTTTGCCAATATAAAAAATGGTCCAAAGGATGATTGTAACCGACTTGAAAGGTAAGATAATGCATGTTTATTGAGAACAACCCGAGACAAAATGATACGCATCTATTGAAGAATATAAATGATAAACCGGCGACTACCCACTCGATTCTCCACAATTGGTAAGGAATTGAAGAGCACCAGGTTGATTTTGGATAAAGATTCAAACATTGATAAAAATAGGCTAGGAAATTTTGTTATCGAGTTTGACATAAGAGTTACAGTGGCTAGGTCTAACATTCAACCCCGCCAATGGTAGAGCTTTTTGGGCATGAAACTACAGTCGAGTTGAATGTTTAGACCTAACTAATTTTAGTACTTATTGTTATGTAAATCTATAAAAACGGTAAATCTTTTTTTGTTCAAAGGAGAGGAGTTTTATATCTTAGATAAATAACTATACGTTTTTCTTGTATAATTGGACAAATCATTAATCCAATCTGGCATATTATCATAATACTCAACATAACTACTTTCAATCCTTGCATATTTTGCAATTTTATCTGTTAAATGATTTGCCTCTTTTTTTAACATGAGAGCATTTCCAAAATTCAAAATCTTACAAAGTTATTAAAGCATCAAAGATTAAATTATAAGTGGTCAAATGCACTTCTGTTGAGCATTAATTATATTGATGCAATCTCTTTCTAGATGAATTTTTGTTTTCCCCTTTTCTTTAGCCCATAGGACTGCTTCTAGAAGAGTTATGGCCTTAACTTGCTCACGATTAAGTGCTCTTCCAGCTCCTCCTTGTAGTCCATTACAGTCTCCTTCAATAGTTCTACATGTTAGTTCATATCTGTATACTCTAGAATTTTTAATGTATCAGACATCAAAGTTAAACTTATTAACCAAATGCTCAGATGTAGACCATTTAGGAATTATAGAAACATTGTAATTGAGATTGTTTATCACAATTAAGGTACTACCTATCCAATCTCTCATTTTAGATAAGATACTTGCAATGATTCCAGACTCATTCACCTTCACATTGTCAAAGAGTTTAGCTCACCTGAACGTTAAGATGTATCAAGACGCCAAACTTACTACTGCATATGCTTTTTTGTCAACCTATAATTAATTATTAATAGAACTGAACATACTACACAACCAGGTATGAAATTGAGTTATTCTTCAGCAATGATTGAATCTGAGAATCAATAGCAGCATAAATCATACTCATGATTTCACAATCCACAAATAAATAAATAATGCATATCTTCAGCACTTTTACCACACAAACAAAAAGTAACATCACAATGAGTATATCTGGCCTATCTTAATTTCTTTAATGGGAAGACAATTATGAAGACACTTCCACATGAAATGTTGAATGCTAGGTGGAAGTTTGCATTTCTAGAAAGATGTCCAAGCTATTGTAAGATCATTCGTATTTGGTTTTCTGATAAGATAATCATTTAGAATAACTTTATATGTTGTCTTAACAGAAAACGTGCCATCGACAGCTGGTTTCTATTGGAGTTTGTTTTCACTAAACACAGGGACTCTAACATCAGTTATGGCTCTAAATGTATTTTGATCAAACAGAGTATTTAAAGTATCTATTTTCCATGTTTTTATATTTTCATATATCAGCTGATTAACATGTGACATGATAGATAAAGCAAACTGAGATGTAGGAGGGCCATTACAACTAGGTATACAGTTAGCCTTCCAAATGTGAACAAAATTTCCATTTTTTATTTCCCAAACATATTGTTTCTTAATAGCTCCTAGTCCTCTACAAATTCTTATCTAAATCCAAAACTCTGTTTAGGCATGGCATCAAGAAGAGGGTTGGTGTTCTCAAAGTACTTACATTTAAGAATCCTAGCTCATAAGGCTCAGATTGCTCTATCATTCTCCATGCAATTTTTGCTAGGAGATCCCGATCATAACATCAATCTTTCTTATATTCAAACCACCTAAAACTCTTGGAATAGCTATGTTATTCCAACCCTTAGGATAAATACCTCTCATGCTTTCCTATTTTTCCCACCAAAAATTCCATTTGAATTGAATCCATCTTAGAGTGATGCTAGTAGGCATGGAAAAATAGATAAATAGTGGTTGGCCATGTTGCCTAAAATAATTTGATTGAGGATTATCTTACCTGGAGTAGCTAAGAACTAAGATCTCCAAAGAGCTTGTTTGCCCCTATAATTACCCAGCAAGTGAGTAAAGGATAACTTTATGTTTCCGCAGAGGAACGCCAAGATATTTTTCCTGCAAAGACATTCTTTTAATTTGCAAAATATTAGACAATCCAATTTTTCATTAGATGACACTTTAAAACTAAAGTCATAGTTGATTTGTGAAAAATTATTGCTTGCCTTGAATATTTACTAAATTGTTCTATTATGGTAGCAAGGTACCTAGTTTTTTTATTTCTTGCTTTAATGAAAATCGAAAAATCATCTTCAAAGAAAAGACGAGTTATAAGTGGATATTTTTTAGTAAATTTAAAACCATTAATTAAACCTTCTTGTCACAATCCCCTCATAGGAAGATAAACATTACCTGGAGCACCATTGAGAAGAATGGAGGTGGAGACAGTTCAAATACATTCTTCAATCATTTTACACCAAGTATCAGAAAAGCCAAGTTTTATTATCAAGCGAAAGTTTCACTCTATCCTATCAAAGCCTTAGACATATTTAGTTTTATGCAATTCCACCATATTATTTTGTTTTCTTCAAAGAGTGAATGATCTCATGAGCAATAACTATATTATCTTGTATTTGGCTATCTGCCATGAATGTTGCTTGAGCTGGAGAGATAACCTTATGCGGTGCTAATTTAAGTCTCGAAGCAAGGATCTTAAACGATTTTGTAACCTACATTAATTAATTTTTGGTATTAGGGCATTAAAGTTGTAATTCACCTGTTTAAGCATATTATGAGAATGAAAAAAGGATTTTACAATATTAACTACTTTAAGACAAACAATATCCCGCATCACCTGGCAGAATCCAGGTGGGAAACCATCTGGTCCTGGTGTCGTCCATGGTTTCACATAAAAATAATCCATGGTTTCCTATAAAAACAATCCTTCTTACCTCTTCAGTAGTAAGAACGAAAATTATCATGTCATTATCAGCATAAGTAATACAAGAACTAACACTATTCAAATATGATGCAGGATCAGGTAGGTGTGTGGTTCTACTCATTTTATAAAATTGTCTTTTTAGTTCTTTTGAGATCTCTTCTCTCTTGGTAAGTCATATGCCTATCTTATTTTTCAAAGAATATATCTGATTTTTCCTTCTCCTAAAACTTTTCTTATGATGAATATAGCTAGTATTTCTATCGTCGAACTTCTTAACCTTTTTTTTACCTATTTGTTTCTAGTAATCCTTTTAAATATCATACCATAATCTAAGATTTCTGGTGAGATCCTCAATCATGACAATGTCTTGTTTCTGCCTATTTCTAGTGCATACGTATGGCTCGAGTTCTTCCTCAATCAGAGCCAGTTTGTATTCAATGGTCACGACCTTGTCTTTAGAGAAATATTGCAGATCATTGCTTGGTGCTTGAACTTGCTTAATCACTAAATTCATCTTAAGAGAAAACCCATTAAGTTGAGAGTTTGAAAAATCATTGTTAAGCACTAAATTCATCTTAACAGAAAACCCATTAAGTTGAGAGTTTGACAAATCATTACAAGATGTAGAAACACATTTTTCTTGACTTGATTCACTATCAGGATAATCGAGACGAATTTTCTTAGAGGGAAGTAGTATAATCTAGACATTATCTTCTTTGCTTGAGAGACTTGAAAAAGAAGACATGATTGGAAGTACCTCCAGAGCAAGTATTTCTGAGAAGGAATAAGAAGAACGGAACCGTGGTGCCCCATAAGTAGTAAATTACGGACTTAGAACAATATTTGATAAGGAATAAATGACATCATTTCCCTTATAATATTCACCTTAACCACAGTTTGAACTTTAAAGATAATTTCAAACTTGCTGAAAACTATCTTAATTTAAACTCTTTTAGGGATGTACCTCTGGTAAACAACATCCTCCGAAGGAGTATAATTTTTATATTGAGATACCAACGTTATGATGAGATAAGTAACCTCGATGCATATTTTTCTTAGCTTATTATGTAAGAATTCTCATGGATCATGTTCTCGGCTCTTGCTTAGGATTCATATAGGCGGGGAATTCATTACAAAGAGTATAAGAATTGTTGATACCCATATCGAGTCATTACATTTTGGACTCACTATTCGTGATGTGGTAGCACTAAGTCAAACTGACTCATATACAAGATGCAAATAAGATTTTCAAGTCACCAAAGATGTTTTGGTTGTAGAAACCTTTTTAACGACTGGTCATAAAAAATTGTCGAACAAGGATACATCTCCCGGGAGCATCGCTCAACAGTTTTAGATATGATCCAACAGTTTTGTCTTTTCCTTCAGTGTATCTTTAAGAGAGTAAATCAGACAATCTTACCCTCTTCAGGTTGTAGTTCTCAACCAAGGAAAAGATGAGAACCAACCAGAGGATTATTGCATAGATCAATTCCTCCCACAAGGTGTGGGGTTGGGTGGATTTTTATAAATAGAGAAGTTCTTTATGATACTCTTACCTGTGTGATGTCTTTTCTTATGAAACAAGAGATCAAAAATAAAGTTAAAAGATATACCTGATGACTTTGTTTGTCTCTTCTCATTCCGTAACTTATTCCTTAGTACCTTCATAGAGTTCCGAAGATCAAGTATGATTATGTTTCTGTATTCTTTTGTTTCTTTTGATTATCGAGCTTTCTTCCTCTTCCAAGGGTGAGGAGAACGTGAACAGGATCCCTTTAAGGTTTAATTCTCATAACAAATTTATCATCTGGATGGCCCCATTCTTTACACAAGAAGCACTGAGAAATAGGTTTTATGCATTTGCAAATAGATTGACAATCCTTCAAACTGGAAATGAAGGAATTAGGCCAATGAACATGTTTAGAGGAGTCTTGTTGAACGTTTTACGAGATTTTCTCAATTTGGTGAATAGGTTCTTCTCATTTTGAACCTTAAGACCATGGATAAGCTTATTAATACTTATTTGCTCTTTTTCATAAGATTCAGCTGACATTTCCTATCTTCAACCTTTTTAGTGAGACGTTCTTTTTCCATATTAAAATTAACCTTCATTGAATGAATCTCTTATATCAAGATATTAATTTGCTTTTCTAGAGCTATCAGGTTGTATTGCGAAGAACTGTCAGTGTTATCGGAATCATGAACATGATCATAAGAAAAGTAGGTAAGATAGTCATCCTTACAAGCAACGTCATTCTATGGACACTAGTCTAGAGTGGCCATAAAGGCTTTGGCTTTCTTACAATACTCCTTTTTAGTACATACAGAGATATGATATCCAAAATCAAGGCACTTGGAATAGATAGTAGTGTTCTTATTGATTAAATCCTTATTATTGTCCTTTTGATTATTTGAAAATGAGCATTTTTTAAAGAGATTTTTTTCTATGTCTAGGAGCTTTCCTGATCTGTTGTGCAAACAGTGACAGACTAAAATTTAAGATATTTTAATCTTCTTTATCGTTTAGTTCTAGACAAAGAGTGATAAAGTTGTCAACAGAATAATAACAGCATTACCAGATATGTGACTGTTATTTATGTTACATAGTTCGTGATGAAGGATCTTTAGCTTTTTCTGAGGATTCTTCTGGAAAGAGTTGAATGGTCGTTTCTTTTTATGATGACATGTTTCTTAGACTCGTATGGTGAGGGCAAGTATGTCAGAATTCTCATCACAACCTATCGGAAATAGTCCTACTTAACGCATGAAAGGCATTCACTATCTCAGATAACTTGTGGTTAAATTCCCAAACAAATCTCTATCATCCATAGGAAGGTTTTCCCAGACAGGAGTTAGTTTTGAATCTTTGCTTTCTTTTCTAAGGTATTCCCTTCAAATACCGTCTCTAAGATATCCGAAGCATCCTTCGTTCGACCTAGTGCACATGGATACATGATGTTTAAGATTTTGCCTTATGGCATGGATGAGAGCATTCAATCCATCAGAATTATGCTTTGCAGCACTGATTTCAGTTTTGCTATATACAGTTATACCCTTAGCAATAGTTCTTTGGCCTTCTCAAACTGTTGGAGGAACATACCCCTTTCTGACAAAAACCAATATTTGAAAATCATGAGCTTGTAAAAAGGAGCGCATAACTATTTTCAACCATAAGTAATTTGTGTCATCGATGACTGGTGGTAAGTTAATAGAGATTGGATTCTTGTCCATAGATTCGGATCACCACAAACACAGACTTGTTAGGTCTACCGGTGTTTGCTTCCTCTGATACTAATTAAAAAGGAGAGGGTACCAAGTACACCACTAACTTTTTTGTTTGGCAACCTGTATAGAAAAAACTTAATATAATTGCAAGTAGATCAACAATTAAAGATCCTTGGACAATGTGTATATAGAGTTTTTCTCTTTCTCTTTTAATATGTCTAGACACAAATTAGGTGGACCTGTTTGTGTAGAATAGTTCTTAAAAATCTCAGAAATCAATATCCAAGATCAATCTAGTCGTATCCAAATCAAGAGGATCCAAATTCTGACAAGTATGAAACTTGTAATCTATCTTTCAAGATACGAATTCAACAAGAACAAGTCTCGTTATTGATCACAATTAATAAGGACTTAAACTATCTAGATTGATTAATACTACTGTGTTATTCCTATTATAAAGATAAGATACTTTAATTTGCAAAAGGAAAAACACAATACACCAGAAGTTTTAACGAGGAAAATTGCACCTATAGAGAAACCCCGGGATCTGGACCATCTTTGAATACCAAACTCTACTAAGTGGCTACAGACACTAGCAAAGTGTTTAAGTCATAACCTAATTGTGTTTCTCAGATGAAATTAATCTAGGTTTTAGAGGACGAATATAGTAAGAAACTAGGGCACAGAAGTGCCAGGGATTGAGAAATTATGTTGCATGAGTCTCTCTATTTATATATTTTCAAGGATCTTGGTAGCTTTGAATTCAAGCTAAGATAACTTGAGATCCAAGCAAACACTTTCCCAGTTCAGATGAAATTCTTATGAGGAATTCATGTAAGCATATGAGAAGTCCGCCTTGAAATTACATAGAAGAATATACACTATGGTCAAGGGTTCTAGGACCGTATACAATGATAGTTCGTATTGGGAAATATGTCTTTTGAACTTTCAAGAATAAGTCGTGTCCATTAACACTCAATACTTAAACAATGATTTATAAACACGGAGTGACTTGGTGAACAAAGTTGTCTTAGAAGTGTTCATGAGAGTTGTAGTAATTCCAAACATATTGTGAAATAGTTTTGAGCATCTTCTTAATTCTATACTGGGTAGGTATATGTAGGGATACTCATACCTATGCACCAGTCGTGAACCCAGGCTGTTGGGGTACGCATACCAGGTATGTGTAACCTTAGCTATTCACGAACTCAGATCCCAGGGGTATGCGTACCTTCTTCCTAGTCAAGAACTCAGAACTTTATATTATGCGTACTGGGTATTCGTACCTACCCTATTTCGGAACTCAGATCACTAGGGTACGCGTGCTGGGTATGCGTACCTACCATGTGTCTAGAATTTCAATGAGTTATGAAAACTTTCTTTAAGCAATTTGAAACATTCAAATCCCCATAGATAATAAATATCATTGATTGTTCATGAACAATAAATTGTTCTTAACCAAGATTGTTAAGGATCTAAAACATCCATTGCTTGAATCATATTTTGAGAGATTTATCAAGATAATCTTGACTCGAAATTTCTTCTTTGTAATATTAAATCTATAAAAATCATACGACATAGTCTCATAAGATAGTGAAAAGATGAGGGTACCCAAATATATTACAATCTTTTTGTTTCAACATATAAGTCCTCTTACCAAGTGTGATCGCCTATGGACAAAGTCGAGACAATACAACAACTTCGGTATTCACACTTTGTGTGATTGTCTATGGATATAAGATCGATACAATACGACAAACAAAGTGTGATACTTGATAATAGGTTCGGACTTAACCAAACTCTATAGGATCATTATCAAGTATAACGGAGTTAACATAAAGTGCAATTTACTTTAATTATAATAAAACAATTATAATGCGGAAAGATAAAATAAATGGCACATCAAGATTTTGTTAACGAGGAAACTGAAAATACAAAAAAAAACCCGGGACCTAGTAAAAAATTGAATACTCTCATAATTAAGCCGTTATACAAAATCTACACCAACTTCGTATAGTTGAGACCAAGCAACTACCCCTAGTTCACTTAGTTTCCTCAGTATCCCTGCACTTCCGACTTCAAGAGTCACGCACTGGTACAATTCCTTTGGATCGTATTCCAAACAGCAAAAGAAAAACGAATCTGTTTGGTAACAACTCTATTGATTCTTTTCAAGATAAAGATATGTCAAGTCATACGCAAAGGCTTTCCGTTTAATCTAATAAACTCTTTTGCCTGGTTAGATCAATCTAACTTTAACTATCGAAATAGTCAAGTCTAGATTCACAATCAATCAATATATATCTCAAAGAGAAACTATAAAGCGATATCGATATCACGCAACTAATCAATCGAATAAATCCGATTCTAGTTGGATCCCAGTCGATCAAGGTTTGTGCACACAATAAGAAACGAAAACCAATAAGAAATCTTCTTCGTCTTTAAATATTGTTTAATCTTCAAATAACCTGCAGAACACCATTTGAATCTCTTGTGATCAATCACATACAGAACGGAGTCTGCTAATATTGGATTATCACAAGATGTCTTTAGATTTAACAACAGTTCTAAAGATCCCGTCGATACTTCGATCTAGTTTGAGTGAATCTTATATCAGAAGAGAAGATTCTCAAAAATAAACAAACTAGATGCAATCAAAGTTTCAACAACCGTTAGTCAATCAAATCAATCGAAAACTAATAACACTGCAATTATCCAGTCACCAATTATACTCGTAGAGCTTCTTGATCCCACATAAGTCTGTAAATGAGCGGTCGTAAGAGATTTCACCTAATTAGGATACTTTTCTCTCCGATTAGACAGATCCACCAGAAACAACAAGAAATGAAGTTTGCCTGGCTCTTAGGATAGTTTGCTAGAAATGCAAACTTAGGTATTTATAGACCAAGGATGTCTGGACATCAAGGAATTTCCAAAACCAAAATATTATCAAGATATACAATGAATGGCAAAATTTGGTTTTCCTAATTCCAATAAATACTTGTCCAATATTTCCGAAATTTCTCAATAGAAAATCTCCAATTAGTAAATGCAAATTACTAATTTTTATTTTATAGAAATATGCATTTAATTGATGGCAATTAAAGCATATAAAACCAAAAACCTTAATTAAAAGATTCTTAATTTATTTCAGCACAGGATCTCCTTGAGTACTAAGGAATATCTTTGAACAATAAATGATAAGAATTACTGTATGTGTTCAAAGTATGTTGACATCTTTTCACTGTAAATCCTTATTTTATATTTACATGGATTTACATTCTTGGAATCGGTTATACCACACTTCCAAACAAGTTTAGAATTGATTGACCTGTATTCCAAGACTACTTATGTGATTGATCAAATACCAAATCACATACATGGGTTCAATCGGTTCTACCAATCACTAGGATCAGTTATACCTATTATGGAAATACTTGTGATCGGTCACACCAGTGATATGGGTTTTGCAGTGGTAAGTAATATGGTTCGTTCAAGACTTGTGATAACAGATTTTTTAGACTTAATTTTTATAAACAAAAATAACAAACTCAAATAAAAAGGTGATGTGAATATTGTGGAAAGACTGAGGCTAGGATTCCACCATTGGCCGGTATTAGTGATTTAATAAAATAATAATTATGCAATTCAACGTTCAATTTGATTCTAAAAGTATTGCCTAGACATGTAGATTTTCAAAAGAATAGATGTTAACCGCAAGCATAGAACATGAAAACCCTGAAGCAAGCATGCTCTATCAAGAGAAAATACAACTAACTAATCAAAATCATATAACCAAATTCTAGTTTAATGCAAAAATTATAATAAAATTGTAATAATTAATTTAAAATAGAAATGTATCACTTTTACCGAAATAAAGGCTTCCTCCATCGCCCCAGGGATTGGGTTTAGCTCTGCATGTTGGAAATATGCTCAAAAGTTGATTTCATTGCTCAAAAAGGTGTTTGCTAGAGGAAAAGTATAAAAGCAGTGTATTTGTAACAGATATAATTGTTACAGAACCCACTGTTACAGAGAAACACTAACAGACTGTTGCGAATTAGAAATAATTGTTACACAAATTGTTACAAAATTATTGAATTTGAAAGTATAGGCAACGGTTTCTGCGACTGTCTATATATGCTGTTCTGTGTTCTTCCTCTTCTTCTTCTCTGCAGCAACCGTGATTGTCTGCAACTTCTTCTTTTCGCTCAATCTCTGTCCCAATCACTCCGTACCCCTATGTAATTCCCCAACACCTTATATATAATCTCAGTATCCCCAATATCTCCTCCAATCAATCAAATATATTCGGTTTTTATTCTCCATGCAGTTACGGGAATATCTTTCCTTTTTCATCTCCATTACGTGTCTTCCTGCCATCTACACACTTCAAACACGCAAGAAACTCGCCTATAATTGAGTTAAACTCGTGCAAGGGGGATATCTATAAACTCCAAACGTGTAATCTCAACAAACTTGTTCAACAGAATCTCGAGAATATCTCGAGCTCTGTTCACTCCAAAAGATACGTTACACGCCTGTTTTCTCGAATCCGAAAGATTTACCATCCCTGTTTCAACGTAAGAGAGTGGTATTAACTGATTGGAACGAAAAAGTCTCACCAAATCTTCCTGGAAATCAAATCAGATATTCTCGGGTATTCTCGTGTACCCTGTTTTCTTCACTTCCGTTGATTCAGTCGAATTTAGTTGATCCAAAGGTCCACACCAACCCTGTTTAGGTCTAACAATTTCATCCCTATCGAAATCAGTGATCGAGTCTCACTGCAGTTCCTCCAAATCCAAAACAGAATATGTTGGTTTCCCGCCAAAACTAAGATTCAAACGAGGAAGAAAGGGTGCCCCTTAACCATCTGCTTGGGTGCGAATATCATTTGAGGTGCCCCTTATCCAAACTAGGGGTCCGTTTAGCACATGTCCTCCGGGGGCACAAATATCAATTTTCGAGCAACTTTTTCCACACAACTGTATTTCTCCAAAAACACCTACACATACACAAAAACACCTTAATAAGTACAAATCAAGCACTAACAATACATAAAAATGAGGACAACTCATACACAAAAATGTGTCTATCAACCAGTCACTAGGATCGGTTCCATATTCCCATGGTATTGCTTGTGATCGGTCACACCAGTTACCAGGACCGGTTACACCAGTTACCAAGACCGGTTACCAATTACAAGGATCGATTACACAACACTTGTGATCGGTCACACCAATTACTAGGATCGGTTACACCAATTACAAAGATCGATCATACCATCACATGGTGATTACTTAGGATCGGTTACACCAATTAATAAAAACTAGTCATACTAAATCATAAGTCAGGCATTGTGATTAGTTATACCAAGATACATAACCAAGGTTAAGATCGGTTCTACCATCTCACACATATTGGTCATCCAAAGATTTGCAATGAATAGCCGGACCAATAAGCCTAATGGTTTCCCTTTTGATTCACGAAACAAGTGCATGAACGTACTTCCTTTAAACGAATGTAAAACATTGTTTCCTAGGATAAAATCTTCATCATAACCCTTTCACATAATCATAACAGTATATACAAGATTATGTCGATGTCATATCTATGAAGCTCAGAAGATAAGCATTATACTTCGTAGTCTAATTCCATAATACTATAATCATACAATTATGACCATGTCACATCAATAGAGTATTATACAAAATGAACAATATATATAGCTTCACAGTTATGTTTTCAATATAGCACGACTTGAAAGATACGTTAGGAATGAAACAGTTAAAGTCAATAATACTAACCTCAAGTGGAAGGATGATGTCGTCGTTGTAGTTCGCTACTTCTTCACATTCTTCAGGTCTTCGGAGTAATACTTGTATGTCTCAACATTCCTAGACTTTCTAGTCTAACATAAACGAAGTTGACTCTAGTATTTAATCAAGCGACTTTAGATGAGTTTTGACACACTAAAATATGACAACCAAACTTGACATACCAACGCTTGGTGAGTTCAACCGAGCTACACTCTAACAGATAGAATGGTAAATTCCGTGAGTAAATAGGATGTTTCATCTTCACATACCTCTTTATCGATCAAGTTCTCCAAATGTAGTCGTTTGATCTTTCGTCTTCAATATTCGAGGGTTTATTCAATGATGTCTGATACTTAACTACCATTCTCTAATCCTAGCCTGATACTTGACTTTAGTGGACTAGAAATCAAAATATAGTTTTGTGCAACTAACATTGACAACAAGCTTGAGATATAAACATTTGTGAGTTCGACCGAGCAGTGCTCTAACAATATTACTAACCTCGAACAGAAGGATGATGCGTTAGTTGATGCCGATGCGTCTCCAGGTTCTTCGGAGTAACACGAGCGGGTCTCAACATTTCTATTGTTCATAGTCTAACCTAACGAAGTTGACTCTAGTAATCTAATCAAGCATCCCCGAGTTTTGGAGTTAAAATATGACAATCAAACTTGACATATCAACGCGTTGTGGATTCAACCGAGTAATTCTCTAACATCCCCTATGATAACCCAAGACTCGGGATGATCAAGTCTCGTATCACTAAGGTAATTCCATGGAACTTCTTTATTATCATTGCTAAGAGCATCATAAATAAAAGTAAGAAGAGGTTTCTCACATCTGTTATCTAGTCTGACAAGGCAGTTGATGATACTGTAATTAAAATCTAGAACTTGGAGATCTATACCATCCTTCCACATATAACAGAGACCACCGGACAAGCTAACAGGCTCACAGAAAATGTCTATAAAATTTAAACCTTGCAACTAGGTATTGCATTCTTTTTAACTTTTTTGTTTTGTTTGTTTCTTAAAGAAAGATGATATCAGAATTATGAGATCTAATAAGCATTTGGAGATGGTTCCTAGTAGTATTGTTCCCAAACCCACACACTTTTCAGCTCAAGATTTTCTTTTGCAATGCGAGAAATTAGGAGTGATTTTCATGAAAAGTGTAATTACATAACAATGTAGAGTATTTTTATAATCAATAAATAATTAGAATATAACCGAAACTGAATATATTTTATTATTGACCGAGCCGCCTCAATACTTCAAAAATGACATTTATTATAGTTAGCCAGGTTCATTATCAAAACCTAGCCTATTTGAGCTTTAAAAATCTGATCAACATTTATTATTATTATTATTAAATAATAAGCTAGGTTAAACCCTTACCAACCTAGCAAATTTTAAAAGGCATTCCGGAAATTAATAAAAATATTTGGATAAAAGAAATTTGGATTTACTTCATGATACTAATGACCATATTTTTCCCGATTAAGCAAAATGAAAAAAAAAAAAAATGTGTTCCAAATCTTAGCAATACCTAATCTTATATATTTGTAACCCATATATGCATTTGATTTTATTTTATTCTTTAAACTTTGACTGATTTGACCAAATTCTTATTCATCGATGATAGACTCTGAATATAATTTGATAATCCAATATAGTCCTATCTGATACCCCCAACTTTTACAGATAAGGGTTATTGACTCTTATGATTATAAATTTTATTTCAGCCCTACATTTTTTTATTAAGCTTTATCAAACAACATCTAAGTATATTAGAAAGTTTAACATATCTGGAGATTGGCTTGACATAGTTCTCATTTCATTTATCAACTCATGTAACCTTCAGGGAATTCTTTCTCTCCTATCAAGAAAAATAAATTAAATGTTGACGTCCAAGTCCAAAATTAGTGTATATAGGAACCAATTAGCATACTTGTATACCCCACATCTTAAAAAACTACATTATGGATTTTATATATTACATGGTAAATGGCTGATTTTTACTCTATTTTTCATTTTTGATACACATCATTCATAAAATCATATTTCCATGAACACGAAACATAAATGATGTCGTTATGAAATATATATATATATATATATATTGAAATGGCGAGGGTAACAATTACACCACAATCTATATGACTGATACCTTGTGGGATCTAACATAGATAGAGATAGTCAAGATGATAACAACCACAAGCTATACACTTGGTATATATAGTACAAGTCCGGAACCGAGCCTAACTATAGGGATAAATCCAAGTGTTTTGATTAGCGTACAAGTGCAATTACTTTACTATAACCAAAATGATAATTATAATATGGAAAGTAAAGTAAAAGCACACAACAAGATTTTGTTAACGAGGAAATCGCAAATGCATAAAAACTCGGGGACCTAGTCCAGTTTTGAATACTATCAGAATTAAGCCGCTATACAAAGATCACTTCCAACTTCGTATAGTTGAGACCAAGCAATCTACCCGCTATACAAAGATCACTACCAAATTCGTATAGTTGAGACCACATAATCTACCCCTAGTTACCTAGTTTCTTCAGTGTTCATGTGCCTAAAACCAATCTGGCCAAAGCACGTGAATCCTAAGATAGTGTCCATTATCTTAACTCGCTTCACCAGACATGAAGACTTCTTGTACTCAACTCCATTGGATCGTATTCCAAAACAGTATAAGACTAAACTGTATTCGTAACTACTATCTCAATCTCAAGAAGTAAATCAGAGATTTATCTTGAGTCAAACAAAGGCTCTTCTGTTTAATTTAATAAACTACTTTGTTTGGTAAGATCTACCAAGATCTAGATTATTAAGATACACATATCTAGGTATACAAACTATCATATTCTGATACAGAAGAATACCACCAAATGATAATTTGTCGATCTAATACGACTAGCAATAAGATGTCTATCAAAAGATAAACAACGATAAGTCGTATCCTAGACAATCAAGTATGTGCACGAAGTAAATCACAAAGATAAGAAACCAATAAGAAACCAATAAGAAACCTTCTTGTCTTCAAATCTTCAATGTCTTTAATATACCTGCACAAATAAACTTGATTTCACTTATGATCGATCATATACAGAACGAAGTCTGTTAATAATGGATGATACAAGTCTATGTCAGATCTAAAGATAGATCTGAACCACCATTAATCCCTTGATCTAGTTTGAGTGACCTTATGTCAGAAAAGAAGGATCTCAAGAATAATCAAACTAGGTGCAATCAAGGTTCAACAACCGTTAGTCAATCAAATCAATAATCGAAAACTGAAATAACAACGCAAATTCTAGTTTCCCCCCAATAGTACTCTCTAGATGATTCTTGATCCCACATAAGTCTTTAAACTAGCAGACGTAAGAGATTTCTCCTAATTAGGTTACGCTCCTCTCCAATATAGTATTACAAGTAATTTTATTAGTCACATACAACAGTGACTACAAAATGAAGCGCCCGCCTAAGAATAAGTTTGTAAGAAGAACAAACTTCACTATTTATAGACCAAGGTAGTTTAAACACCAAGGAATTTTCATGACCGAAAATATTCTCAAGATATGCAATAAGCACCAGTATTCAGTTTTGTCTAATTCCAACCAATAAACAATTGAAATACTAAAATCCCACATGGATGACAATTCAATTTAAGCTAGCATACAAGTATACTTTACTAATATATCTTCCAGAGATATGTTTTACTTGCTGGAAAAATAAAACATATATATTCAATAATATTAATAGAAGATTCTTAAAAATTTCAGTTTAGGGTCTCACCTTGAGTATCAAGGAATATCTTTGAACAATAAGAGATAATATTTTACGCATTTTCAAATTACTCACTATGTCGACATATTGAACTTTCCTATTTAGCAAACCCACATTCCGAAAATCACACAAATCCTAGATAATATATGAAACCGGAAATAAGATTTTCCTATGGGGATCGGTTCTGCTAGAGATCCCCAACAAGGACTGGTCCTGCTATAAATCCCTAACGAGAATCGGATTACCAATCCTACTGATTCTTTTCAACTGCGAAATAAGTTCCCAAGTATACTTCCTTAAACTCATGTAATTAAACATAGTTTTCTAGGTATAAAATCAATCATAAGTTCGGTACACAATCTAGTAACAATTTATAAAGATAGTGTCTATGTCGCAATTACGAAGTTCGAAAGATAAATGTTATATTTTGTAATGCAATATACCAAAGTTGTGATACAACTTGTATATTCTTCCTTGGCACTTGGACCACAATAAGATGATTAAGTCTCTAATACTAGAGTTTCATATATATAACTTCGCATGTTATGGTTTCAATCTAAACGACTTGAAAGTAACGTAGATAGAAATGAAAACAAGTTAAGTCTTGTATTACTAACCTCGAGCAGAAGGATGATGTGTTCGTTGTTGTCGATACTTCTTAAGGATTCTCCAGGTCTTCAGAGTAATACTTATATGTCATATGTCTCAAATTTTTTAGACTTCCTAGTCTAACCTGGCGAAGTTGACTCTAGTAATCTAATCAAGTGACCTTGAGTT
Source organism: Papaver atlanticum (assembly GCA_023531105.1). Lineage (NCBI taxonomy): Eukaryota > Viridiplantae > Streptophyta > Magnoliopsida > Ranunculales > Papaveraceae > Papaver > Papaver atlanticum. Next base: position 6,270,542 of record JAJJMB010000948.1, read on the forward strand.
TTGAAACTAATATATGACAACCAATCGTGACATACGAACACTTGGTAGGTTCAACCAAGCAATGCTCTAACATATATATTGCTTTTATTTTAGCCTAAGCTAACTAGCTTAAAAGATAATACGACTAAAAAAAAGCTCAAAAGTTCATACAGACAAATAACAATCAACAAGGAAATCTCCCCCAAGTCTAAATCAGCAAATAATATCACTACTATAAGCTGATTGGTTGTACGATGGCTAGAAATGCTTTAAAGTTCAGGGAAAAAAAACTTGGCCCAAGATATTTGACATCCGTTTTCTTTCTAAATTATAGAGCCAATCCACTCAGAGTCTCATACCAACCTTAATTATTGGACAATAACCAACTAACTCAACCATCCAATTTGACTTTGGCTCTACCAAATAATATTGAGTAAGTCTTGGGTTTTTTTAGTCCCAAAACAAATTCTAGTGTTAAGAACAATATTGCTAAATAAATTAATACTATTGATGATAGGTATTTAGGTTTGGCTTTATTCACTAATATATCAAAAATGAAATGCTTTGAGCCTTTACTGAATTGAATAGGATGAAAAATATGTTTCTTACATGGAAAGGAAATATTATTGGGTAAACCGACATGATTAAGAATGTTACTTCCACCTTTTATGTTTATCTAATGACGTTTTAAAATTCATGTTAAGATTAATAATACCATCACTAAATTTTTAAGAAATTATTGATGGGAAAAGAATGAGAAAGATCTTAATGAAAAAGGAAAGAAATGATTTTATGTCCTGGACTTCAATTTGTAAATCTGCAGACGAAGGTGGTCTGGGAATCATGAATATGATTTTTTAAACTTAGCTATCTTAGCCAAGATAAGTCGGAGAATTAAGGGGAATCCTGACTCCCTATGGGCCTTCATCCTCAAGGCTAAATATATCTCAATTGTCATATCTTGCACATAAAAAACCTTTTTCAAGCAGACAAACAACTGGATTCAGAAGGGTATCTTATCTAGAATTCAGCAAATAAAACCAAACTGTTTTTGGGAAATAGAAAATGGAAACAATATCGATATCTGGGATGATTACTAGATTCCTAACATCATATGTCTCCTTTAACCAAGCCTTTGTTTGGAACTGGGTTATGTTACTCACTTTTTACATATCACATAACTTGGGATTTCACAGCGGTTGTTATCTGTTCCAATAGAGAAACTATAAAATATAATCAAGACAATTTACATCTGTACAATTGGTCTGGATGATATTCCTCAGTGGACCCTTAGTGACAAAGATATCTTCTCAATTAACTCTCTATATAGATCTATTGATTAACTCAAATGGAGTAAAGAATGTGAATTTCATTAGAATATGGAAAACAAAGACCACACCTTGTATTAAAACTTTTATTTGGAAAGCAGTTCACTTTATTCTTCCTAGTAGTATGAGTATAGTTGTTATTATTCCATACATAAATACTACTTGCTTTTTATGCAATGAACGTGATGAATATCTTACTCATTTGTTTCTTTGATGCAACTTTGACTCCCAAGTATATGGATGCTAATACTTTCCGTAAATGGATGTCAGCCTACTTTGACATAACTGGAAGAGATGGCTATGCCATAAACTGGTAGGTCTTTTGCACCTATGGAAGGCCAGATGCAACATGGTATTTAGAAAGGAACACCAGAATAAAGACGAAACAACTAAGAGTGTTGTGAAATTCACTAATAGGTATATGAGTGTAAAATTATAATACAACGCAGTCCTTATATTACAATTCTATTAAATGATGCGTCTCCGATAATAATTATACAACACCCAAAAAGGAATATAAATTTTTTGACTGTAAAAATTAATATATCTCTATCTATGCTTGATCATATCTCTATTTTTGTTATTGGACCAACTATGACTGGTTTTATAGGAAATATCAAAGAAGCAATGGAATCATATGTCAAATTCCACACCATAGAAGAACTAGAGGTCGCAGGTGTTGTTGTAGATCTGAATGGGGCAACCAAATATGGTGGTCATAATAGGATTTTCCAGAGTTATTCTCAATCAACTCTTTTGCTAGTGATGGGAATGTGTGCAAACGCATAGGAATAAAGATACCAGATGAGCGTAATTTTTTTGGAAACAAGACTAAGTTTCATATGAACTTTAAAGTTATTGATGGTTTAAATTCTTTGAGATATTTTAACTTGCCTAGACATCCAATCATGGAACAATGATATAACTACTCGGTATGTTTCATTTTAACTTGAAATCTAATTAATAAACGAGGGAAACCTCTTATTAGGAAAAATAAAATAAAATAAAAAATTTAACGAGAGTTGGTCTTCTTTGGGCATTACCAAATTGTATCGATGCAATTATATAAAGTTAGAGATTTAAAACTGTTTACCCCATATGTAAGAAACTTTCGTCTATAATTCCAGCAACAACTTGTCAGACTTGTCATTGTCAATGATGGTGCTTCTGACGGCATAGAAGAAGTTATCTACTAGGTGAAGATCGTGTGGAAGTTGTTGTAAAGAAAAGAGGTCGACTGAGGAAAGAAACAACCCCACCAATAGTTGTACAAGTGAAGAAAAAGATTATACCTCCTATTGAGAGTCAAGCAAGCCAAGGTGATGTTGTAAGGAAAATAGGTCGTCCGAGGAAAGTAATAATACCTGTATTTGATGAGTATCCCGTGTAACTACCTCAAATCATTCGTGAGTTCGTTATTGCTACTGATGATGTTACAAAGGATGGAAATATATAAGGTAGTTACACGAATAATTGGAGCGGTTGCAGAGAATATCACCCAATGTCAATATATAAGAAAGAATATAGTTGTCTGACTTGAAAAAGAAAAGGAATTTTACATCTCAATGATGCTAGAAGGTTCAATGGAAGACAAAGAAGCGACTTTCAAGGATTTTCTTGCTAGTGTTAAAGGACCAAAGGGAGATGCACCGATTAGATTTGAGCATTGGATGAGAATACCGGAGTGTGGCCATCTTTTGGCGGATACATGGTCGTGCGTAGTTCACCTTTTTTGTCCTGGAGGTTGTCTAACATTTATACCAAAACATGCAGTTTGTGTAGAGCAGCTCAAGTATAGAAGAACTGTTATAGTTTTGGTAAATAACAATCATTTTATTGGTCTACAACTACACAAGGAATGTCCATTACCTCCTCTTTGTAGGTTCATCTTTTGGGAAAATTTCATTAACAAAGAGCAAGTAATGTGTAAAACTTTATGAGGACAACATGAACCTCTAGAATAGGGTATAGGTCTCCCTAGTTTGCATCATAATTATCATACGACCATGCCGACGGTAACATTCTGACAAACTATTTAAAGTTTTCCCAGGATCGTCAGGGTAATTACTTTAACACCACGTCGACCACAATTAGATGGCATTGTAAAACATTTAGTACCCCGACGACTTACTACCACTCTAACATTGTTTAAAACTGCAGAAAAAGACTATTTTTTTTAAAGCAATTGAAACTTATATTAACATAAGTTTAAGAGTTACTGACAAGTATAAAACCACAAGTCTGAAATTAACATAAGCAAGCATATCAACACACATTTTCATGGATCACTATCTTTGTGATCTTCTTCCTTCACTTCATCAGGGTTTGCAGCGTCATCAGTTTGGTCTTCCTCCACATCATCCAATTTTTCACCATCATCAGCTTTTGCTTTTAACTTCTTTAGTGGACCTATGTAGTCACCATTCTCGTTGTAATAGGGGTTCTCTCCAGAAAAGTTAGATGTCTTGAAAAAAAGTCTTGGATCATAATCATCCTCTTCTTCTTCCTCTGATGATGTGCAACATTCAATACAATTGAGGGGATTGCTATGACTGTTCATATCCTTTAGTATTTGTTCAGGATTATTCTTAGCCTACACAAATAAGTTTCTTATAGGGTACTTCTCTCCAATTACATCACAAGGACCTTTTGAAGGAGGATACACCTTTTCAATCCAGGATAGTACCTCTTCTGCATTGGTAGGACTAGGGAGATCCTCTATGTTATCCTTTGGGAACCTAAACAATACACAAGTACAAGCTATGAACACATAAAAGAGTGTTGAACCTCCAACCGTCGGTATGCTCTAATTTTTACGACAGCGCCGACCATAAATTTTACTAAATAGTCGTCATGTTATGGTTTTAACGACCAAGTCGACGAAAAATGTGGCTACATAGTTGGTAGCTTCATATTTCAAAATAGTGACGACTAATACCCTAAAATTAACTCAGGAAAAACAAAGTTCCTGTGACATTATATCGGCTTGTTATAAATTAAATAAGTTGACGACGAAAATTACTCGCACAGGTCGTCACCGTTCAGGTTTAGATAACGTGCCGACCCTGGTTTTTAGGTAACAGTCGCCATTAATTATATCAAAAGTTGGCAGGATCTTCATCTACGACTGTGCCTCCTAACAATAAATATCAAAAGTCGTCATGGTTATAATATATCTATCATGACGACGTCAACCCAGAAAACCATAATTTTCATTGATCTAATCTAATATATCAATCATACCACACAACAAAATAATGGGTTTGAGTTTAAACGTCACTGACATTTTTCTTCTCGCTGATGATGAGTTCTTTTCAACATCTTGAGGGATTTTATATTTGAGTTCACTGATTTCACTAGATCCAACTTTTCTCTTTCCTTTTTCCATTGATTTTGAGGTTTTGATATCACCTGTTAATTTTGTATTGCTAAATGATTGCTTAGGATCAACCATTTTTGTGGAAAATCAAAGTTGACGATTTTTCAGAGAGATTGATGGAAGATGAAGGATGAAGAAGATTAAGAGTTTTCTAGGTTTTAAATTTTAGGGTTAACTGATTTTAAGAAATGGGATATACTTTTAAGTTTTATTAGTTCAAAGATAATAAGGTACGTTCACCAAATTTAACCACCTCTTAGCCAGGGCACTAGGTCTATTCAAATTTAGGTATACCCTTATTAATCTGGGTATACCCCAATTCGGCCAGCTAATTTAAGAATCAAAGGCAGTAGGATAAAGGGTAGTAGAACCATCTAATAGAGAGAGTAAGATCTTCTATCTGAGGAGGGATCCATTGACAGGGTCCTTTTATACAAGATTTGACATGCTTATATCAGTAGTTGGATAAAGAAAAAGAGACGACTAAGATGTTTCCATCAAAATTCAGGTAATCCGGGTTCCCTGATACCCGCGATGAAACTTGAGATAGTTACTTTCGGTTTTTTGATAGTTTTCTGATATTATCTTGCCTCTCTTCCACAAATATTCTTTCACTGCTTCATCCTCTTAACACATGAAAAATTGATATAGATTCTTTATGATTCAATTAGATGCAAACATCAAGAGGAAGATGAATCAATGTTGTTTCATGTTCACATTACTGGTTCCAAAAAATCAATTACAGAATGTAAAAACTAGGTTTTACAGTTTATCTTTTTGATTAATCAAAGAAAATTAGGATCAGGGTTTTACAGTTTCTAATGAAAAATTTACAGACCATCTTTGCTGGACAAATCATTTTGTTTTATAGAAGGTTGATAAATCGTTGAGAAGAAGAGAGTCAAAGAAAAACCTAATATTCATAGATGATAATCCATTAATCTCTAATAACTAGAACACCGTTGCCACAGTGGGGAGGGCCGACCGAACATAAGACAAATAAGTCAAATTGAAAAAGTGAAAGTATAACTTTTTCAGAAACGGAGGGAGTACATCGTTTTATTAGTTGCAAAGGAAAATTAGTTGATGCATAAACCAAAATGTGGTTGCATAATGTGTTATGCATCCTTTGTGGTGGTTTGCATGATGGTTATGTATTTAATTTTCAAAAATTGTGCCTAAAAGGATAAACACCTCCGAATTTTTCGTACAAACTCTAAATTTGATATTATTGTTTGTACTCATTGTGTAGATCTCTTTAAAATCTTTCCAACGAGATAAAATTTGTAAAATTCCGAGGCACGGATTTTTAAATATGTTATATTATAGTTTGCTTGCCAATTATACCCCTGAAAAAATAGGATACATACGAAATTATGTGAAAAGGCTTCACCAAAAAAAGCTCACCAAGTCCATTTTTTTTTTTTTTATCAAATTGGACATTTGTGTAAGGTTTCATTTTACAAAAAAGTGGCCATAAAAGGGACTCCCTCCCTTCGGGCCCTCCGGTCGGTCGGCCCAATAATCCACATTAGTTGCTAATTAAATAATCATTACTAAGGATTTTTACAAGTTGGATCTTGATCATGGATCATAGCTTTACTCTACATCAAGGAATTCGAAATAATCAACCTACATCCAAATCCTACAGATCAGATTTTTTAATTTGTGAGGTGAAACATAGAGAAGAGAAACGTGAGATGCGAAAAAACGAGCACATATTTTATTACGGGTATGGTATAACCCAGATTTAGGCCGAGAGATCTGGACCGTAGTAATGTCAATACCATTTTGTCATCCGACGATTATCATAAGCTTGTTAAATCCTGTAAAAGAGGAGCATGTCAACGGATCATAACTTTACTTCTATATTGCCTGTCATCATAAGCCAGCTGCATGTTTTTGATATGTCTCTTGCAAGTAATGATTGGTTAATTTTTTTCCCTAATGTCGTTGTGTATCATTTGGTTAGCCTAGGGAGTTATCATGTGCAAATTATGCCGGTGAATTCTAAAGAAGATAATCCCACTATGAACCTTATAGGTTTAATAGATGTTGGTTTAGGGATAATAGTTGCAAAACTCTAATTACAGACAACTGGAATCATGTTGAGAATAGATCTCATGCTTTTAGGCTTAGTAGGTCTTTGAAGAATGTGAAGCATGTTCTAAGTCAGTGGAATAACAATAATTTTGGTAACATACAAACTAATCTAAATAATATTCAAGGCCAACTTGATATTGTCCTGCAGAATGGTGATAGGCTTAGTAATTTGGATGTTATTACTAATTTGGAAAACCAGCTTAAACATTGGTATGAAGTCCAACAGGACTTTTATATGCAAAGGGTTAGAGAGGATATCCCTTTTCAGGATAAAAAACTAGATATTTTTCAGGATAAGGTTAAGTTTAGAAAACGAAGGACTCAACTTGAGTCTATCCAGTCTAATATAGGAATTTGGTTAACTGATAGATCTAACATTGCTAGTGAACTTAGGGATCATTTTTCTAAGATTAGTAAGACTTCTAATCCTGATAATTTCTTGCAAAATTTAAATCCCTGCATCACAGAGGAGGATAACACTATGATTCTTTAGTCTCCGACTTCTGAGGAGATTAGAAATGTGCTTTTTCAAATGCATCCATGGACCTCTCCAGGTCCAGATGGCTTTCCCACCTGGTTTTTACCAGCAAATGTGAAGTGTGGTTGGTGATAGTGTGGTAAATATGGTTAAAGCTTTTTTTCACTCTAAACACCTTCTTAAACAAATGAATCATAGTTTTGTTTGTCATATTCCTAAGATTGAAAATCCTAAGAATGCTTCTGACTACATGCCAACTAGTCTAAGTAATGTTTCTTATAAAATCATTTCCAAGTTGTTGGTCATTAGACTAGAAAAGGTCATGGATAAATTCATAAGTCCTTACCAAGCAGCTTTTCTCTTATCTAGGTTAATAACTGAATAATATAGTTATAGCCCATGAAATAGTGGACACTATGAAAAAGTGTAGAGCTGAGAAAGGCCTTATGGCAGTCAAGCTTGACATTTCTAAGGCTTTTGATAGGATTGAATAAAGTTTTTTGATTGCTATCCTTAGAAGACTAGGATTTCACAGTGATTGGTGTGATATGATTCATGAATGTGTGCCTACTGTTTCCGCATCCATTCTACTTAATGGCAATCCTGGTGAGGTTTTCTTTCCTACAAGGGGCCTTAGGCAGGGAGACCCCTTATCTCCCTATCTCTTTATAATATGTATGGAATCTTTTTCTAGATTGCATGTGCATGCTGAAACTAGTGGGAAAATTCAGGGGATTAAAGTCACGAAAATCTGTCATTCCATCAGTCATTTATTCTTTGCGGATGATTGTTTAGTTTTTACCCGTGCAACTGTTGATAGTTCCAAACATCTAGCTGAGATAATCCGTATGTTTAGTAAGTTCTCTGGGCAGTCCATTAACTTTGACAAGTCAGGGTTGGCTTTCAGTCCAAAGACTAATCCTAATGTTAAGAATCAAATTTCTACCATTCTGAATATAGAAGGATGGCCTTACAAGATAAATTCTTAGGAGTGGCTCTTTTAACTCAGAAAAACAAAGTTGAGACTTTTAAGCATCTATCTGAAAATTTTGGTTATAGATTTGCTTTATGGAATGGTAAACACTTAAATCAGTCAGGTAGGACTGTGTTGGCTCAAACTGTGTTAAGGTCTTTAGCTTCTCATCATCTTTCAGTCTTTCCTATGCCTAAAGTTCTCATTGATAAGTTTGATAGATTTCAGCGGAACTTCGTGCTTAATAAAAAACAGGCAGAAAGGAGTCTTAATATTATTAAGTGGGAAACAGTGGCTCAACCTAAAGAATTAGGTGGTTTGAAGTGATGAATTGTGCTCTCCTCGCTAAGCTATCTTGGAGATTGCTTACTGAGGAGAAAACTTTGTGGGACAGAGTAATAAAAGGTAAGTATTTTCCCTTCCACAATCCTTTACATTTTGTTAATGATAAGACAGGGTCTTTGATATGGAAAGTAGTGTGTAGGGGTATAAGTATTATAAGAGAAAATTATTGTTGGGAAATTGGGGATGACAGGAGTATTTCAATCTGGAAAGATGTTTGGATTCCAGGTTGGAAAACTCCTCCATCTTCTCGTCTTGTGTCTGCATCTCTACAAATTGTTGATCAGCTAATTGATCATAAAAATAAGTCTTGGAGAGTGGATATTTTGAATATGATTTTTGATAATGAAACTGTTAGAGAAATCTCTAAAATTAGAATCCTATCAACTGGTACAGATCAATTACGATGGGTCCCAGCTGAAAATGATGTTTTTTCTGTTAAGACGGCTTATATGGTCCTTGATTCAACTAGTAGAAGTGCTGTTACAGATGTTAGGATTGCTAATTTTCCCTGGAAATTATTTTGGAAAGCTAATCTGCCACCTAAAATTTTGCATTTTTTGTGGAAGTATGTTCAAGGTTGCTTACCTGTTAGGGAAAGACTAGCTAGACATGTAGCTGATATCAACCCTAATTGTCCTTTTTGCGATAGAGGTGATGAAACTGTCCATCATTTATTGATTGATTGCGATATTTCGAAATCCATTTGGCTGGCTATAAATCCTAACATTGCAGGTTTGTGCAGTGGAGTGAACATTTTTGAGTGGATTGCCAGCTGGTTTATAACTGGTGGAAGCTCAACGGATTTCAACAAGGGATTGGTGGAGTTTGCTTCATTTACACTTTGGCATATTTGGAAACTTCGTTGTTCTGTAGTTTTTGATAATGCTCCTTTGAATATACCTAATGTTGTGAGTCTAACAAATCAGAGTGTGCATGAATGGGTATCTAGTAATAATCGTTTGTCTTCAAATAATCATACTAATGCCAGGGTGAGGATACACATTCCATGGATGACGCCGCCTGAATCGTTTACCAAAGTTACTTTTGATAAAGAAACAGATAAATTTTTTTTTTTTAGTAGGTACTACCCGTAAAAAACAGGATTGAAAACTTTAAATCTTGAAGATATAAACTATAGTAATGAACATGGAAAGTAAGCAGCATGAAATCTGAGAAGAAGATTTAATGGAATTTTTTAAAACTGAGTTAACTCATTAATATCGCCGATTTGCAGAGCGAAAAAATGCTGAGACATCACTCACTTACAGTTTAATAGATGCTGCACAACTGGTTCCAAGTTGCGAACACCACCAATCAGCTAGACTGGCGCCATCTCCAACAAAAAGTCTCCAACAAAAAGTCTAACCTCCGCTCACTCACTCACACATGCAAAACGAGAAGCTCATTGTCGTGATAGAAAAACAGAAAAGAGATAAGAAAACAAAAAAAGGAAAACAAAAAAAAAACTCTTGAAATGATGCTATGTCGTTTCCTCGATCATTTATCACCCAAAAATCTATTCAAACACCATTTTCCCCAAAACACAAATTAGGGCTTCCAACATCCTCGATTTACCACCATGGAATCCACGAATTCAAATTCATCCCCATACGAACTTCTCTACAAAGCAGCATTACTCATACCTATTTCACATTATCTCTATGCTGTTTCATTTATTTTCGTCATTTTTCTTAATAATTTTCTGGAGATCCATTTCTTCCAAGATTTGTTACATGGATTTAGAGGGGATTCGATTTCGTTGACGTATAATTCCTGCTCTGAGATCTACGAGGGTGTTGCTTCTAAGTGTCAGACTCTCCATGGAAGGTCAACTCAATTTTTATCTTCTCAGACCAGTTTATGAATTGCTTATTTGATTATATTATCATTTTGGAAATATTTTATGATTGATTTAGAGTCAATTACTTGAATAATCTGAACGACCTAGTTAATTTGAAGTTGAGAATTTCAAATTGAGGCGCCAATTTCCCCCAAAATGTATGGATTTATTTATTTGTTTTTATTGATTGTGCAGGTATTTAGTGACGCCTTGGCTTTCTAGTCCGCATATACAGACTGCTTTTCTCAACTTCTTTGGGAGGCCTCCTGTTTTCAGCTACAAGAGGTATTCCGGATCATTTATTTACTTCTAATTTCCTGAATGTTGTGTTTTGGTGTCTTGGGGTGTTATCATTTGATGAAAAGATAGAAGAAGATAATGAACTTCTACTTAGACGACATGCATTAATGAATCCGCTTTCTGTTTTATCACTAGTCTCAACCTGGTTCTGACTCATATTTGGTGTTAGTGTTTGTTAACATAGTTGGATGTTGAAACTGTAATTTAGTCACTTTACGATCAGACATTGCTAACGCTCGGTAATTAGTTTGATCGGGGATATATAAATTATGAACTGTAAAGTAGGTAATGGTGGCTGGGTACCCACCCTTCGCACAAGACTAAAAACTAACAATCAACATTACTTCATTTTTGGTAGATATGGCTGATTGCACTATTTATATTTAGGGAAATGATAAATGTATTGCTGTTAATAATATGTCATTTTCCAGTCTTCACATTTTAGAATGCGAATAAGCCCAATTTTTTGGAGTTTCTCTTTTATTTTCCCTTGACACTTGTCTGATGTCTTAGTAGTCTGGCGCAGCATGCATTTATATCTAAGAAGGTCATGTCTGTGTCGTACAATAAGATGCGTAGCAATGTAGTCTCTTGTAAGTCATTGGTGTAATTATTAATCATCCTTGCCATTTTTTCCCTGCATAGTATCTTGTTGAACTTGGTTTGTGCAATTGTTATATGATGAATATTGTTTGTTCAGGCAAATATTTCTTACACCTGATGGTGGAACAATTGCTCTGGATTGGTTGATGTCATCTGCTGGTAAATCTTGAACTCTTAAACTTCTAAATAATTATTAAGGTTATTTTTATTTGAGCAGGATATCTTGTGTTGTAGTTGTTACTATACATTGGTGTTTTACCATCTTACTAGTTTTTGTCTGGATGAATGGTTTCGTAGTTCACTTTGATTTTTATGATTGAGTATGTTAAAACTATAATGTTCGCAACATATATAATGTATAAGATGATTATATTTACCATGTCTTGAAGAAGTAACACATGTCACTTTTTTTTTCTTCGTCTTTTCTTTTCCCACTTTTTTCTCAATTTTATTGGCGATATGGTTGCAATAGCGGCTATGAAACCTACGAACTGCTTATTTAACATGTCAAAATATCATTACCTTATGTTTATCAAGTTCATCAATAATATATGGGGTGTAGCTATTTGTCTTCTTGTTGCTTGGTCCTCCTTTACGGGTGTTCTGGCAATTTCCACACATTAGTGTTCTTATGTCTCTCACTGATGAATTCCATTCTTACACCTCTGGAATGGTTGCAGTATCTAACATTTTCGCTTTCCCTTCAGCTGTTTTGCCACCAAGAAGTGGTTGGCCCCATATTATCACTATCCCCGTATGTTATTCCAAGCTACAGAAACCAAACAATTGTAGCAAATTTACTGTCTGTTTCTCTAATTGTTCAAATTTGGCACACCAGTAACAGGAGGGGCTTCCCACACTAATAATGTTCCTTTGAAGGATGACACCACCCCTATTGTGGTAGTAGTCCCTGGCTTAACAAGTGATTCCCATTCTGCGGTAAGTTTTAACTTCTCCAATGTGCTCTCTTTAACAGATGCAGAGCTTCAGTAGCTTCTTCTTTAATTTCCAAAATAATGTGGCATTTTACAGTCAATTGTTTGAGCAGTAAAAGGTGTGGCATGTTAAATTTGACTTAATCATAATGCAGGATTAGATAAATTTTTGTTTTGATTCTCCACTTTTTGGATATATCAACATTTAATAAATGTACATTAGAATTTAATAAATGTACATTAGAATACTATTCAAGTTAGTAACATGAACCATAAAATGACTAATTTTTCTAATTACATGTTTGTTCAAATCTTTGAACCATTTTTTCCTTGATCATCAACCAAGTTTTACTGATTAGCAACCAAAACCAGTACCAGCAAACTGGAAATGGCTGCAGAAAACCATAAATTAAGCAACTCATCACTTGTAGTAGAAAGAAAGAACAGAAAAAAAATAATCAAGGAGCTAAAAAAATCGAACATTTGATGTATCCTCCTGCTCAAGCCTATGTAAAGAAGCTGGCGTCATATGGAATTTCTTCACTATTAAATATTGAGTTGTCTATCACACTTTATACCTTTCTTTGGTTTGGTTGTTATTTTACTGGTTAGAGACTTGGTATATGCTTAAGAAGAAAAAACAAAAGACTAAAATGCATCTCTGTTTCTGAGATCCTAATGGAATAGGTTTAGTATATTCACTCATGCATCATAGGGCCTACTACAAACAACAATAACTTCTCTAGTTGGTAGGTCAAGGCATAAACAATCGTTTTACTGTTAATGCAAGTATGGTAATACGAACTTGAGGCTTTATACTTGATAGTAACATTCATTGCTGCCGTCAGTTCATTATTTTTTGTATCAGCAAACCACATTGTAATAGACTAATAGTCAATGTGTGCGAGGTACAAATTAATTCTCAGAGTTGCTTGTTCCATTGTGTTATTGCAGTACATAAAGCATATAGTCTTCAAGATTGCGAAAAGTGGTTGGAATGTTGTTGTCAGCAACCATAGGGGACTTGGTGGAATTTCAATAACTGTAAGTTCTGCATAGATGCAATGTTTAGAGTTTTGTTCATTTTTTATTTATGTAACGGTCACTGAACTAAGAAACAATTTCTATGTTATTCTGAAGCAAATTGCTGTTCATTATTAGAATTATTAATGGCATTTTGAAGTTAGTAAGGTCTTATCAAATATTAGTTACTAGTGCAAGCACTTTCAATTGTAATTTGGGGTGATCATTCAGTCTGCCGTATATCTGACGTAGCCATATTCCGCATGGCTTCAACATTTTAATCCATAGTTTGTAGATTCGGAGTTTTAAAATGTGATCTCTTATCAGTACCAAATGGGGAGATGTGTGACCAATTACGAAACGTTTCTGCAATTACTATCTGTGTGTGTGGTTAATCATGTTAAACATGTCAATATTCAAAGTAACCGGTAAACATGAAATGCGGCATCATTGGTTTTAGATAGAATGAATTGAGTTGATCATATTTCAAGTAACATGGAGGAGAGAGGAGTCCCCTGCTGGTCATACTTTTTGGTCTCTTCACTCTCTGTTATGTTTTTTGTTAATCGTCAATTGATCAAATGCTCTTACCTTCATAAAGTGAGTTATATATGTCTTCATCTAATTTCTTATTAATCAACAATATGAAATATCTCTTTTGACAGTCTGATTGTTTTTACAACGCTGGATGGACGGATGATCTACGGAGAGTTGTTGACCATCTTCATCAAGAGTATCCTCAGGCTACTCTATTTGCTGTTGGAACAAGCATTGGCGCCAATGTTCTGGTAATGGTCACTAATGATGTTTGTGTTCTATCTGCCTTTCCGGTCAATTATTTACATTAACAGAAGTTTAAAATGGTTTTGAGATGCCTGAGGTATATCATAGATCATAACCTGCGTTACTCATTCGAAGTAGAGTTCATTCCTTCCTTTAGAATAATGATGGTACAAGCATGAAAGATTCATAATTCATCAAACATGCACGAGAAAAGTAATTACTAATTAGTAATTAACCATTAGGAACACTGTTGGTCCAGAAACTTCTGGATATCCAAGAACAAGGGGTACTATTGGTGCTTTTATAAATGAAAATTTTGAGCATATTCAGATAGTCAATATCAAGTTTTAAGCTTTTAGAGCGTTACCACTGGAGGAACCTTTCCTGAACATGCATCAATTAGGTAGCTAGTCTGTTAGTCAATCGAAGTCAGGTAATGGTTCTCTTAAATGTATCTTAAGCTCTCTTTTAGTTTTCTTATATCTACTTGTTGACATGTAAAAGTGAAGCTAATATTTGGTTTCCAGCTGATACTTTATGTGTATATACATGTGTGAATCTACATAACACATTTCTATTAAATTGACCTTTTACCGGACCAACATGCCATAAATTTCAAATGGGGGTTCAGAACTTTTGCCAGTTTTGAGTTGACCACTAGAGGACACACTTTCTGTACTCGAGCAAGTATGCATGGATCTGTCCCGAAGCTGTTTGGTGGTAGTTACATGGAATCTTAAAATGGAATTAAGCATAAAAAGCAAAACGTTAGTGTTCCCGAAGCCTCCCGAAGCCTTCGTATCGCATAATCGAAGTTCTTATTGTTTATTTTCTGTTAGATTCTAGAAGATCAGATTTTTCAAACCATGCTTACAAATACCAACTTGTAATGATTAGGAGAGATGCTTTAGCATTTTAAATTCTTAACGGGATGACGAATTTCAGGTTAAATATCTTGGAGAGGATGGAGATAATACTTATTTTGCTGGGGCTGTAGCTATTTGCTCTCCATGGGACCTCTTGGTTGGTATTCAGTCTTTATTCTGTTAAACTTGCGTGTATATTGACTTGTAATTTTCTCAACATTGAATAAATTAGTTAGAAAAGTGCTTTTTCAGTACCATTACTTTCCAATTGATCCCTTGATCTCTATAAACGCATCGTTGAAGTTAATTGACGAAAAATTATAGAATTTTACTAACATTTGTTTCGCTATTTATTAGTAATAAAAAAGCACTGAGCTTCGTCAAGTTTCATGAGAAGCTCTTCCTCAACTATAAATTTCCCTGTGTTAGTTCTATTTTAGATGGCTGAGACGCGTATTCGAAATATATATGTTAATTTTTAATCCTAATTCTTATATTAGGATTTCGAGACCTGATTCGTTTAACATTTTAGATCCTAATTCTTTTGCTTCTTTGCATCTGTCTACTTGATGCAGCCCCGTCTTCAGAATTCACAATGTTATTGTCTCACCAATGTATTTATAGATTGGTGACAGGTTCATAACACGCAAACTTGTGCAAAGACTCTATGACAGAGTTCTGACAATTGGGCTTCAAGGTTATGCAAAACTGTAAGTTAACCTTGTTACTTGAGAAGCTGGATACACAATTTCCTTTCCATCCAACCAGGGACCTGGCTAACAACTTAACACTTTGTTATTTTATTTTATTTCTTTATGTGACAATGATTGTAACAGTAAGATGTAACCGAAAATCTTCATTTTACCTCGTCATGATTTCTGTGGTGCTTCTTGTACAATAATATTAGTCTTTGTACGTGCAGACACCAGACCATGTACTCACGGCTTGCTGATTGGGAAGGCATTCAAAAAGTTTGTTACTCTTCACATCATCTAGGATTTACATGTTGTTCACTAAACAAGTGCACGATTACCTATGCACATAATAGTTTTGTGCAGTTGGTTTCCATAGTTGTATCCTACTACATCCTTACAAGCTAGTCCCATTTTGAGAAAGTTTCTGAGTCTTAAAAAGGATAGAACATACAGATTGGATCTAATGTATTTTGGAAGAGTGTCAAGATTGCATTCCTAAGAGGATGAAAATGTTAGATGTTATGAAGCTGATTTCTTCTTGTTTTTCAGTCACGAAGAGTTCGGGATTTTGATAACTATGCCACTTGCCTAACTGGACCATTTGAGGTATCTACATTTCAACTAACCGCTAGTTCACATTGATTCGTCATTCCCCAATGAGTAGTGTTGATAAGGGTATCTTTATTTTGTTAGACTGTGGACACATATTACCGACGTAGTAGTAGTTCCACATTTGTGGGAAATGTATCGGTGCCACTCCTTTGCATCAGTGCTTTAGATGATCCAGTCTGTACAAGGGAAGCCATACCTTGGGATGAATGCAGGTAGAGTTCTATCATTTTGCGTCTGAACATTTGCTTGAATTTTTTGTTCTGTGCATCAGATCTGACTTTTTTTTTTAATCAGGGCAAACAAAAATATTGTCTTTGCTGCAACACGACATGGAGGGCATCTCGCATTTTTTGAAGGAATAACTGCAAATCGCCTATGGTATAAGACCTTTATGATATTATATCTTCTCAATACCTTTTTTTTTTTTTTTGGGCAGTCTTCTTCTCAATTCCTTCCTATTTCTGAGGCCTCATTTTGTTTCCACCTAATTCAGTCACGCTGTAAAAATGTGTGCAAACCCAAACCCTTTTAATTATGTTTGTTTATCTGATAAAAACATGCCCACTATTGGAGACTCCATCTTGTTATAACAAAACCTAATCCGTAGATTTCTTAAAGCTATGAAATTTTGTTGAAAAATGGTGTATTTATAGCACAACCTAATTTGTAGCCGTGTAGGGCCGCACTAGGTATGAGGAACGCTAGCATGCACTCCCAAGAAGAGCAACTTGCGTGCTAACCCCTTAAAGTCAAGGTTACTTAGTAACCGGTGTTTTAGGCCTTTTATTTACTTAAATGAATAATAATAGAATCTTAATCCAGAAAGTAAAGTTTATATAACTTCCCATAATTAGGGAATTACGTGACTATAGTCTTCTCCCAGTTTCGTTTTTGTTGTTCTTAATCATTCCCTTCCGTTAAATAGTTCACTATTTCACTGTTCATTCCAGTTTCAGCATAAAATTTTTAGTAGAAGGAAAATTCATAAACAGCAGATGCTAATTGGTTGGACGAGAGTTGGTAGGATGATTGGTTGAGAATATTTTGAGAATCATATAAAATTTCCTTAATTTGAGAATCCATGATCTGTGCATCTTTTGGCTCTAGTAATATATTTTGGTTGTAACTTAAGGGGAAGAAAATTTCTTTAAACCATCAGCTACCAGTTACGATTTTTGACTCTTTAGGGGTTAGCATGGATGCTACTCTTTTAAGAGTATCTTGTTAGCATTTCTCTTGAGGATTAGAAGCTTTGGTAAAATGGGCAGGGAAGTTATTTGTTGGTAAGTTACAGTAGGCACAGCTATACATACATACATATATACAGTTTCTGTGGGAAAAGTTAGCATGGCTTATTTGAGTTTTCCTTGTCGTTAGTTATATTACTAACAATTGCTTTTCAGTTGTATCTAAACTCTAACTTTGTTTGCCCTACACTGCAGGTGGGTAAAGGCTGTTGATGAATTCCTAAGTGTCCTATATACAAGCCCTTATATGCATAGACGAAAGAAGGTATATGATTTTTTTTTTTTATTACCATGGTGTCTTAGAGGATTAATAAGATCAAAATATTGTATAGGGAATCATAAGTGTAAATTGGTCTAGTTTATGGAGTTCGACTACTGGGGATGGATGTATATGTACTACGTAAATTTGATCCTGTCTTGCAACTACAACAACCTTCTTGCCTAAATCCTATTCTGTACCTGGCTAAAGGAGGACATGGAGTCTAACCAGGTTACTTTCTCTCAAATAATATTAACCTCTATTATCTACTGCTGCAGGTACAGAACCCTATTCAGCATTCTGCACTGGAAACTTCAATTGATCAGGGACCGTACGTGACTATTACAGAAGAGGGGATGGTTTCTGCAGTGGGCAACGAACCAACTAGTCCAATTGTTAATGAGTCTGACAATCAGGTGACCGCTGAAACAGAAACAAGGAAGATAGTTGTAAATACACATGAATGTGACCGAGAAGATGAAACGAAAGCAGATCCAATATGTGAAACTTCAGAACCCTGCAAACAAGAAATACCTTCCAATCATGATGCCAAGCTCCTTGATATATCTGCTCCTCTGAAGAGATGCATACAACAACTCTCTCGACGGAGTAAAACATCAATGTGGTTACTTGCTTATATTGCTGTTATGACGACTTGGCCCATGTTGGGTCCAGCTATCTTTTTACTCTTCAAAAGGAAGCTTAAAAGTGTGTTACCATCAGCATGTCTCAAGAAGTAATTTTAGAATTCTTGTCCCCATGTTTGGTTAATTTTAGAATTCTTGTCCCTATGTTGGGCAAATCTGTGTTGGTAAATGCGAGATGCACACATATAGAAGACGAATTATTTACTAGATAATAAATGTCGGCTACAGAAGCAAATGAAAGATGTGTTGTAAAATTGCAAATATTAGTACCTATAAGGCGTAAAACTATCTTTTGAGATGTTTTCTTCAATATTTTTTTTTTTGAAAATTAAGTGGATTGAGGAAACTAGTACATAGGATTTTCCAAAGTGTTGGTTTCCCTTATCTCAGTTGGGTGACTTGAGATATTGGCTTCTACCAACACGTTGTTCTCCCTGATTACAACATTAGATAAAGCAAAAGAGTTTGCGAAATTTAAATCAGACGAAAGAAAGGAAATAAGAAAAACTGGCATTTGCAACCACTGTTGCTTGTGAATCTGTTCTTTTCTTGCTTCTTTTGCCAGGGTATCAGCCACTCCATTGCATAATGATGACATGAATGCAAGATTTTCATTGCTTCTTCTATAAGTGCCTTGTTCCTCCAAAAAATATTACTTGCTTTGCCTTTAGCATAGTGTATGAGTCTCTGACAATCACCTTCCACCCAGAAGTCCTTTAAGTTCATACTCTTAGCCCACTTTGCTGCTTCCAGCAGACTCATAGCTTCTGCTTCTTCTGCAGATGAGGCTTGGAAAGTCCAAGCTCTGGCCTGACTAGCAATTCCTGTATCAGCACGAACAATTAGACCATAACCAGCAGAATTTAAAGCATCAATCCATGAAGCATCAAAGTTTAGTTTAAATTGATTTGGAGATGTTTTTTTTCATCCTTGGCCTATGTGAATTGCCTGTCCAGAAGAGTTAGAGGGACTGTTTACTTCTTGGGCCATGTTTTCATCAGAAAGTGGTTTTAATGGGGATCAAAAAGCTAGGTGTCTTTGTACAGCAAGGGCTAGCTGAACAGTTGTGGTAGATTTGGACCGGAAGACCCTAAGGCATCTTTCCTTCCAAATCAACCAGCATTTGGTTGCCATTATCTCTATGTCAGCGTTTGAACTTACCCCTGCAATCCAATCATCATACATACTTGCAAAAGAGAAATTAGCATCATTATTATGGTTTAAACTTACTAGAGGAGGTAACATGGATACCGTCTTTGCATAAGTGCACTCGAAAAAAAGATGCTTAAGAGATTCGCACTCATGATTACAAAAAACACAGTTCAACTCTATATCTTTCATGAATTGGCATAATTGTTTCCTAACAGGCAATATATTGTGGATACATTTCCATAGGATTTTTTTTATTCTCTGCGGATGTTTAGTTTCCAGAAAGCTTTCCAGAAGGTAGCATTTTCTAACCTGTTATCATCTACAGAAGGATTTTTGAGTTTTTTGTACATAGATTTAACTGAAAATTTTCCGTCATTTGTTAGTAACCATCTAAGTTTATCATGTTTCAAGTTATTTTGCATATATGTGAATATACGAATGTTTAGAATCGTTTCAGCAAGATTTCTTGGAAAGTTATTTCTGACCATCTGTTCATTCCACTTCTGTGTTTCTAAGTTAATTAGCTCAGAAACAAGTGTTAAAGAATTTAATTTGGTACCACAGTAAGTTAAGAGATTATCTTCCATACCTGGTATCCATTTATCTGTCCAAACATTTATCAACTTACCGTCGCCTACCTCCCAGCAGCTGAATTTGTGAATTAGAGAGATACCCTGTAAAATACATCTTCAAATCCAAGAGGTATTATAAATTTTTTTAGCATGAAAAATAGTTGAATTGTTGAAATATTTTCTTTTAAGAACAGTTCCCAGAAGTGTATTCTGTTGGGTTGCTAATCTCCAAGCCAATTTAGCAATCATGGCTTGATTCATCAAATCTGCATCCTTGAAACCTAACCCCCCTAATTCCATTGGCTCATAAAGGAAATCCCAACCAACTGGACATAATCCTTTGTGATGATTTTGTTTTCCCCACCAAAAATCCCGTTGGATTGCATTTATTTTGTTTGTTATTTTCTTTGGTAAAGAAAAACAACCCATCTGATAGATGGGCATACTAGATAAAACAGATTTTATCAGAATCATTTTACTAGCTTGAACCATAGATGTACCGTTCCAACTTTGAGTCATGTTTTCCATGTTATCGACTATTTTGTCAAAAGTTTTGATTTTGGATCTATCAATGAATAAAGGAGCCCCTAGATAAGAATCAGAGATACTTATTTTCTTAATTTTCATAAACTTGATCATAATTCGTTGATGCTTAGAATGGATTTTTTTTATTGAAAAAAATACCTAACTTAGAGAAATTTATAAGCTGTCCTGAGGCGTTACTAAATTGGCTTATGATGTTTAAAAGATTTTTGCAGTTAACTAGATTTGCTTTTGAAAAAAGTAGACAGTCGTCTGCAAAAAGGAGATGAGAAATTGGGAGATTATGTCTAGAGATTTTTATACCTGTTATGTGTTTAGTCTTTTCCTTAGTCGATAGGAGCCTCGAGAAAACATCCATACATATGAGGAAGAGATAGGGAGATATCGGATCTCCTTGTCTCAAGCCTCTAGTGGGGGTAAAGATATCCCCTGGACTGCCATTTAACAGAACTGCAATAGAAGCAGTGGAAACACATTGATGTATTAAGTTACACTAATCATTACTGAATCTAAAAGCAGAAAGAGTTTGGATCAGAAAGTCCCAATTGACTCTGTCGAAATCTTTCGACATGTCAATTTTAATCCCTAAACCACCATTTTTGGTTTTCATTTTTTTAAGAGATGTATTACGTCATGAGCAACAACAATATTGTCTGCTATTTGTTTTGATGACAAGAAAGCAGACTGAAAAGGTGAGATCATTTTGTCAAGAAATTTTTTTAGTCTATTTGCTAGCAGTTTTGACAGGATTTTGTAAGGAGTGTTGCTTAATCCTATTGGTCTGAAATCACTAGGTGATTTTGGGTGTTTAGATTTGGGGATTAAGAAAAGGAATGTCTCATTGAGTTTAGGATTCAATTTTTTTGTTTTAAAAACCTCTTGAATAATTGAAACAATTTGCTTTCCCACTATGTTCCAATTATGTTTGAAAAAGCTCACCGGAAAGCCATCTGGTCCCGGTAACTTATTTGGTTTCACTGATTTAACAACCAACCAGAATTCCTCTGCAGTTGGAGGAAGAAGGAGGTTAAAATTATCATCATCAGAGATAATTTTTGGAATAAGCCCCATAAGCTCAGGGTCAAGGATGGTTGGTGAAACCGTGAACATCGTTTCAAAATGAGATTTAAGTTCAGCAGCAATATGAACTTTATCTTTCAAAATTTCCCCTTTTTGATTTAGCAAGCAATCAATGTTGTTTCATTTTCTTCGTTTCAGAGTTTTTATGTGGAAATACTTGGTATTTCTTTCCCCTAACTTAACAAAATTATCTCTAGAGATTTTTTTAGACATGGATTCTTGTATGTCGTAAAGAGATTCTAGTTCAGAAAATTGTTCATTAAGAAGCAGTTGTTTATTATGAGAATGCTTATAAGACTTAATATTTTCAATTCTTTTTAAGATTTTAGAATTTTTTTTATCAGGTACCCCATAGACATTTTTCCTCCAAATTGCTAGCTTTTCTCCTAGAGTATGAACATTTTCAATAACTACATCAGTTGCATTCATTAAGGAGGAATTCCAAGTATTCAAAATTAACTGAATACAAGTTTTTTCGTTTAGCCAAGTGTCGAAAAATTTAAAAGGGAAATGTTGATAATTATTTGAAATTGGATTTAAATCCAACCTAATGGAACTGTGATCAGATCCTATATGGGGAAGATGAGTAAGCGTGGACCCAGGAAAACGGCTTATCCAATCATCATTTGTATAAGCCTTGTCAAGTCTTTCCTGAATATTCGTATTACTTTCCCTTTGATTATTCCAGGTAAATAAGTTACCTTTGAAACCTAAGTCAGAGAGACCAGCTCTCTGGAGCAATTTATTGAAAGGTTCAGCTTCCATACTATTGAAAGGTAAGCCTCCCATCTTTTCATTGGGACTGAGGATTTGATTGTAATCACCGATTACAACCCATGGGATACCAGTATGAGATAGTCTAAGTGCTATGTCCTCTAGGAATTTCCATGATTCTAGTTTAAGAGGCTTATGAGGACAACCATAAAAGGCCGTTAGTAGCCAGAGGTCTTCATGAAAATTGGTTTTTATTAAAACATTAAGCATATTTTTATTCCATTGAACAATGTCAAAATGGAAACCATCAATCCAAGCCAAGGCCAAACCACCAGCCTTGCCAATGGAATCAACAAAGAAAGTGTTTGGATACTCAGTTAGAAGTTTTTTTTTAGAAAAGCTCTCTGAGACATTGTTTTAGACAGAAACAAGATATCAAGTTTTTCAGTACTAATGATATGATGCAGATGTTGTTTAGTTTTTTTATTCCCACAACCTTGAGTGTTCCAAGCAACTAATCTCATTCTTTATAAACTAAGGGAACAAATAATCAGAGTTTAAGTATTATAACACAGTAAGCAAAACAGGAGTTTGAGAATAGATTAATAAGACAATCAAAGAAAAGCAGTTCAGGAAGGAATGTAATAAAATTATCTATGTAGACCTAAGACTATCAATTTGAGCTTTTATAGGATAACAATAGTGAATTATGGAGAATCAACAGTTCAATTTTTTTTTGGATGGGAACACAGTAAACACAGGAAAAATGAAATTTAAGAGAAAGATGAAGTTTAGAAAAGTACCTGAGCCCCCTGTTATCCTTCATCATCAACCTTCTTTATGGAAACAATCTTCTCTTCAATAGGGATTGAAATTGAAACATTTTTTTTCTTTCGATTTTCCTAAGAAAGACCCGTACTCATTAAAATTTATTTGACCCAAATTTCCTTCTACTCGTAAAGCAGATGGAGGAGGAGATGAAGGGTTAAAAGGAGTAGAAGAATGGCAACATGATGCAATCGGCGAATTAGAAGAACTAGAATTTGAAATTTCACTTGAAGAAGAAGAAAAAGTTATTATAAAAGCAGGTTTCACCGGGAGTTCATCTTCAGGTGTGAAAAATTTTTCGTCTAAGGGATGAGGGGATGATAGATCGATAAAATTAGAAGGAGCAGAAGATGATTCTCCCAAACAAAAAACAGGATTTTCTACCACATCCCCTAGAAGACCTTCTGACCTAGTTTTGAAATCCCAATCCGAATCTGGCCCATTAATAGAAACAAACGGGCCATCTGACTCATCCTCCTCAACACTAGTTGAAACCGAGTCAGGCCTATAAATACTGTCAAAGAAATCATCAGTATCAATCAAGTTATTATCAGCTAGCACAGAAGCAGGAGAGAACAAAAAAATAGGAGAGCTCATCGATGCATCAGAAGAATAAGCCAAATCAATTTGCTCGTCTATTAGAACCTTGTACTCATCTTCCCAACTTTGGGACTCATCTCTTCTAGCATACGGTTTTCTAATATGGCACAATTAGCTTGAACATGTCCCAATCTATTACATTTTAGAAAAATGCAATGAGGTAGATTCATATAGACAAAATGAATCATTGATTCAGGATTTGAGCCAACCTTTGCTCTAACAGAATTGGGTAATTGTCTTTCTACATTAAGTTCCACTTTATACAAAAATAGGGTCACCAGGTTCAGGAATAGTAGTAGGGGGGTGTATTTCAGAGACTCTGCCTAACTTCTTACAAATCCTAGCTAGGATGCAGTCATGGTAAAGAAAGTTCTGGAGATTTAGAAGGTGGACCCAAACTGAGATAAACTTAAGTGCATCCCTTTATATTAAACCATCAGAGAAAATAGGGCACATGGGAAAAGCATCACCATACACCTGCCATGGTTAATATGCCAGGATTAAAGCAACATGTTCTCTTTGCACAAATTCAACTAGAAACAAGTTCTCAAAAAAAGTAGATATTTTGAATTTAATGGCACAATTCTAGGACCCCGTCTATATTTTAAGGCATATTTGATGAAGTCTTTATCAAAGATAGAGGTGGAGAAAACTTTGCCAACTAGAGTGTTTTCACAATTAATATCTTCAATAATCATTGGGTATAAAGGAGGAGGAGGAGAGTTTCTGGTAGATGCACGCCTTAGGATCGGTTGAGTATTAATGGGTTGTAAACCCACCGGCAAAAACATTGGTAAGTTCATTTAGTGAAAGGGAAAAAAGAAACATGGAAAACAAAACAAAAGAGGAAGCAGTATAATGTATAATCAACAGACTCTTACGGAGAGGAGTTAAAAGAAAAGAAAGGAAGTATGAACTTCTTCTGCAAAGAAAGGTTGCAAGAAGAAATGGGATAGCGACAACAGATGATTAGGGAGAGCATTAAATAGCAAAGATATGGAAGCAAAAATCTTTCATGGAAAAGACGCGTTAAGAGAGAAACATAAGCTTATGTTATAGAGGTAAGGCTTCCTAACACTATAGAGCATGGCTGTGCCGAAAAAAATGGTTGTAGAAAGTACGGTCTTAGCTGTCTTTCAAAAGAGACAAAACAAAAACCAACTTTTTGAGATTTAGTTACTCTAAAGAGATTTACTGTGTTAACTAGACAAGGAAAGACCAATTAAGAGAGAAGGAGAATAGTCAGATGTTAGCATATCTAATCGCAAAAAACAGTAAAAGAATGCCAAAGAAAGCAAGGGAAAACAAAGAAAGGACCAGTGTCCTATCTTCCCAGACCAAAAGAGAAGGGCTAAGAAACCAAAAACTTAGAATTAAAACAAGGAGACCATTTAAAGTTTAGAAACCATAAGAAGAGCTTAAAACTATATTGCAACAGTTCATAACAGTAAGAGTTTCAATGAGAAAGATCAGTGTTTTCCCCGATTAAAACCCTACCCCGAAAAACAAATTCAAAACATCTATTTCAAAAGGATAATGATTATACGTCATTTTATAAAAAACTTGATCACTTAGTACAAATTGCAAAAGCCCAAAAACGAGATCGAAACGACCAGTGTCGTAAACTTATATTTGCCAAAATTAAAGAGACATTTGAACGAAAATTGTTTTCGGTCTTTTTACAAATGAAACAAAAAGAAACCCTTAAAACGAGTAAACAAATCAGAGTTTGAGAAGAAAGAAAAAAACTTACATTTTCCACCCCTTCAGGGAAGGGTGTAAAGAAAACTTGAAAGATTTAGTTGACCAGTGTCAACGAAATTTTACTCCCCCTAACAACCCAAAGTCTTTTGAATTCAAATTCAAATTTTTTTTTTTTAAAATAAAAAATTATTTTATAAAATGACCGTTTAGAGATCCCATTCCCCAATACCTCCCCTGAGCAGGAGATAAAACGCCATCGGAAAATTCTTCGGAACCGGATAAAAACTTCCCAACCATTCAAGGAAGAAAGGGAAAAGACAGAGTTATTGATATTCTCAAATAAAGATGGTTCATGGAATTATTCAAACTAGCATTTACCAACGTTTTACAAGCCACATTCAGTAATGGGGGTAGAAGACGAAAGGCTTCGGATATAGATGTTTTTAGAGTTAAGAATGCAGAGAATACATTAAATGTGATTCCAAGGAAATCCAACATAAATAAGACTTGTGACCAAGCAAAATCAAGAGACAAAAACACCCAGATTACACAAATTTAATCACAGAATTTCAAACACAGAAAAAATTAGAAAAATGGCCATCATTCTGCTGGATGAGATAGTTTATGAGTGCCACAATCATCATATGCATCATTTGTTAACATTTCAAGAGACCGAAACAGGGGATGAGTTTACTGAAATAATCATGGAGGCAAGTAGCGACGGTCCAAATACAAGAGTGCAATTGTTAACATTTATCATGCTCGTTGAATGGCCAGAGTGCATAGGCGACATCTAAACGAAGAAACCAGGCAAATACAAGAGGAAATTTCTATTCTTATTATGGATATGTAGAAAAATGAAGTAGGAAAGAACTTACTGAAAAAGCAATAAAATTTTGAAACCTTTTTCAAGAAAATTTGGGACCCAAATATTACGGGAGGATCAATATGCGAAAGATAAAAACCAAACCCTTTTTATTGATGTGAGAAGATTGTAATTCCATAATTTCCGGCTCTTTAGAAGTTTACCCGGGGGCTCGGAGCGAGATTACTCCATGATCGAGTTTGAAAGACTAAAAGAGGAGCGAAGAGAGAGGGGAGAGGGAGAGGGAGAGTAGCAGTTCCTTCTTCAATATTAGATGTACACAAGTTCTTAATATCTTCTCCATAGCTTTTTAGTTCACAGGAACTGCTTCCTTGGTTATCAGTTTTCACCGTTATTAGTGGTAAATTACCGTCTTCTGCAGTGATGGCTACACTCAGTTAAGATGGGGATGATCTCTGGGACTGTGCTCTGTCCTCAGTTAAGATGGGGATGATCTCCGGGACTGTGCTTCGTTCTGGTGGGTTATGATGTTTCAAATGGTTTTAGTTTGGTTCGAAAAATACCAACAAGTGAGATGTTCATCATCAATCTACAGACAACTATGTCGAGAACTGAAAAGACATAAATTGTGTGCTAGAAATTGGCGAATTAAGTCGGAACCCTGCAAACAAGAAACAAAAAAAGTTGTCCTATCAGTATACAGGGTCATTACTAGCAATCACAACACTGATACTCAGGCAAACTCTATGACTCCTATCTATAAAAAGATATGGAGTACTCCTGTAATGCCTAAAGTTCAGATCTTTATTTGGAAATGCATTGAGAACATTCTTCCATCGAAATGTAGGTTAGTCAATTACACTTCTAACCAGAATACTTTATTCAGTATGTGTAACAACAATCATGATGAAACAGTAGAGCATATTATCCTCAACTGTAGCTTTTCTAGATTTGTCTGGTCTCTGGTTCCTTAGGGTAATTTAGTCCTCTCAGATTCTGGATCTAATATCTCGATTTCTGACTGGATGAAGAAATGGTTAAATGGAAACTACTCTCAAGATCAGATTTGTTATATCTTCACGACTGCTTGGAGTATATGGAAAGAGCGATGTCGCAGTGTGTTTCAAGAGAAACAAGTTAATCAATTTTCAGTGTCATGGACTGCTTGTAAAACAGCCACGGAGACTCTAAATTCCATAGCTAACAGCAATAGCAATGTGCTACAACAACAGCACTCTGAGAATACTGTAGTAGAGTCTGTACTTCCAGAAAACATATCACATGACTGCAAAATTGTGTATTTTGATCCTTCTTTTGACACAGACACTCACAAGTCTGGTATTGGGTTAATCTTAACAGATTCAACAGGGAGCTATCAGGGATGCAGAACAATTGCAGGGCTAGCAAGAGACGCTGAGGAGGCAGAAAGCTTGGCGGCATTTGAAGCAGTTAGATGGCTCAAGCAGCAGAATTTCACCAAAATAGCTGTAATTGGAGATGCTAAAAACGTTATCTCCTTTTTAAATAAAAGTTCTAACCAGATTAGCTGGTCTAGTTCCACTATTTTAGAAGATTGTTTATCTTTTTCAAACTCTTTCTCTTCTGTCAAATTTAAGCACATTAACCGTGACTTAAATGGATTAGCAGACAAAGCTGCTAAATTCTGTAGAAGGAATGATGTAACAGGAGAATGGGGAAACACTCCTCCTCATTTCATCCTAGAAACCTTGCATTCCTCTTAATTTTAATACATTATTTTTTGTAGCAAAAAAAAAGAGAGGGAAGAAACGCTTTGCAATATAAGGACAAGCAAAATGCGTTTATGCAAACAGATACCTGACTGCAGAGCAAGCGGAGTGGGAAGGACTGTTGCAGGCTATGCATTGGCGGAAGAGCTTGGTACGCGACACGTTTGTTTTCTGCTGGATGCTCAATCAGTAGCTGAGGCAGCGAATGGGTACAAGAAAGCTAGTTGGGAGAATCTGTCGATCATATTAGACGTTAAAGAAAAGTTGCGCAGTTAATCTTTATGCAGTTGCAAGTTTATTAGTAAATTATGAAATAAACTAGCTGGTAAGTTGGCTAGGAATTCCCAAATTTCTAAAGTTTGGGTATCTTATTCCCCAAACTTCATTGTTAATACAGTCTTGGAAGGCAAGAACAATGTTTTGATTCATACATTAACAAACCTCGTTTAGTTGGGGTATATCAGAATTAAAAGGGGTACACCATAAATTTATCCACACTCCAAAAATTATCAGGGGTGCCAAATGGGGGTGAAAGTATCATTTTACCCTTCACTAATAATAAAACCTAAAAACCTATCAACACTTAACTCATCGTTCCCCGATTCATTCATATTCCAAAATAAAAAAAAATCTTCATCTCAATTGATCGTTGTAATCGTCGATTCAAAAACTTTAATCGACGATTAATTTCTTCTACAAACATGACTCATACGAAAGAGTATCAGTGAAAGATTGAGGACCCTAAACTCGTAGAGAAACTCAAAGGAAAGGTTTACGCTAGAAGCAAACAAAAATCAAATCGCAAAGAATTGGAAGAAGCTATAGCCCCAATTTGATAGTAAACGAACTAAAACCCACTGCTCTATTTGCTGTTTGCATTCTGTTTGTAACTGAAAAACTGCATTTACAGAAAGAGGGTCGTCACCTTCGAAATCACAATACCCTGACGACTTTTAGTATGCATGTTAAGACTATGAAAAGTCGTCATCTTATATGTTGTAGAAGATAACGACTCTCTGACTGAGTTTTCTGAAGATTTTGACGTAGTTTAGTATCGTTAGTGAATAATTAAAAATGATGATGATTCTTAATTTGTGAGGGTGACGACCCTTTTTTAAACATTGATGACTCTGGATGTTCAAAAACTACCTCTCTGTCCCAAAAATTGAAAGGGTCGTCAACTTATTTATGTTCGGTCGTCATTGCGAATATGAGGGTCGTCAGCTTATTAACACAGAGTCGTCATTGTCTAATTTACGGTCGTTACTATTTAGCATTTTTTGATAACGACCCTTCTTCTGTGAACATGAAAGTGAGGTATGATTTGTGCCTTTTTGTGTATGTCATACTGTAGTAAGATGGAAGAGATCAAGCAAGGAAAAAAAAAGTTGCCCACTCCTCCTTCCAAACCTCCCCGCAACAAGAAATTCTTGGTGTCTGGTCCTTATCGTGGAAAACATCCGAGTAAGGTATCTCTTTCTATCCGTGAACCCAGAGACAAAGGTAATTACCCGTCGGATTCCTCGGCTTCGTATTTTCTTGTTTTATCTGCTTCTCCAAGCGATGAATAAGAAGGAAAGGAAGAAGAAGAACTTCTGGTAGAAGGTGAAGAAGAAGAAGATAGTGATGGTGATGATGAGAGTAATGGTACTGGTGGTTCTGATGGTAGTGGTGGTGGTGATGATGAGGGTGGTGGTGATGACGATGCTGATGATGGTAATGATGGTGAAGAGGAGGAAGAGGATGAGGAGGCAGAGAAGGATGCCTCGTAGCTGCAAGTGGTACAAACGGAGGATAAAGTCCCAAATCAACCTAGCGGGAGGCACATTCCCCTCAAACATTTGCAGCTGGAACGTCTTAGTAACGGGAAAGCCACAAGAGAATCTAAAGATGGTGGAAAAGTTCTATTTGGATATCCCAGCTCGTGGGATCGTACCATCTTTGAGACCATCATATGAATCTAAAAACTTTGCTTTTTATTTGAGTAGTTGTTGCTAATTTTCTAATTTTGTATATTTATTTTTATATCTTTTGTAGGATCATAAGAATGTCGTACGTCTTTCTTGGCGCCAGTCTTCTTATGTAAAATAGGTGTTCGGAAACTAGAAGATGAATGTGCAAGAGTTAAAGAGTTTGTAGAAAATTATGGTTTGTATACTGCCATCAAGAACTCCGTGATTGCGTATGATAAGGTCGCAATACCATATTTTTGTGAGAAGTTTTATGATGAAGTCGATACCTTCTAATTCCTGTTTGGTGAGATGGCATTGAATCCTGACGATGCGCAGGTTGAAGGAAAATCCATTGGAGACAAATTCAAGAAACAGCTTACTTGATCTAAATTCATGAATTGAGCAAGAAGTTGTTTGGCTAGGATGCAGAGAAGACCGATGGCCTTTTTGTCCTTGGAAAGAAATACCCGAAGAAAGAGTTCAAACTTGTAAAAATCAATATATGTTGGGTCCAAGAAGAAGACAATGTCCCCCTCTCTGATTTTGAAGTTCGTGCAACGGTGGCCGCATATTTGTTGTACGTCCTTGCTTCGATTGAATTTCCCGACATCAAAGGAAACAGGGTCAGCGCCAACTATCTCCATCTTATGGATCCCTTGGAAGAGGTGAGTAGGTACTCGGGGGGACTGCCATTATAACACACTTGAATGGACAAGTATCAAAGGCATCTCGAGAACGAAATTCTCAAGTTAATGGGAATTTGGCCCTACTCCAGGTAATTGGAGTGATCAATTTTTTTTTTTAATTTTGTTGTTGTTGTATTTCAATCTTTTGATATTTAAGCTTGTTTTATTGTTTCGATGTTATTATAGGTGTGGATTTACGATAATTTTCCTTCATTGATCATGTTAGAGCATTGCTCGGTCGAACTCACAAGTGTTGCTATCTCAAGCTTGTTGTCAAATTTAGTTGTCAAAACTATATCTTGACTTCTAGTCTACATTTAATCAAATCTCGGATTAGGATAGAAGTGTGTAGTTGAGTATCGGTTATCACCGCGTTCTACCATTTGAAGGCGAAATCAACAACAGCTCTGGAGAACTTCTTCAACAAAAGATAAATGAAGACTGCACCACCTATTTCTCAAGTTTTCACCTTTCTATTTATGAGACATTGTCACATGACTAAATTAAATAGTACATGCATAACAGAAATTTCGAGTCAAGTTTATCTTGAATATCGTTCTCGAAATATCCTAAGCTTAAGAACATTTGTTCATAGTTGATGAATTTGGTTAAGAACAATTTATTTTTTATGACCTAATTATGATTCAAGATTTAATCATTTGAAAATAGCCTGGAACAGTGATATGTGTCATTGATGTTATTTAGAATGTTTCATATTGATTATTAGAGAGATATAGAACTACTGTAAATCTGGATACAGGACAATATGCATACCAGTTCACATACTGGGAGAACTTTTATAAGTCCAGAGCCGCAGTACATGTACCCTGTACACATACCGGCGTAGCTATAGTTCAGCAACGATTTTTTGGTACGCATACCCGGTATCCATACCATAAAAAGGCTATGGACTTGTGAACTAGGAAGGTACGCATACCAAGTATGCAAACCATAAAAGATCTGTGAGTTCCTCAACTCATTTTTGTCATAAGGGTATACATACCCGGTACACATACCATGACAAAAATATTCACGAACATGTATGGTACACATACTTACCTTCTAATATTTTCAGATGCATCAAAATTATTTCTATGAGATAATCGACATTTGAACAACTCTCTAAAAACACTATCTAGACATGATTGATCACATTTGTGACTCAAGATTAAAGTCTTTAAGTGTTATATGAAAATGGTTAAGCTTATCGTTCAATTGGCTAGTTTCGGCTAACCTTTCATAAATAAGTATTTGTACACGGTTCGGTTATGGTTCATCCTAACCAGAGTGTATATTCTGCTATGTTAATCTCAGGTCAAGTTTTTCATCTAACGGTGATTATTGATTGCTTGACTACGTTAGCTTAAATCTAAAGCAACCTTGATTTTGGAAGTCTATATAAGGAGAACCTCAAACTAGAGAGGAAAGTCTGTATAAGCAACCTTAGTGTATATTCGTGTTGTTTTTGGTGGAGCCATCTATCTGGAGAGGAGAGTACCCTAGTTCAGCGAAATCTTTTACGACCGCTCGTTTAAAGACTTCCGTGGGATCAAGAAGCTCTACAAGTACCGTTGGTGTGAAGCTAGATAATTACATTGTTATTGTAGTTTTCGGTTATTGATTTGATTGACTAACGGTTGTTGAAACTTTGATTGCACCTAGTTTGTTTATTCTTGAGAACCTTCTCTTCTGATATAAGGCTCACTCAAACTAGATCAAGGTATCGAACGAGATTTTTAGAACCATTTTCAGATCTAAAGACATCTTGTGATAATCCATTGTTAACAGACTCCGTTATGTGTGTGATTGATCACAAGAGGATTCAAGTTGTGTTGTGCAGGTTATTATTAAAGACAAACGATGATTTTCTTATTAGTTTTCGTATCTTGTGAATTTAGTTCACAAACCTTGATTGGCTGGGATCCAACTAGAATTATGTTTATCTTTGATAGACTTGATTGTCTAGTTGCGTGAGATTGGCATCACTTTATAATTGCTCTTTGAGTTCTATATATCTGGTTATTTCGGTAATCAAAGTTTAAATTGATCTAACCATACAAAGGAGTTTATTAGATTAAACGGAAGAGCCTTTGTTAACGACTCAAATATCTTATTAACAAGATTGAATAGAGTGGTTACCAAACAACTTTATCCTTTACTATTTGGAATACGAGCAAAATGATTTGTGATTCACGTGCGTGACTCTAGAAGTTGAAGGCGCAGGGATACTAAGGAAACCAATTAGCTAGGTGTAGTCTACTTGGTCTCAACCATACGAAGTTGGTATTATATTTTGTATAGCGGCTTAATTCTGAGAAAACTCAAAACTGGACTAGGTCCCGGGGTTTTTCTGTTTTTGCTGTTTCCTCGTTAACAAAATCTTGATGTGTCATTTAATTTATCTCCGCATTATAATTGCTATTATAATTAAGTAAATTACACACGTACGCTAATCCAAGTCACTTGATATTGATCATATAGTGTTTCGGTATTATACCGTACCTATTATCAAGTGAACACTTTGTTGTTGTATTGTGTCGATCTCGTATCCACAGGCAATCACACAAAGTGTATACCATAGTTGTTGTATGTCTCAACTTTGTCCATAGACGATCACACTTGGTATCGGATTTATAGGTTGATATTTAAAAGATTGTGGTGTATTTGGGTACCCTCGTCTTTTCACAAGGTTATTTCCTTCCATGATGGCATGTTCCTTAGACTCGTATCTTGCTGGTAAAGATCGGAGAATTTTCATCACAATGTCCTTTTGGGGAATAGTCTTCCCTAACACATAAGATGCATTAACAATTCCAGGAACTTTTTGATTAAACTCATCAAACGAATCTTCATCAGACATACGAAGATTTTCCCGGTAAGAATTTAGGTTTTGAAGCCTAACTTCTTTCTCTGAGGTATTTCCTTCGAATACGGTTTCTAAGATATCCCAAACATCTTTAGACCTAGTGCACGAAGTCACATGATGTTGAAGATCTTGGCTTATGGCGTGAATAATTGTATTTAACCCGTCAGAATTATGCTTTGCAGCACTTATCTCAGTTTCGCTATATTGTGCTAATTCTTTCTCAACAGTGTTTCCGTCTCTAATAACTGTGGGAGGATTGTATCCTATAACCACAAGTTTCCATTTCTCAAAGTCACGGGCTTGTAGAAAGGAATGCATAACAATTTTTCACCATAAGTAATTTGTGCCATCAAAGGATGGCAGTACGTTTATCGAGATTGCACTCCTGTCCATATAGTCGGATTTCCTCAAACACATACTTATTAGCCCGGTCTTACATGTATTTGCCTGCTTTGATACCAATTTAAAATGTGGGGGTACCAAAATATACCACCAACTTTTCTTAGGCAACCTGCATGGACTAAACTCAAATATAATACTGAGAGTTCAACTTAATGAATCTCAATCAGAAAATGTATAAGAGTTTGTATCTCTTTCTCTTACAATCAGAATGTTTACAGAAGCAAGTCCGTGAACCTGAATACGTGTGAGAGTTCTTGGATGATTCCGAAGATCAATATCCAAGAATCAATCAAGTCGTATCCAACAAACAAGGATGAATAAAAAATAACACCGACACCAAATTTTTTGTTAACGAGGAAACCGCCAATGCAGAAAAACCCCGAGACCTAATCCAGACTTGAACACCAAATTGTATTAAACCGCTACAGACACTAGCCTACTATCATAACTTTGGACTGGAACGCGGTTGAGACCGAATTAAACCTTCACAGCAATTCAGTTATAATCGCGCTCCTTACGCCTCTTGAATCCCAGCAGGACTCCGCGTGATTAATTCCCTTAGCTGGCGTCCTTTACAGCCTAAGAGTTGCTTCAACTCAATTAAAGACTTTAAGCCAATCAGCCTCCCACAGATAAGCCTATATGTGATTTCCATTCTGATCAAAGATGAAGGTGAAGTAGGAAATCGATTGCAATAGAAAAAGTATAGCAAACCTTAAAATCCGGTCTTATGACTCCCGAAGAGCATCCTAGATTATTTTTCACCTCACAAGTCGAAACTTGTGGAATCACATATTTTGAGACGAAGAAACTTTGTGATTTCTATCTATCTTGTTTGTTGGAGAAAAGCTTAACAATCAAAACAAGATCAGGATACACAAACTATCAGGATAAAAATAGTTGGACTTGGCTTCACGAATCCCTAGGTGAAGTCTTTTTAGTCGCTAAAGCCTAGAAGGGTTTTAAGGAGAGGACGACTCTAGATTACAACTAGGACACACAAGAATAATGTCAGGGATTCTAAGATCCCAGTTGTTTGAGGTCCTCCTTATATAGACTTTCAAGATCAAGGTTGCTTTAGGTTTAAGCTAAGATAGCTTTGGAACCAAGCAATCAATAATCACCGTTAGATGAAAAACTTGACTTGAGATTAACATAGTAGAATATACATTATGGTTAGGATGAACAGTAACCGAACCGTGTACAACGACATGTTCATGAAGGTTAGCTGAAACTAGCCAATTGAACGATAAGCTTAACCATTTTCATATAACACTTTAAGACTTTTCTTGAATCACACGTATGATCAGAAATGTCTAGATAATGTTTTTAGAGAGTTGTTCAAATACCGATTATCTCATAGAAATAATTCTGATGCATCCGAAAATATTCGACATGGTAAGTGTGTATACCGGGTACGTGTACTATACATGTTCGTGAATATTCTTGTCATAGTACATGTACCGGGTATGTGTACCCTTAAGACAAAAACAAGTTCAGGAACTCCCACATCTTTTATGGTATGCGTACCTTTCCGGTTTTAAAACCAACAGATCTTTTCCGGTTTGCATACTAGGTATGCGTACCTTTCCTGGTTCACGATCAGCAGACTTTTTATGGTATGGATACCGGGTATGCGTACCAAAAACTCGCTGCCGAACTATAGCTATGCCGGTACGTGTACTGGGTACATGTACTACGGCTCTAGACTTATAACAGTTCTCCCAGTATGTAAACTGGTATGCATACAGTCTTGTATCCAGATTAACAGTAGTTCTATATCTCTCTAATAATCAATATGAAACATTCCCAAATAACATCAATGACACATATCATTGTTCTAGGCTATTTTCAAATGATTAAATCTTGAATCATGATTAGGTTATAAACAATAAATTGTTCTAAACCGAATTCATCAAGTATGAACAAATGTTCTTAAGCTTAGTCATATTTCGAGAACTATATTCAAGATAAACTTGGCTCGAAATTTCTATTATGCATTAATTGTCTAATTTAGTCATGCGGCAATATCTCAAAGATAGAAAGGTGAAAACTTGAGAAATTGGTGGTTCAACCTTCACTTACCTTTTGATGTTGAAGTTCTCCAAAGCTCTTGTTGATCATCGCCTTTAAGCTGTAGAACACAGTGATATCCGAATCTCAACTACACACTTTTATCCTAATCCGAGACCTGACTAAATGTAGACTAGAAATCAAGATATAGTTTTAACAACTAAATTTGACAACAAGCTTGAGATAGCAACACTTGTGATTTCGACCGAGCAATTCTCTAACACCGTTGATCTACGTAAAATAAGTGTTCACCCGAGTCGTTATTTGTTGCGCGGTATTATTTGACGAGACTGCATTTTATACTGCTACTAGTTCACTACCGTTTGGTGAGTCGAGCAATAACATTGTTCATGACGTTGAAGAAAATGTTGACCGAATTTATACGTAAGAATTAACTATCAATAGGATCTTTGCTAAAAAAGGCAGATGTATTTCCAACAACATGGTGAATAAATAAATATTTAAACGAAAGATGGCGACAACTTTAGAAAGAAACAATTTCGAGTCAACAATAGCATGCTTCCCACAAAGAAGGCTCCAACTTAGATCAAGATCATCGTTATCACTTGAACATTTATTTATATGCTTTGTGTTTGTAAGAAGTTGTGTCATCTTCAAGTGTTGTATGGGCAATTATATGAAGAAAGCACCGATTATTCAAGTCTTATCGGTCTAGAAGGACCGATTCCCTATTGGGGATATCTAGCAAAACTGATCCCTACCTATTGGGGATCTCTAGCAGAACTCATCCCCATGGCAAAACCTATTTCCTATCTCACGTACACTTTAGGGTTTGTGCGATTTTGGAAGTTGGGTTTGTGAAAAGACGAGGGTACCCAAATACACCACAATCTTTTGTTTTCAACCTATAAGTCCTCTTACCGAAAGTGATCGTGTATGGACAAAGTTGAGACAATACAACAAATCGGTATTCACACTTTGTGTGATTGTCTATGAATACGAGATCGAGACAATACGACTAACAAAGTGTGATACTTGATAATAGGTTCAGAATTAACCAAACTTTATAGGATCACTATCAAGTATATCAGAGTTAATGTTTGTGTAATTTACTTTAAATTATATAAACAAATATGATCGCGGAAAACAAAAGTAAATCACACAACAAGATTTTGTTAACGAGGAAAACTGCATGTGCAGAAAAACCCCGGGACCTAGTCCAGAATTGAATACTCTCAGAATTCAACCGCTATACAAAATATACACCAACTTCGTATAGTTGAGACTAAGCAACTACCCCTAGTTCACTTAGTTTCCTCAGTATCCCTGCGCTTACGACTTTGATGAGTGCACGTACTGGTACAATTCCTTTGGATCGTATTCCAAACAGTAAAGGAACAACAAATCTGTTTGGTAACAACTCTATTGATTCTTTCAAGATAAAGATATCTCAAGTCGTATGCAAAGGCTCTTCAGTTTAATCTAATAAACTCATTTGCCTGGTTAGATCAATCTATCCAATAACTACAAAAGTAGTTAAGTTTAGATTCGCAATCAATCAGTATAGATTCAAACAAAAACTATAAACTGATGCCGATCTCACGCAACTAATCAATCGAATAAATCTGATTCTAGTTGGATCCCAGTCGATCAAGGTTTGTGCACACATAAAGATATGAGAACTAAATAAGAAATCTTCTTCGTCTTAAAATCTTCTTTAATCTTCAATAAAAACCTACACAGCACCACTTGAACCTCTTGTGATCAATTACACACAGAATGGAGTCTGTTAACAATGAATTATTACAAGATGTCTTTCGATCTACAAACAGTTCTAAAGATTCCGTCGATACTTCGATCTAGTTTGAGTGAATCTTATATCAGAAGAGAAGATTCTCAAGACTAAACAAACTAGGCGCAATGAAAGTTTCAACAACCGTTAGTCAATCACATCAATCGAAAACTAATAACACTACAATTATCTAGTTTCCAAGCAGCGGTACTCGTAGAGCTTCTTGATCCCACATAAGTCTTTAAATGAGAGGTCGTAAGAGATTTCACATAATTAGGATACTTTCCTCTCCGATTAGACGTCTCCACCAGAAACAACAAGAATGAAGTTTGCATGGCTCTTAGGATAGTTTGCTAGAAATGCAAACTTAGGTATTTATAGACCATGGATGTTTGGACACCAAGGAATTTCCAAAATCGAAAACATTCTCAAGATATGCAATGAATTCCAAAATCGGTTTTCCTAATTCCAATAAATGTTTGTCCAAAATTTCCGAAATCTCTCAATAGAAAATCTCCAATTAGTAAATGCACATTACTAATTTTTATTCTCTAGATATATGCATTTAATTGCTGGTAATTAAAGCGTATAAAACCAAAAACCTTAATTAAAAGATTCCAAATTTATTTCGGCACATGATCTCCTTGAGTACTAAGGAATATCTTTGAACAATAAATGATAAGAGTTATTGTACGTGTTCAAAGTATGTTGACATCTTGAAGATTAAGGTAATCGTTTATACCTTATAAAAGTAATCAGGTAGGAATCGATATTACCCAATAGAAATAATCAGGTAGGATCGGTTATACCAATCACTAGGACCGGTCACACAACCTCTTATGATCGGTCACACCAATTACAGTGATCGGTTACACCAATTACCTTATAAAAATAATCAGGTAGCGACCAGTACTACCTTATAAAAATAATTAGGCAGGATTGGTTACCTCTATATATGGTATCTACTTGTGATCGGTCACACCAGTCACTAGGATCGGTTACACCAATTACAAGGATCGATTACACAAGCTCTTGTGATCGGCCACACCTATTACTAGGATCGGTCACACCAATTACAAGGATCGATCATACCATCACATGGTGATTACTTAGGATCGGTTACACCAATTAATAAAAACCAGTCATACCAAGTCATAAGTCAGGCATTGTGATTAGTTAAACCAAGATACATAACCTAAGTTAAGATCGGTTCTACCATCTCACACATATTGGTCATCCAAAGATTTGCAATGAATAGCCGAACCAGTAAGCCTAATGATTTCCATTTCGATTCATAAAACAATTTCATGAATGTACTTCCTTTAAACGAATGTAAAACATTGTTTCTTATGATGAAATCTTCACCATAACCCATTCACATAATCATAACAGTATATACAAGATTATGTCGATGTCAAATCTACGAAGTTCAAAAGATAAGCGTTATACTTCGTAGTATAATTCCCTAATACTATGATCATACAAATATGACTATGTCACATCACTAGAGTATCATACAATAGGTACAGTATATACAGTTTTGCAGTTATGTTTTCAATATAGCACGACTTGAAAGATACGTTAGGAATGGAAAAGTTCAAGTCAATATTACTAACCTCAAGAGGAAGGATGATGTCGTCGTTGTAGTTCGCTTCTTCTTCACATTCTTCAGGTCTTCGGAGTAATACTTGTATGTCTCAACATTTCTATACTTTCTAGTCTAACCTAAACGAAGTTGACTCTAGTATATAATCAAGCGACTTTAGATGAGATTTGGCACACTAAAATATGACAACCAAACTTGACATACCAACGCTTGGTGAGTTCAACCGAGCTATGCTCTAACAGTTTGCAATATAGGAAAGTTCAAGATGTCAATATTATGAGTGATTTGAACATGTGTACAAATCTTATGTTTCATTGATCAAAGATATTCCTTGATACTCAAGGTGAGATCCCAAACCAAAATGTTTGAGAATTTTTTTGTTAAAATTTTCGAATATATATGTTTTGTTTTTCCAGCAAACAAAATATATATCTGGAAGATACATTAGTTAAGTATCTTATATGCTAGCTAATATTGAGTTGTAATCCAAGAGGTATTTTGGTATGACAGCTGAATATTGGTTGGAATTAGACAAAAACCAAAAACAGGTGTTTATTGCATATCTTGAGAATATTTTCGGTTATGAAAATCCTTGGTATCCAAACTACTTGGTATATAAATAACGAAGTTTGTTCTTCTTACAAACTTATCCCTAGGCAGGCTGACAACTTCATTTTGTAGTCATTGCTGTAGCCAACTAATTGTATTACAAGTAATACTATATTGGAGAGGAGAGTAACCTAATTAGGCGAAATCTCTTACGCACGCTAGTTTAAAGACCTCTGTAGTATCCAAAAGCGTCTAGATAGTACCGTTGGTAGGAAACTACAATTTTCATTGTTGTTTTAGTTTTTGATTATTGATTTGATTGACTAACGGTGGTTGAACCTTGATTGCACTTAGTTTGTTTGTTCTGAGAACCTTCTCTTATGATATATAAGGTCACTAAAAATAGATCAAGGATCGACATATATCAGATTTATTTTCAGATATGATGATAGGCTTGCGATCATCCATTATTAGTAGACTCCGTTCTGTGCGTGATCGGTCACGAGGGAATCAAGTTTTTTTGTACAGGTACTTTGAAGAGATTGAAGATTTGAAAACAAGAAGATTTCTTATTGATTTCTTATCTTTGTGATTTAGCTTTTTGCACATACTTGATCGGCTGGGATCCGAACTAGATCTTGTTTATCTTTGATATATATATTATTGTTAGTCGTAGTAGATCGACAATCTATCATTTGTTGGTGCTCTTCAATATCTGAATATGATAGTTTGTATACCTAGATTTTGGTTATCTTGATAATCTTGATCTTGGTAGATCTTCCCAACAAAGGAGTTTGTTAGATGAAACGGAAGAGCCTTTGTTGAACTCAACATATAATATCTGATTTACTTCTTGAGATTGGAAGAGTGGTTACCAAACAGATTAGTCCTTTACTGTTTCAGAAGACGATCCAAAGGAGTTCAGTGCTTGAAGTCTTCACAGTGGCTGAAGCAACTTAAGATAGTGGACTCTATCTTAGGATTCACGTGCGTTGTCCAGATTGGATGTAGGTGCAAGGATACTGAGGAAGCTAGGTAACTAGGGGTAGTTTACTTGGTCTCAACTATACGAAGTTGGTAGTGGTCTTTGTATATCGGCTAAATTATGAGAGTATTCAAAACTGGAGCAGGTTCCAGGGTTTTTCTGCATTTGCGGTTTTCTTGTTAACAAAATCTTGTTATGTCTTTACTTTTACTTTCTGCAATTATAATTAAAGTTAAATACACTGTACATTAATCCAAACAATTGGGTTGATCCCTATAGTTAAAGTTTGGTTCGAAACTAATACTATATACCAAATGTATACTTTGTTGTCGCTATCTTCTTGACAATCTCTGTCTATATTAGATCACACACGGTATCGGACTTATAGGTTGATATCGAAAAGATTGTTGTGTATTTGATACCCTCGTCATTTCATAGTGCATTTGTAAAAGAAACATATCATCCAAAATTTAGATTCAAATGCATTGTCTTTCAGGTTTCATACAAAAATTGGCACCGAAATTATGAAATAATTATGTCAGTATACAATTAGTTTATTATACAATCAGTTTATTATAATCAACATTATTTCAAAATTATAAGGCGCATATTAATAAGAGTTACATTAAATTAGCCAATGTTAGTATATTATAGTTGACATCTGTTTAAAATAATTGATGCATTAATTATAAGATTTGATAAATTAATTAATATTGGTATACTATAATCAAGAATGATTAAAAATAATTTGGTGCATTAATGTATGGATTTTATTAAACCAATTAGTATCGGTATACTATAATCAATCAATCAACATTTGCTGAATAATAGAGAAGATCCATTAATATTGACAAAATGACAATGTATATGTTAATGTGGTATTTTCAACACTCCATACTACCTAGTTTACTTACCTAAATAGATTTTTTTTTGGTCCAAAAATACTTGCTGTACTTCGTATTTCTTCACTTTTTTATGCTAATCTACCCCTAAGTTGAAATCAGGTCCTGACATGGAGAATTGTGTAGTTCAACTTTCTAGACACACTCTTAAATACTACTCTATGTATATTCCTTTATCACTTCTTCTCTTGAGTTAAAGTTTTCTTGTTTTGAGTTATTCCAAGTTTAGAACAAAAAACTAGGACTTCTAAAAACGGGGAACATAAATACTAGCTTAGGGTAATTGTGGAAAAAAAAACTATTTTCTTTGTATTTCTTAATCTTTGTGCAAAATCCTATATTTGCAAGTAAACTAAAACATGATGAGTATATGCAAATGAAAATCTCTTAATATCCATTAGCTTGTTAACTACTTTTCCTATTGTTTACTCAATTTTCACATAACATTAACGAATTATGTGATTTTATTCTCATTGCTTAATTATTGATCATCGATAATTAACCATGGAAGTTCAAAGCAGACGAGGTAAAGTTACGTGTTACGGAGTATACTTATGCTTTCGTTAGTGAGGAGATTAATCAAAGAAAAAAATTTAACGTACGATTAATTGTCACTTTTAATAAATGATTTAGTATTAATTTTGTACCTTACAGTTTAAATAAAGCTATAAACTCGTGGTGCCATATTCTAATATTATGCAAAGAGGATTTATAAGAAGAAAAAGGATTATCAATGATTTTATTTTCTTAAGGAAATGGGTGTAATCAACGATGGAAATATGATGAAAATTTAGGCGAGATAAAACAATTTAATGGATTAAAATTTAAATTTCTAAAGGGCCTAAAAAGAAATTCCACGAAAAATCTTTGAAAAACTACATTATAGGTTAGGGCACCCCAACGTGAGATTAATGTTATAACATCTGTTCCTTGACTATAATTCCATGTAATACAGTTTGATATCACCTTAGTTATAACCCAAGACTTCAGAAATTTTAATTAAATGTTTAAATCAGATTTAAACTTGAATAAGATAATATGCTTGGTATGTATTTTTTATTGTTTATTATAAGGAAAATGACACATTACATGTGCATCAGTATAGTTTATACTAGGTATTCAAACCTACCATTAATTGGAAGAATTTATTTTTCAATTCAAGGAAATACATATCTCTATATTATGTTTCATATATAAATATCATCACATATTCTTCATCCAAACTCACCATTCTCAAAACAAAACAAAACAAAACAAACAAACAAAAGAAAAAGACTCATTTTCTCCATATCTACATTACCCATTTCTAACAATCTTTTCAAAGAGAATGAAGATGTCTGCAATTTTCACGGTTTTAATGATACTAGGTTTATCTGCATCTTCATCGATAGCTCAAAATGCCCCAGCTGAAACACATTGGTACAAAGACCCTACGTTGTTTATCGATTATCTTAGAGGAGAGATCGGCTTGTGGAGGCTTAATGAACCCCATGGTGACCCTATTGTGTCAAATAATGGTGTAGTGGGTGACTTCACAAATTTAGGAACTGTCCCAGATTATCTATCTTTGGTTGATCATTCTTTTCAATGGAAGAAGAGCGATTTCGACGGTATAGCGGATTTCATATACAAATATGATTGTCTAGTAAACGTTTATGGTGAGCTTCTTCCCATAACTTTTCCTCGTGATAGATTCAACAACTACCTACCTCAAATGAGTAAACCAGTAAGATTTTGGGCGCGTGAGGTACTAAGCATGCCCAACTATGGTTTATCAGTTCCTTCAATTCCATACCGTGAGGTTACTTATGTAGGTGGAGGGCCTGCTCCTGTGCAACCTAGTCCTAAGGAAACACAATTAGCTGCAGAATTGGCTGAGTGTGAAGAGGAACGTGCCGCTCTTGAAGATAAACTTAAGAAAGAGAAGAAAGGTAAGATAATTTGTATTGGTCTTCTCGGAAAGTCGGGCAAAAAAATTGGCTTATTGAACTAATTTCGAGTTCATAAAGGCTAACTTCGTGTTTGCTTTGGATTTGTGTGTTCCTTTTCATTTTTGTTTCCATGTTTGTTGAGTATGGTGTTTAAGTTTTCCTTTATTGTGTCCGTACGAAATAAGATATGCTGATCTTGATGATCAGATAAGTTGTAAAGGTTCGGAAACTCGTAATAAATTAAGTGTGTTTGTAAGTGTGAAAACTAATAATATATATTGGGATTAAAAGTTC
The DNA here is from genome assembly GCA_023531105.1 of Papaver atlanticum. Classification (NCBI taxonomy): domain Eukaryota; kingdom Viridiplantae; phylum Streptophyta; class Magnoliopsida; order Ranunculales; family Papaveraceae; genus Papaver; species Papaver atlanticum. The sequence goes on from JAJJMB010000948.1 coordinate 6,314,703, forward strand.
ATTAGTACTACTTACCTCCGTCCAAAATTAGTTGAGCTAGTAGTACATTTTAGATTTGATTTATCTCTCAAACTATACCACGGATATTAGTAAATTTTATATCATTGAAAAACATTTTAAAACACCTATGTAACGAATATAAATATGATTATCAAATGATATAAACTCAATTATTAATGAGACAAAATTTAAAAATGACTAGCTCAACTAATTTGGGACGGACGTTATCAGAACCCCATAGGGTATACTCAATGCAAAAATCTTAATGCTTATTAAGTTCCTCATCAGTCATCACATTGTATGGGCGCACTGGAAAGCTGCTGGAAGTTTACGGAGTTTGGCGCTCTTTGAGTCTACCTTTCCGAAAAATATCAAATTTTAGTTATCTGAGTAAGATTCAGGTTTTGGTCGACTTAAAAGATATATCTGACGCTGATAAGTTTTCGGGAATGGCCATCGGATAATCTAACTTATGATATTCGCATTGCGAATGTCCTATTTGGAGCTTATGCTAAGGATGCATAAGCTGGAGAAAGCTGAGGAACTCAAGGAAGTAGCAAGGAGGAACGCAGCAAAGGCTAATGTCAGAACTTGGGAGAAAAACGGGGACATGAATTCTGCTGTAATTGTGTCACCGATGCAATTCAACAGGGAAGAAGGGATGGAAGCAATTGGAGTTCCTCAAATTAGGTGGTTCAGACTCTGATGTCGCATTTCGAGCAGGATCGAGATGTTGAGGGTGCAGAAGCGTTCATTGAGATGGTTAAAGATGGTGATGATGAGTTAGAAGGGTGCAGAAGGCTGATGATGAGTTAGAAGTGAAGGTATTTGAGTCACTGTTACGGACATAAGCAGCTGCTGGTAAGACTAGTCAAACGATTCGTAGGTGGTTAAAGATGGAAAATGTCAAGGTGAGTGAAGAAGTGGCTGGAGTGTTGATGTCAGCAACCACAGGGGACTCGGTGGAATCTCAGTAATTGTAAGTTCTGCTTAGATGCGTCTTGTTAACATAATTCATTTTTTATCCATGTAAAGGTTTGCTGATAAGAAACAAATTCTCTATTACTATTGCAGTTGCCTTATTGGAATTATTAGTGGATAGAAGAACTGATAAACAAACCACCACATGTATTTGAATTACAAGCACTTATCCTTCTAAGACAACGGTCCTCGATGCGGTTTGACCATGTGAGCCATGATCTGTCCTAGGATTGCGAAAAGAAAGTTGGTCTACTTTAAAGTTGGGATTTATCAGATATCATTGTCATTACAAGTGCAGGCACTTTGAACTGCTCATTCCAGTGTTTAGTTGTAGCCAATGTTCAACATGGTTAACAGTCTGATGAGGTTGCAATTTGGGGTGACCTCTCAGTCTGCCCATGTATCTGCCCTGACCTTATTTCTCGTGGCTCTAGCACTTAATTCATAGTTTCGTAGGAAGAGTCTTAAAGTGTGGTCTCTTACCAGTAGCTAATGATATGTTCAGTTGAGAGGGGATAAAGTGCAACTAATTATGAAAAGTCTCTACCATTACTAACTGTCCATGTGGTTAATCATGTAAAACACATTTTATGTTAGCCTCTACACCTTACTGTCACAACCCTTCGGTTCCATATGCATTTCATGATTCAATTTTGGTTTTATGACTAGTACGGTCAAAAATCTGCTGCATCATAAACGAAACTGGATCCTTTGGTTCTATGCAGGGGGCCTTATAGGCTTTAATGATTCAAATTTTGATTTTGTGTCTAGTATGGACAAAAATCTGCTGCATCATAATCGAAACTGAATCTGGAAGATCTTATGAATTGTAAAACATATTAATGTTCAACATAACCGCAATTGTGAAATGCGGCAAGTGGTTTTAGATAGGATGAATTGAGTTGAATATGGGTTTCTCCAAGTAATTTGGCATTTTAAGTAATATGGAGGAGTGAGGAGTCTCGCTAGTCATAATTTTTGGTCTCTTTACAGCTCATTCTGTTTGTGCTAATCGTCAATCGACCATTGCTATTTATTTCATGAAGTGAGTGTTGTATGTCTTCGTCTCATTTTAAATTAATCAACAATATATGAAATGTCTCTTTTGCAGTCTGATTGTCTTTACAACACTGGATGGAACGGATGATCCACGAAGAGTTGTTGGCCATCTTCACCAAGAGTATCCTCAAGCCACTCTATTTGCAGTTGGAACAAGCAGCAGCACTGATGTTCTTGTTTATGGCCGCTACTGATGTTTGTGTCTTTCTGGCTTGCCGGTCATTTGTTTATATTAATAGAAGTTTGAAATTATTTTTAGATGCGGGACAACGGGAGGTATATTATTGTTGAGCAGTATCCATATTTCAGATTGTAACTCTGGAATAAGGGCAACCAACATCTTGGATAGCCTCATGTAATCTATCCATATTTCAGATTGTAACTCTGGAATAAGGGCAACCAACATCTTGGATAGCCTCATGTAATCTTTCTTTTGGTGTTTTAATATACGACTAATTTACAAAAATAAAAGAAAGAAAAAGATAATCAATATCAGGTTTTAGGGTTTTAGCGCTTTACCATTGGAGCAATCTTGCCTGAACAAGCATCAATAAGGTAGACAGTTTGTCAGTCAATCAAATCGGGGGATGGTTATCTTGAATGGTCTTGCCCTCGGGTAAGTTGCATCTAGGCAAGGCAGGCCGGCGTAAACACTTTTTGCCATACATTTATGGATGTTTTGGGGTAAAAACTGATTATGCTAGTTTTGGAAATTTGGGTGTGTTGATGAGAAACGAATCCAAACCCCCAAACAAATGCACTGCACAGGAGTACTTTAGATTCGAGAGATCAATCTATACAATCCTGGTCTAAACCAAGAAATGGCCGTTCCAGTCTTGCTTCGGTCACAAAATGAAGGAGAAGGGTTGATCTTAGGGAGGGAAGCGAAGAAGGTGTTGAGATCAGAATGGTTAACTCTGAAGGTGTGGCTATTTTATGACTTGTATCAAAATATGGAACTGGCTTGCAGAATGTAAGCTATCAGTTCTTTGATGATTTTCTGGATACTGTGTTGTTAACCAAAACTCTGTTGTTGGTTGATTTATATTAGTCATAGTTGCACGCACCCTGATCTCATAGGAACTGGAATAGTTGAGTGATAGAGGAGTGGGATCGTGCAGGATGGTGAAAGCCACGTCTCCACTATGAGGGGAAGACTGGGTGGTTTCGTCCCACTACTTCTCTATCATCACTAACTTTCCGCCTTTCCTGACACTTTCTTGTAATAGGCGTGTTGCACGCCGCGCGCTGTAGACCGCCAGACCAATACCCTGATGAACATCCCCCAGTTTGTGAGATGTTTGATGTCTCGAGTATTTTCGTGGAAAATATGCAGCAGGCTGCTGAATGGGTCTTGTTTGCAAGACCTAGTTATTCTGACCAATCACACGCAAGCTAGGTGGCGGGTGGTCATGTGTGAGTAGCTGCCAGGAGCTATCTATGTACATTAAAGATGTGGTGATCGGTCCCTATAGGAGAATGGTGGCTGGTAGCCATTTTGACATCCTATTGGTTGTCCCAAATTAAATATAAACCGGTTAAGTTGGCTAGCCAAGTTGGATGGCTGAGATGATTTGCAGAAGTTTGTGCTAATTCATGAAATTTCGTAATCAGAAAATTCAGATGTCAGACCCTCACTAAAACTGCTGTAGAATTTTCATACGAACTCGGATTTTGACGATACGCCACTCCATTCTTATCAGAAAAGAATTTCCTATCTTCCCACTCGGGAATATTTAGGTTTTGAGATCGTTTAGGAGGTTAAAACAGTCCGACGGTGAAAACTCAGGAAGAATTCAGGAGGAATTCTGTCAGTTTTCAGCCATGACCTAGCTCGCCTTTTAAGCTGTATCTTTTAGATAGTTAATCCTATTGATGTGATTTTGTAGTATGTTATGATAGACATACATACAAAACTTTTGGAATGTAGCTCATACTAAAATTGTTTACCAAATGCTCCCAGTTGTTCGTCCAATCTTTGGGTGATCGTTTAGAATCCATATGGGTAGGCCGCGGCGTGGACAATTGTTCCTTATGGAAGAGGGGTGGCCGTTGATCATGGCCACAGATCGTTATGGAAAAGGGGGTGGCCGTTGATCATGCCACAACTCATTATGGAAAAGGGGGTGGCCGTTGATCATGGCCACATCTCGTTGTGGAAAAGGGGGTGGCCGTTGATCATGGCCACAGCTCGTTGGCTGCCTAAAATAAGGGTTAGGCCGGCTGATTCGTAGCCTTAGCATGGCGCGTTCATGGCCGGCATGAAGCGGTAAAAATAACAAGTAGCATATTAGCGTAACGACGCTACAATGGCGCACTGGCGCCTGCCAGTGGCATATTGGCGTAGTGGCGCCTGCCAGTGGCATATTGGTGTTAGATCCAAATATGACTCAACGATATTGGCTTCTAGTTGTTGTATCAAACTTAATGCCTAGGTGGTATTATTTGACATGGGACAACATAGTGGTCAAGGCCAAATTAGGGTTTGGCATTTCCCAAAGTGGCGCGTGCGGCTATG
>JAJJMB010000948.1:6319270-6330325 GCA_023531105.1 Papaver atlanticum
ACTAATTTAATGTTAAAGGGCAGCATAACTTCGCGTGCCTCTGATTGAGTACTTCCACACGCATCTCAATCCTGACACTTCGGGAGATTCATGCTACTCGGATGAGAGCGAACATTAGTCGTCATGTCATGTCAAAATCAAGAGTTCGACTGGGAACATAGAATGGAATGAATACTCGGCAGGCTCCGACATTAGTGAGTAATGCAACTAGGAGCTTAAATACTCATTAGGCTCTATACTAGTGAACAATTCATCTAGGAGCTTGAGTTTCAATATAATATGAAGAGAGACATAGGCACTCATCAGATTCTGATATATTCTTCAAATTCCTTGCGGAATATAGACATATCAAGGTCTACTACTTCTGATGCTGGGTCAGGTAGGCAGACTTTTACAGTTTTCGCCCTATACTAAAAACCACCATCAACAATGGGATAATTCTTTACGAGATAGTCCCTAGCCTACCCTGAACTTGTTTCGGGACAAAAGGCTCTGGTTTTTGGTTATCTTGAATGGATGATGTTTGCACTTTTATTATTTGGTGACAGTTATGTCTGCATTGGAGTGAACACAGACTCAACCCACATTAGAAAGAAATTGGAGCAGTAATGAAAGCTCTCCTCCTGTTTCAAAAGGTTTGAACAATTTTTTTTCTTTGTGGTATATATAATGACATCTCATTTAACAGTTGCTTTTTGCTTCGACAGCATATATAACTCTCATTTCAAAATTCAAAGGGGCAGAGCTGATTTCATATATTGTGCATTCAGGATTCCCTAAATCTGGCACCATCATTGGCAGTTGGTGTTAGATTTTCAATGAATTAAACCTTTTCTATGGCCCAAGATGTTTTTGTATTCACTATACGGTCATCAAAATTGCTCACTTTGGTATTGTAAATTCTTTGGAGGGCAGACAAATGTCTTCCCTCAAATCATATATAACTACATTCTTTGTGTCACGATACACAAACTAGTGAAATGGTTCAGGAAAATTAAATCATTCTCATTAACCAACAAGAAAATTACAGACTCCCTCATATAGGATACATCCAATACATGAGGTAACAGAAAGTAACATGAGGTTGAGGAATTCTGTTACAGATAAAGGATATAATCAAACCGTTATACTAGATAGTAACAGTAGAAAGTAAAAGAATATTAGACACTACACTAGATAAAGAGGCACAGATATGAACTGTCATTACCCTCCCTCAAACTGAAGGAGGGAAACAACCTGAAGCTTATGCTTAAGAAAATCAAACCTTGGAGTGGCAAGACCCTTAATGAGAAGATCAACTGCTTGCTGAAAAGTGGAAATGTAAATAACTTTGAAAGATTTGGATTGGACCAACTCTCTGACAAAATCAAAATTAATAGCTAAGTGTTTCTTCCTGCTATGAACACTGGATGGGAAGCCAAAGAAATAACACTCTTATTGTCACAGGCAATGCTAGGAGGATCTGGAAGAAAAATATGAAGATCCTTGAGCAACTGACATATCCATAAAACTTCAGCAGTTGTAGAAGTAAAAGACCTGTACTCAGCTTCTGTACTGGATCTTGATACAATAGATTGCTTCTTGGAGGACCAGGAAATAGGATTGTTTCCAAAAAATACACAGTAACCACTAGTGGATATTCTGTCATCAGGATTACCAGCCCAATATGTATATGTGAATCCTTGTAGTGTAGTAAAACCTTTTGAGAAGAACAATCCATGATCAGTAGTCCCCTTTACATATCTCAGAACCCTTTTGGCAACACTAAAGTGAGAAGTTGTTGGAGCATGTAAATATTGACAAATCAGATTTACAACAAAACATAGTTCTGGTCTTGTCCAGGTAAGATACTATAAAGAACCTACTAAATATCTATACTCATTAGGATTGGATAGAGGTTCACCATCAGAAGCAGATAACTTAAATTAGTAGGACAGGGTGAGTTGAAAGGCTTGAGAGCAACCAAATTAGTTTTCTGAAGTAGATCCAGTACATACTTTGTCTGAGAGAGAAAAAAACCTGAATAATTCCTCTTGACTTCTAAGCCCAAAAAATAATGTAAGATCCCTAAGTACTCAACTGGAAACAGAGTGCTCAAATGAGTAATAATGGAATTGCCGTGAGAAGTATCATTCCCTGTGATGATGATATCATCTACATAAACTAGAATGAATATCAGCTGAGCACCAAACTTCTGAACAAACAGAGAAGAATATGCTAATGAAGGTTTAAAATCCAGAGCAACCATGGCATCAAATAGTTTTTCATACCAGGACCTTGGGGCTTGTTTGAGACCATATAAAGATTTCTTGAGTTTGCATATATAGATAAGCTTGGATGGATCTTCAAACCTTGGAGGTTGGACCATATACACAGCTTCCTTCAGATCACCATGGATAGTTAGGATTGAAATGCATTACTGACATCAAGTTGTTTTAGTTTCCAATCAAAATTCACTGCAATATATAGAACCAATCTTATTATAGTGGGCTTGACTACAGGAAGGTATCATTTTAATCCAAACCTTCAAGCTGATGAAAATCGTTAGCAACTAGTCTTGCTTTATATATCTCAATAGTACCATCAACACTGTGCTTGACCTTAAAAACCCATTTGCGACCCACAAGATTCCGAGATAGATCAGGTGGCACTGGAGTAAAAGTATCATCATCCATAATAGTTGTATGTTCTTTAGACATAACCTCTATCCAAATAGGTATTTTGGAAGCCTGAGCATAAGTGGTGGGTGTAGGTGGAGTCATAGTAGCCAAACAAGCAACATGTAACATATGTTTGGCGGAAAAGAGAACTCTAGGCATGTAAATGTGATTTTTGGATCTAGTGGTCATGGTGTGGTTGCTCACTGTAGGTGTATAAATATGGATAGAAGATTCAAAAGGTTCAGAGACTGAGATAATATCAGGCACAGATGGATTGAATGGAATAGAGTCAAAAAGAGCAACAATGATGTCAAATGAATGAGATGGGGAAGCTATAGTATCTGACACAAGTGACGAATAGGGATAAATGTGTTCATGAAATGTAACATGTCTAGAAACAAAAGTCTTACCAGTAGAAGGATTGAGACATCTGTAACCTTTTTGGGAGAAACCATATCCTATAAAAACACACTTGGAACTTCTTGGATTCAATTTGTTTGAAGTATAAGGCTTGGGCCAACGAAAACATAGACAACCAAAACTTCTAAGAAAAGAATAATCAGGTTGTTGTTTAATTTTTTTCTTCAAATAGTGACAAGAAATGAATGGATTTTGTAGGAAGTCCATTAATAGTATAATTGTCTATGCTGAGAGCTTCAAACCAGATTGTAATAAGAAGAGAAGATTGAATTAAGTAGTTTCTAGTGACATCCAATAAGTGTCTGTGTTTATACTCCGCAACACCATTCTTTTTAGGTGTGTGAGGGCATGCTATTTCATGTGTATGCCAAAAGTAGAGAGAAAAGTGTTGAGTTCATGATTTACAAACTCACCACCTCTACCAGTTCTAATAGTTTTGATAGTAGTGGATAGTAAATTCTCAGCATATGCTTTGAAATGGATAAAAATAGACTTAAAATCAGATTTAGTCGTTAAAGGAAAAAACCAACAAAATTTGGAATAGTCATCAATAATATCAACAAAATTTAGGAAGGGTAATGACAGGACAGTGCCAATTTTTATTGACTTACAAACTCTACTAAAAGACTCAAAAGATGGATGAGCCAACCTCCTATGCCAGAATTAAGATGAAGCTTTAACACAGGACACAGAAGTGTAGGTGTTGATCTTGAGTGGCTTGTAAAAGGATATAAACCATTTTTATTGGGTCTCTGGAAAAGAATCTTCCCTGAGTAGAGATCCTTGATACAAAAATGTGTGTAAGTGAAAGTTCAAGAGCAATGATTATCTTTAGCAAATTTATGGACATAAATCAAACTATGAGAATCTTTAAGAACATGAAGTATATTATGCAGATATAATTTAGTGTTAGGTAAAGAAATTGTATAACCGTGACTAAGAATAGGCATATCTTCATCACCAACATTAGTTATGTTCTCAGTACCAACATAAGGAGTAGAAGTATATTCATCAAAATTTGTAGCATCTGCAGTAAGATGTTGATTCGCACCAGAATCCATAAGTGATGCGTGTCGTGGTCACAACAAATTAATCAAGATATTTTCCACCAATTAACTAGTAATATAGCGGTATAGGGATTGTTCCAACAAAGAGCTGTATAATTGATAGGTTATTTGTATCAACAAAATAAGATAAATAACAAAGGGGGGATTGGTTGTAAGATAAATAAAAAAAGAATAAGAAAGAAAAGATATGATCAAGGAATCCTTCACCATTACCAAGCGTTAGCTGGAATAATATACTTATCTATCGTTCGTAAGAACCATTTATCACCAATCGTAGAATAACAGCTAGCTCAGTGTTATCCACAAAACTCCTTTTACCACGGATACAGAATATCTCCAATATCATATTCTATCCAACTGAACCACCAAGTAGTAGTTCACTCAATGTGTAATTCAATCGAACGCTTTAGGCTTTGTGAATTAGGTTAATCCCAGTAGTTATACTCTTAGCTCAAGGTTTACTTATTGGTGTTGCTTTCACTCGCAATTGCTCCATAGAATCCCTCTGCAAGGTCTCGCGATTTCTACTTGTGTAGAGAGTTATTCGATGATTACTTACCTCCTAACCTCTACTAGCAATAGAACAATCAATAGATCAGTCTAGCGTGCACTCCAGATCAATCTAAGAATCACTCATAAACCCTAGGTATGGTAAAAACAAATGATAGTGATAAAAACTCTGAATAGAATTGTGTTAATAATAAAGCTTCACGCTTAGAACATTGAATTCATCCTTAATCAACAAAAGATTTAGCTACTCATATTACAAAGAAGATGAATAATGGTGGTTTCCCCCTAAAGGAGTAAACCCTAGGTTTTTGATATAGAAAAACCCTAGATTATGTGATATGATATGTCGATATTGCAAGGCCTAATACCTATTTATAGGTTTATAATGCTTGGCCTCCAAATATCTAAGTCAGTTAAGGAACCTGACCCTAAGTTATGAAAGAAAGACCTAAAAGATAGTTCATGAATCTTGGCCTTCATGATACACGTACCAGTACGCATACCATCCTTTTAAAATAGTGTTCAGGAACTTTTTGATATCCATACCAGTGTGCGTACCCTCCAGTTCACGAAATTCAGAGTTTCCACCCTCTTGTCTGCGGTATTCGATAAACTTGTTTTGCCCATAACTTATTCGTCCGAACTCGGGATGACCTTTTTTTTTTGCATCCTTTTTTTAATTGAATTATCTTCAATATGGTGATGAGAAATCCTTAATTTTAATGAGTTAATCTTGGTATTTGGCTCGTTTCTTGATTTTGAGCATCTTATCTCCGTTTCGTCGCACTTCATCTACTTCTCTTCGACTTAGGCACTTGGACACTTTGAATACTTCTCTTCTTAGCTATTTTTGGCACTTTGTAGCTCCTTTTTGGATGATTCACCTAATAGAGACAAATGAGAGAAAACAAGAGTGATAACAAGAATATGATAGACACATTTTTGTGTCTAAGTTGTCCTCAATTTTCTGTATTGTTCGTACTCGATTTTGTACTTATTATGGTGTTTTATGTGTTTTTAGGTATTTTTGGGAAATAAACATTTTTGGAAAAATCGGCTCAAAAAATTACTCGGGGCACCCCCGGAGGACATTTGCTAAACGGGCCCCTACTTTGGATAAGGGGCACCTCAGTTGGACCCTTGCTACTCTCACCCCTAGTTTGGTTAGGGGGACACCATCTTCATCGTTTCAAAATTCAAGTTTTGGTGGGAATTTGTTGCAGTCACTTGAAGATTTTTTGTTCAAGATTTAAGGATGATTTAGTGAGACTCAATGGCTGGATTTTCATGGGAGGATTTGACGGAGATTAACAAGCGTTTTATGAGCTTCAGAATCAACTAGATTTGGCTGGAAATCGTGTGGAAGCAAAACAGGGAAAGTGCAGCTTTTAAACCCGATTATCCCTGTTTTGGATTTGAAGGATTTTTAGGAAGAATCAAGTGCTAAAATCGATTGGATTGGGCCTATTTCAGCTAAACAGGACAGGTAAGTCCATCAGAATTACAGAAATTGAGCCGCAACATGAACTTGGAGTCAAACAGGGGAGTGAAAGAAAACTCGGGTTTTCTTGTGGAAGATGTGTGGAGATTTCAGCCCTGCACGAGTTTACAGCGTTATAAACCTCTTCTGGAGTGTGTAAGGAGTGTTTTTGAAGCAAGTCAATGCGTGTAGGAGATTGAAAAGGTAAGAAAATATTCACGAAAATATTTTCTTTGATGTCAAGTAATGGAGGATTATTGGAGTAATTGAACAAGATTTCTTGTTCATGAGAGGTTATATAAGGTGTTGAGGAGTAATAGAATGGGTTACGGAGGTTTTGGGAGAAGAACAGAGAGCTGCAGAGTAGTTGATCATCAATAGAGAAGAGAAGAAGGTGAAGAACATAATACAATCAAAGACCACTGTCTATTGGCTGTCATCTATTCTTCCTTTTGTAACAGTGACTCTGTATTCTTTGTAACAATCATTTAACTGATTTGTAACGCCGTTAAACTGTTGCGAATCTCTGTTTTATTAGAATTTCATCTTTGTAAACACCATTTTAAACAATGAAATCATACTTTGAGCGTGTTTCCAATATGATGAGCTAAACCCAATCCATGGGGTGACAGAGGAAGCCATTCTCTCAAGAATTATGTGGCAATCTCTATTTTATAAATTTATGCAATATTTTTATATGATTAATTGCATTGATAAAAAAATGAATTAAATGGTTTTTATTAATCAAAGGTGTTTTCTCTTGATGATGCATGCTTTTTTAAGATTTTTGATGCATTATACTTGCAACTAACATTTGATATTTTGGAAATCTTATTTTGGCAATAATTTAGAATCAAATCAATTGTTTAAATTGCATGATATGAATTAGAATTGAATCACATAATTATTGATGAATGGTGGAATCCTAGCCCTAGTTTCTCCATAATATTCACATCACTTTTACTTTGAGTTTGTCATATTTTAGTTTTAAAATTAGGTCTAAAATCTATTGCTTTCACAAGTCTTGAACGAATTATTTTACTACAACATAATTGAAATAACATCAGAATACATGTAAGAATAATAGCTAAAATAAGTATGGAATGGAAACTAAAATCATGTGAATTATGCACTTATCAATAAGCCAAGGATTTTCACCAAAACTATTAGCTGAGGCTAGCATTGCTTGTAGATTTCTTGGAGGCTCTTTACCTTGACATGAGAAGTTAATTTTATTCCAACATTCATCGGAAAAATGACCAAATTTGTGACATATCTGACATGGTGGTCTGTCATTTGAATAAAGATGTTGTGGAAGTCTTTTTGAATTAGAAGATGGTAAAATACCTGAACCTTTACCAGTCTGAGTGTTGATGTTGAAGCCTCTACCATTTGAATGAAAAACACCTCTACCAGTTGGAGTAAAACTAGATGAAGTAAAACCATATCCCCTACTAGAATAACCAAAAACACCAAATCGTCCACCACCTCTAGAAAAAATAGGATTATATCCTCTACCAAAAGATCTACAATTATTCACGTGAGCAACGAAGGCTCTTTTGCTAGATTCAGTAAGAAGAGACTTGTTTTTTTCATCAATCACAATTTCTTCACTAATTAAGAGATTATGCAATTCAATACTAGATTTGTTCTCATAGCAGTTGCAAAAGATATATAACCCGAGTTCAAAGAAGATAAAGTATTAACAACAAGTTCAATTATTAAAAATAACTTCACCATTTACGGATATTTGATCAGCAAGATTCTTAATCTTAGTAATCAAAGAAGGAATATATTTGTCACATTGTTTAATTGATAGAAGCTTTGTTCCTAGTTGAATCGACTGAGTAGAAGATGCTCGAGCAAATCTTTCATTAATGCTTTTCCAGAGATGATATGAAGTAGTTGAGTTTGCGAAGTAAGAAATCACTGATTCAGAAATTGTTAATTGAATCCACACGATAATTGTTGAGTCTCCATCAATCCAGTCAAGGTACAATGAATTTTCAATTTCATTTGTTTGATTCATAATATTTTTGTATTGAGCAGGACAAGGATAAGATTCATCCAGAAACTTCATCAATTTGTACTTACGAATCACGTGAAACATGAGAGATTTCCATGTAAGGAAATTATCTTCTTTCAATTTTAGATTAACAAAGCTGGTTAGATGATGAATAAGAATCTTTGAGATTGAATTTTCCATTGAAACAATAGAAGAATGAAGTTCTTGAATTGTTTGAAGAGAAAAAGAAATTAGGGTTTATTTGGATCAGAATGACTCTGATACTATAGTGAATGGTTCAGGCAAAGTAAATCATTTTCATTAACCAACAAGAGACTTACAGACTATCTTATATAGGAGACAGGCAATACAGAACGTAACAGAAAGTAACATGCGGTTGAGGAATTCTGTTGCAGATAACAGATATAAACAAACCGTTATACTATACAGTAAGAGAATGCTATACACTACATAAGAGAAAGACGCACAAATATGAACTGTCATTACAAACAAGAAAGTTATTAATCTTTAATTCAAAGTTAAATTGGAGAAGAATAAGGTTCATTCTGAAAATACACTTTTCACCCACAAGTTTCTTGTCGAAATCCAAATTGTTCGTTTTCAGGATCACGCTCAATGTAAAAATTCCGTTGTCGAAAACTCCTCAAAATTAATGAAGATCCTTCACAGACGACTGTCGCCAACAATTGAGCTAATGGCAATTCAATTTCAGATCCTCCAATAAAATGAACAGAAAGTTTAGGTAATGCTATCTTCATTCCCTTGTGATTTTTAATTTGCAAATTATTTCCACATCAGATATTCTCGATTGTAATGCCCCCGCACTTGTTTCTCTATCTCACTTGCTATTAACTCAAAATTCCTTCTATGATTGTAAATGTCGAACCAGAATCAACAATAGTTTTATCATTACCATCATCTCCTAGTGACAGAAATCATATGGAAATTTTACCTTTTTACCACCAGCAGTAATTTTTCTTGAACCCACACGGTAATGAACAAAAAATACAACACTCTAATAGGGACTAGGGGTTTATGGGGAGGGTACCAAATCCCATATAAGACAAAGCATTTTTGACTTTGTCTTATATGAATTTTAGTACCTTCCCCGGTAAACTGGTAGCCCCTGTTAGCAACTATGGGAAAATTCAACCGGGATTTTAACTAACGGAATTTAGTACTATGGTATTACGGGACACGCCATATAAAACAAGTTGAGTACCTTCCTCTGAGTTATCAATCTGTGGATGAGAGATAAGAGAGTAGCAGAGTAACTAGTTGACACCGAATTAACTCGGTAATGCAGGCTCTCCACCGCCGAATCCGGCAATTCCTGTTGGTATCTGAAAAGAGAATCGTGAACATTCTGCGATGGACTTTGGATCTTTTTGGTTTGTGATGCAAGGTTTCAGAAAGAAACGGACTAGTTTTTGACAAAACATTTGTGATTTAAACAAAAATTTAAGAGAAAAATATGCTTACAAAAAGCATATGTTTTAGATAAATAATGCATCAAAAGCACTACTAAACTCTATTGTTCTCGTGAATTAAAAATACATAGAAAATGCATCAGTTTTATACGTAGTATATTGACTCTCTATTTATTTTAGAAAGTGCACCAAAAAATTAATTCTGATGTTCTTGGCTTAGAATATTTAGTATCAAAGGATCATAGTGGAAGGTGACTGTCAAACCATGATGAAGGTGCTTAATAATGACATAATCTACACTCCTTGGAAAATTCAGATAATTATCGACAACATCAGATTTCTCATAGTTCTCGTATATTTTCTTCGACTTTATGAAGAGAGGAGCTAACTCTTCAGCTGATAATCTCGCATTATATGCTTTGATGCATAATGTCCAGAATTGGTGGACATATGCCGAAATTCCCACATGCACTTTATTTCTTGAGAGACTAAGCAAAGTAAAAAGGAGCAGTTTTAGAGGGTGCTCACCTATCCAAACATCATCCTAAAACTAATATACTTCCACCATTACCCAACACAAAAGTAGTACCTGTTTGAACACAATCTCTGGTTTTCAGGATTCCATTTCACAAACTAAAGCACACATACTTGTTAGAATGATTAAAGAACGGAGCTTCAATGATACATCCAAACGGTATATTTATTATCATCCACAAGGCTTGTTTCTCACTTCCATACCTCTATAACCACGTGGCATAAAGAGCTTTATTAACTATCTGCAATAATTGTATCCCTATACTACCCCTATATTTTGGTAAAGTTACTTTAAACCAAACAACCTAACTCCTCTTCTTAGCTGTAGCGCTTGAACCCCACAAAAAATTCCTCATTATTCTTTACATTTCCTTTGTCATGCTAACTGCAGTTTAAACATGGATAAATAGTACACAGGTAAGCTAGCAAGAATTCTTTGGATCATAATTAATCCTTTCCCCTTAGACAAATATGTTACCTTCCAAGCTACCAATTTTTTTGAAACTTTTGAATAATATCATTCCAAACAGACTTAAATTTAGACTTACTAACATGTGGGATTTCTAAGTAATTCATAGGCAATTGAAACAATTGACAACCAGAAATCTCAGCACATACCTCACCGTCTAAGCATAACACTTGATGAATATAAGATTCTTCAGTCCTCCAATGTCTTATTGAGATTTTAGATTTTCCAATGTTAAACATCTTCTCCTCTTTGAATAACTCAAAGTTCATTTGAGAATTAACATTAGAAAAGCTAATTCAACATCAATACTGCATAAATCTAATTTGTTGTTCCACTTAAGTATCTTTCAAAGCCAATTCATTTTGAATGACAAACCCTCATCCTCATGAGAAAAACAATCTGATGGAGGATTTTATTATTATTATTATTATTATTATTATTATTATTATTATTATTATT
>JAJJMB010000948.1:6330335-6353288 GCA_023531105.1 Papaver atlanticum
TTATTATTATTATTATTATTATTATTATTATTATTATTATTATTATTATTATTAATGCTGAGTTCTTAATCAGACTCATAATGAGAAACCTTAGAAGAAAAAAACGTTGAGTATCCTAAAAACCTTTTCTAATTAGAGCCATTTTCACCATCCGGTATGCAAATGAAACGCCAAGGGTAAATGAAGTACAATCTCATCCACTCTTAGGAAAGTCCAATAATAATTTTCCAACCATCTGAATAACCATACAATTGAACCTCTTAGACCAAACTTTGCCTACACCAAATTTTCCTTCAAACATAAGAACTGAAGAAAACCATGGTAGAGCAAGTCTTGGTAGAATTATATTTGTGGATTTGTTCTTGAACTTCTCTATGCATTTTAATCCAGAGAAAGTCCAGAAAAAATATATATTTCAGATTGAAAAACTGCTGGAACAATCTGAGTTACCTTCATGCTCAGAAAAGAAAAGCATGTAAACCCTAAAAAAAAAATAGCGTCGAAGAAGTCCAATAAGTATATCACACTCTAAACTAAATCAATCAAAAAAAATTAAAACGAGGAGGACACTGAGTTCTCAAAAAATCGTCATGGGAAACAAATTCCACAAATTTCATTTAAAGCCTACGGTGTATAACATGAATTGATAGGGAAAATTTATGCTAAATACATGTAGGCTAAACATTTTCAAATAAATAAAAAAATTACTCAGTCGAGAAAAATCTAAAACTAGCCAGTAAAAACTTTTTGGAATTTGGGCTAGCTATCTCTTTCTTTCCTGTAAAATCCATGTCTTTATAATATAGATAAATAGTTCCTTCCCAAGAAAAAAATAATAAAAAATAAATAATCAGTACAAATTATACACCATAACCAGGATTTGCGTCACATAAAATAGTAGTACTATACTAGTCTATTAGATCAACGTGAACAAGTTATGGATCTAAAATGAGAGTCCGACTTTATGCATACTCTTTAAGGAATGTACACTTGACATTTCAATCTCTACAATTGATTAAAAAATAGGGAATCATGTGGAATCGTATACACAACATTAATGAGAATGTAACCATGGATTAATAATCAATCAACCACGTGACATGTCATATATGCACTTTAGAGAGATCTGTTACATGGAGGAAGAAAACATCTTATGGCATAAATTTTTTCTTTAAATTAACCGATGTGGATCATTGGATAATTTGCTTTTTTCCTTCCATAGGATATTTCTCCCTCCCGATAGAAAAAAAACCTCGAGGAGTCGCCACAAAATGAAGTCTCAAAGGATCTCAAAATTTCATTTCATAAGTTTGCCACGTCAGGCCACCACCTCAACCCCGCGAGTAGATAGGCTAGTGCGGTCGAATCTGAAAACCCTCATGAATGCCCATCTGAATACAAGAAAGAAAACAAAAAATTAACTAGACAATGACAGTAGGTACATTAATCGTTAACATTTCATTAGACTTGCAAATATCAGTCTTCTACTTTATTGTGAAATAATTAAGCACACCAGCCGAGTTGCACTAAAATGTAACTCATGACATTGATTTGAAACAACTAGGCGCGTAAGTACAAGGTTAAACCAAT
This sequence comes from Papaver atlanticum, assembly GCA_023531105.1. Taxonomy (NCBI): domain Eukaryota; kingdom Viridiplantae; phylum Streptophyta; class Magnoliopsida; order Ranunculales; family Papaveraceae; genus Papaver; species Papaver atlanticum. The sequence continues at coordinate 6,331,926 of JAJJMB010000948.1, forward strand.
TAATATTGGTATACCGTGTACCAACATTAGTGTGAATAATAGGGAGGATTCATCTGGATCAATAAGAGGACACTGTCTCTCAAATTTTTATTTCTCACTTCTTGTCCTATGCAAATGAAAATTGATTGGATAATCATTATTAATTTTGCTGATTGATTATCTTCTTCTTTAAGCTGTTTAATTATATTTTTTTCGGTCGGCCTAAAAAAATTATAACGGCAAGACAAAAACAAAAAAATGCAACTAGATTACCTATTGTTTACATTCTCACCTAAACCCTATTCCTTTCGTTTGAAAATAATAGGCTGGTTTCATGTGTTATAAAACCAGACTATTGTTTAGAAACGGAGGAAGTAATAACAAAAAACAGACAATTCCATTTCGAATAGCCACGATTAAGATTGGTAATTTAAAAGATACTTATTGGGGTTGGCCTAGAGTAAACAATCATTGGTCTGTCTTTTTTTTTTTTGGTTTAAGCCTCGAATTAAACATTTAACACGGGTAAATTTGTGAATATTAATACGGATAAATGCTCCGAACATTTTTTCGAACTTCATACCGAGATAATAGCTACCGTAAGGCACAATAAAATTGTAACAATATAATCTATTCATGGTACTCTCACACCTACCATGACTTAAAAGAAGTTATTTTATTCAATACAATTTATCAAGGAATAAAAAATAATATTTATCCTTATACCTTACATCTCTATTAAGTTTTATGTATAAATATCATCACATATCTTCATTCAAACTCACCATTCTAAAAAATTTAATCAGAAAGAAAAGAAGAAGAAAAAACTCTCTTTCCCCCTCTTTACATTACTTATTTCAATTTCTCTCTCTCAAAATCAATGAGGATGTATGCATTTTTCATTGTTTTCATGATACTTACTTTATTTACATCTTCGTCAAATGCCCAGACTGCCCCAAACGAAACGCATTGGTACATAGATTCGACATTGTATATCGATATTTAAGAGGAGTGATCGGTTTGTGGAGGCTCAAGGACAATTACAACGTCCCTACTATATCGGGTGACTTCCAATTCTTAGGAACTGTCACGGATTATCTATCTTTGATTGATCACTCTTTTCAATGGAATAAGGCCGATTTTGATACTTTTGCAGAATATATATACAAATATGATTGTGTAGTAAACTTTTGTGGTGACATTTTCCCCATAACTTTTCCTCGTGATTGATTGAACAATTACCAACCTCAAATGAGCAAACCAGCAAGGTATATGGCGCGTGTGGTACTAAACATGCCTAACTATGGTTTATCTGTTAAGTCGGTTCCAAAGTGTAAGTATATATATGTAGACGGAGGCCTAGGAGGATCGTCTCCAATGTAGACTAGTCAGTCATAAGGAAACACAATTAGCTGGAGAAATGGCTAAGTGTGAGAATTAATGGGCGCTCTTAAAGATAAGCTGAAACAAGAGAAGAAAAGTAGGAAAATTGTATCGATCTTCCCAGAAATTCAGGGGGAAAATGGCTTATCAAACCAAGTTTTTGTTCGTATAAGCTATTTTTGTTTGTTTTGGGTATGTGTGTTTTCATGTGTTTTATTTCCATGTATGTTGAATATGGTGATCATATTCACCTTTATTATGTTAGTACGAAATAATGTACTCTGATTTTCATGATCATATAAATCATAAGGGTTGAAAAAACTCTAATAAATATAATGTGTGAGCAATACGAATTAATATTTTGGTATCTACTTAGACCATCTCTAATAAAGAATTTGTACCCTTATAAGGGAAAACCCATCTCATATGGGTAGGGAATGAGGGAACTTTATTAGCTAAACCACACACTCGTCAATGAACAATCAAGCGATAGGTGAAGCATCCAACGATCGATGAATCATCCATTGATCCACTTTCTGACCAGTCAAGTATCCAACGACCAGTGAACAGTTCATCGATGGAGCAATTTTTAATGCCAGCAAAATATTAATCTGATGAACTGTTGACCAATCAGTGGACTATCAAATAAAAAGATGTCTGTCGCAATCCAATTACCGACCGGTAAACATTAAGATTTCTCGGGTAAAGAATTTATTCTATGACCGCTCATAAAACATGGTCTTCCCCTACTATTTTACACGTCAAATAAAATCACTATCACTTAGGATTAAAGGAATTTTCTCTTCCTCATTGGACATGGGCTTAACGCAACACCCATATTATCCGTATAACTGTTGCTTTTGTGGAATAAGAAGAAATATGTTTTGAGGCATATAGAAATCTTTCGAGACATACCTAATGCATCCAAATATAGGGTCACTAAGTTGTAAAACCCATCACCCTTATCCACCCATTCTAAATAATGACATTTATGCCTTTAATTAATTAGTATTGATGATAATGATTAAGTACCAATGATAATGATTAATTAGTAATTTCAGTGGTTGATTAAAGTTAAGCTAGTGCCAAATTAGAAGAGAAATCAGAATTTTTATGAGAGAATTAAGGGGATTTTGAGAGGAATAAGAAGAATAAATGAAAAAAAAAACAAAAAAAAACTTGGTTTTTGATATTTTTATGATTCAAATGATGAAAAAAATATTCATCTCGTAAACATGTGATCCCAACGTTTCACAGGTACACTTGTAAACGATGTTTAATATCCTTTTTTTAGATTGAATTCATTAAAAAAAAATGAATTTTACAAACTGATTCGGCTGTTCAGTGTTGTGTTCGGCTATAAATGTATTCGCCGAACTCTTCGTGCGAAAAACGGTTCGGCTGGGAACTGTACAACCGAATCTAAGTGTTTGAAAATATATTAAACTAGTAGAAAATATAATTAATACATCACATGTTCGTCTTATAAAAAAAGTTCGGCTAAAAGTGATACAAGTTCGGCTATAAACAACATGGTTCGGTTGATCATTCTAAATATTTGAACAACAGTACTATGGTCGGATAATATTAGGACTCCATTATTAGCCGAACCTAAAATTAGCAATTTTATGAAACTTAAGTCACTAGTTGAGCTATAAGTTAGCAAATTCGAATAAGCCGGACTTAGATGTATTCCAACACGATGTTATTTGAAAAATCGTGCTTTGTTCGACTAATAATGGGAGATTAATTATTAGCCAAACCTATGATTAGTAATTTTAAGTAACTCAAGTCAAAAGTTCGGCTAAAAATATAGCAAAATCGAATCAGCCAAACTTAATGATTTTCTAAACTATAAACTAGGTTCAACTCAATATTGGTATTTCTAAATCAGCCGAACCGTGCTTCTGAAACACAAAAAACTGAGAGCGAAGGTAAGTTTGGTTATGATTTTGGCGACATTTTGATATCTCTAGCCGCAACACTTCGTTATACTCATAATTTTATAGTTGCGACTTTAATCAACTATCAAAGATTAACAATTGAACGATTAAACGACGACGATAAAAAAAATCAATGGTTTGAGAGGGAGATTGAGAATGAGAGAAGAATAGTTGAACTGATTTTGGTTATGATTAGTTTAGATTTATGTGTTTAATTTTATTGAAAGATATTTATGTAATTTAAAATAATTAAGGGTAACATGGTAATTTACTCACGTCTAAGACACCCCCTTATAAGCATACCCTAGATAAGCTAATCATTTTGTATTCCTCGAAAAATTGAGGTATGCCTCAAAACAACTTTCAATAAGACCGGGTTTTATGGAGCTTCCCAGCCCCTTCCATCACCCAAAAACCATGATCTATTTTCTTGCTTCCCACTCACGTTATCTATTGAGTGGGAATCCTTGCGGGAAGAAAGTTTAAACGGGCAATGGTTATCCCTTTTAGAAAAAAGAAAAAATGGTTAACCATTGTCGGTTCTTGTCCATGAAACTGAGTAATGGTTAATCGGTCTCTAGGAACGGCTAGTCATCAAACGTTTTCAAGTTTTCTGGAACGACTAGCCATTGTACGTTCCTCAACCATTTTTGGTTTACACTCCGTTAACACGTCTTTTAAATTTTAGACTTCATTAACCAAACATTATCGACACCCTCTTTACACCGGACCGGAAAAACATTTCTGGAGCTTCGTGAACAAAGATTTTTTTTGTAGTGTTCGGGTCAACATGTTTAGGGTACATGGAGCTTACCAAAACTTGGAATGACAATCTAGTTAACGATGTTTTGCGTAAACATTGTATTGATAACTCGTACAATATCAAAGTTAACAACCGACAACAGTTGCAATTGATTCCAACAAAAGTGTAACAAATTACATACGAGATATTTTCAGTATATTGTACATTATCAAGCTAATTAGACATGCAACATCACTTGGGCTCCATTTCACTAAATTAGTTACCATGTTCATCAATAAATCACTAAAATTAATGATGTTCCACAAATTAAACAAACACAAAGCCGTAACTAACAGTACTTGAATTCAATTTATGCTATTCATCACAAAACTTAACAAAAATCATATCAATTGAACAAAAAAGATCAAAATTAGGGTTTAAGTTTATATTGCATTACCTATGATTATTGAGTTGATAAAACTCCTTAGAACCTGTTGCAACTAACAATTGAAAGCTTCTTGAACAAACCCAATCAAAGATTCGATATGAAAGAGTGGGAAGGTGATGGTTATGGGATGAACCTTGGTTTTTAGGAAATTGAGGCATCAACTGAACTTCTCTGTTTGTTTTTAGGAGAAATTAAACAATGAGGAATGATTACCCGGTTCAATTCGTGTTGACTGGTCAAGACTGGAAAAACCGGTAACTAGTATCCACTCCAGAGGAAACAGTTAATGGCTATCCATTATCCATCCTCCAAGCGAAAAAAAAGAAAAAACCATCCTCCAAGATGACGTGTAAAGGCGATTGGGAATGGCTTGGGAAGAGCCATAAGGTCCCGTCTAAGAAGAGTAGTTATAGACATACAACATTTTAGACAACACTAAAACAACCTCCTCACATGGAGTTAGATGGGGGTCTAATTTTGCGCGATGCAATTAGAAGTTATGTGAGAGGGTTGTTTTAGTGTTGTCTAAAATGTTGTATGTCTAGAATTTTTGGTCTAGAATTTTTGGTCTAAGAAAGGCCAAATCATGTATAACTGTTGCTTCTGTATACCTCGTTCACCGGTTCACTTTCTCATAATTGAAAAAGTCATGGACCAAATTGAAATACCTAATCAATAGTTCCGCTCAAAATCTATAGAGAGCTAGAGCAGAGAAATGTTAACTTTGGCAGAAGAAAAGACATTGCAAATCGTTCAAACAAACCTAGAAGAATTATTATTCAAAAGATTATTCCAAAAAGGTAGTGAAGAAGAGAGTTGAATCAATTTTCCAAATCCAGAAATACAGTCTTTAAATGCGAAGTTGGTAATACTGTCGAACCACTTCGTCACCGTCTTAACTCTATGCCACTGCTCTCAAGGTATTATCATTGTTCCTGAAAAGGAAAATGAGTATTGGTTTCTTCATTTCTTTGATTTTGTAACATTTGCTCAGTAAAAGGCATATCGAATGCTACGTCATTCGAAACCTTGTATGATTTATGAGCATCTGGTATGGGACTTTCGCTCAGGAATCCAACCCGAAGAGTTTGTCCACAATAGTTTTTGTTTTGAATTTCGGGGACGAAATTCTTTAAAGGGGTGAATATTGTAACACCCCGTGTTTTTAGCATGGCGCATGCTCAAAGATGCGCCATGGCATGAGATGAAGCTTCATCTCAAGATCTGTTGCGTGTTAAGAGGAACATTGGCCTAGATCCAATATGGCGCCAAGTAAGGCGCATTGCGAAGATATATTGGCCAAGGGCCAATATCACACCAAGAGGGTATAAGTTGTAAGCTATATTGGCCAAGAGCCAATCTCGCACCAAAGGTGCTTCAGGCCAGTTGGGTGGCTGGCCTAGAACAAAGTAGCGCCACAATGGCGCATTACGCAGGTCATTGGCCTATGGCTAATATCCCAACAGGCCAGAACAGGCTGGCCTTGGCAATGTACAGCCACCACGGCTGGACATAGCCGGAAATACAGCAATCACATCCCTTCACTGGACCTAGCTTAGGAAATGTTCAGCCATCATGGCCGGACGTTGGAACTGGCATGTGAGCCAGAACTGATTGTGCAGCCATCATGGCCGGGTATTCAGAAATACATGGCAACGACCATGAATAGTTTTGAAAGATTCGGCTTTGGGACTTGATGAATGTTTTTTCCTCCCCTAATTGAAGTTGTAAAAATGTATTTAAAACATATATAGGGAGGGGTAGTTGGTTGAAGGTGCATATGCGGACTATGCACCAAGTAAGTCGTAGCTTAGACGAAAGAGTATAAATGATGCTTTTGCATCATTTATAGTTGTGTATCCTTGTCAATGGAGCATATTAAGCATGGTCATCACTATGCCATGCCGTGGACCAAATATGCATCACTTGGATGCATTTTGATAGAATGGCCTACACGGACTAGGCCATTACCATTATTGCTTGGCCACAACCTTGCAAACGAATTGGTTAAAGTTGCTTGTCACTTTGTGGATGAGCTACGGTATGTGCTTGTGCCCTTTAGAGTAGGGAAGGGTAGTAGGCAGCCGCAATGAGTTGCAGCATTGCCGGTCCATAACTTTGTCGCTCATATCATCTATTGTGAGATGATTGCGGTATATTGGCCTTTCATATCATCTGGCTCGGTATTGCGATGCAAGAGATGATTGTGGCCACACTTGATGAGGCTAGTTGCATTCCATTCACTGGATGCTCATACTTTCTATCAAGCTACACGGAGTTGGCATATGTATCAATTGCGAATTGGGCATGGCCAAGAGAGTAAGCTACATCAGTATGCAAGTAGCGGAGCTTGTATAAGCCTAAGAAAAGTACGGCATGAGACTGATTGATTCACCGTTGGCACGAGCAATACAAGTTCATGCTTTCAACAATGCCTAAGTTAAGTAAGGAGTTGGAAATAGGCCTCCAATGGCCTACGTTCAAGTCCAAGGCATGCCTTATGCCTAGACAAGACTTGGAAGCCAGTGATGCATGCAAGGTGCATCTTCCATATCCTTCAAGGCTTTATACCCTTGTTCTATGGTAAGTTGGAACGGTGTGGAAGCTAAGTTTGCTATATCATATTCCCCGAGCATGCTTGCAAGGTCAAATGAACGTGCATTTTCCTAGTTTTAAGGCGCGGTAAGTAGCATCAGCATGGCGCATTGGGGAAGTTATGGCCTGCGCCCCTTGGCGTAGTTTTACGGTCCGTCACAGTTATATCTGTGAAGGAGTGAAATCAGACTCAACCTATACCAGAAATAAATGGAACAACAACGAAAGCTCCCCTACTGTTACATAAGTTATGTATAAACTTCTTCTGTTTGGCCTATAAAATGATACCTCTGCTACCAGTTGATCAACTGCATAAAATTTTCCTTCGACATCATGTATAATTCTCGAAGGGACTGAGCCAATTTCAGCCATTGTGTACTAAGGATCCAGCACCTAACACAGGCAGTTGGTATTGGGTGTTCATTCAAATTAATTTTTTTATAAGGCCTATGACGTATTATCTCCTTTTCATATGTACTGTAGGCTTATTATAAGTTTGTAATCTTTTCTTTATATTGGAGCAGTTATTTTTGCTATGACTGCTACAGTTTGTTATTCCTATCATTTGAAATGCTCATTTTGGTATTGTAAAGTCTTTTGAGAGCAGCCAACTGTCTGTCCCCTCAAATATACATTCGTTGTGTCACAATACAAAAAGAAGAAAGTTATGTAATCTTTAATTCAAAGTTAAAATGGAAATGAATAAGGTTTCGTTCTAAAATGTACTTTTTCACTTACAAGTTTGTTGTTGAAAACCAAATTGTTGGTTTTCAAGATCATACTCAACATAAAAATTATGTTATTTAAAATTCCCCAAAATTATTGAAGTTCCTTTAGAAGCTCCTTCTCTACTAGTACTGCCAGCATTATTTCTTACAGTGGTAAGACGAACAACCTGACTATTACCAACAACTGAAAAATAGTTACCTAATGGAAATTCCATCTCAGCTCCTCCTTTAAAATGAAAAGAAAGTTCGGGTAATGCTATCTTCATTCCCTTATGATTTTTCAATAACTCAGAAACATGGCTTCAATCTGATACTTCTTTCCACATCCGATGCTCTTTTGTAATGCAGCCTCACTTGGTTCTCTATCTTATTTGCTACTAACTGAAAAATTCTTCATTCCATGAATGTAAATGTTAAACCAGAATTAACTATTGATACACCATTACCATCAGCTCCTAGTGACAAGTATTCCCATAATTTATTAACTGTATTCTTGGATTTCTTGTTGCTCCCCTCCCATTGTGGTTGCTTAAGAGCTAAACACTACACCCATAAACTCAATATTAAGCTAAGAACATAAGTAAAAAGACACTAGAGGTTGCGCTTCATTGATAAAATCTTCCAGTTGGAGTCAATGATGGGATGTGGGTTCCTTAGTTTTATAGGATTGAGGGAGCACCTCCTCAATGATCCGGTGATCCTCAAGGGGGATTTTAGCTAAGTTACATACATTATAGAGTAGTACCCAGTCTTGGACTTGGACTTTACACCTTTATATAATACTACCCCATTAAGTTTAGGAGGACATATGGAATACCATACCCATATGGTTCTTCTAACATTACTTGAATGGACCCAGCAATCCCAAATTTCTTTAAAAAATAAAAGTAGATTTCAATTGTAGTTTTACAATGAAAAAAAAAGATGAGAATTCGTCTCAATATGTTGTCTATAAAGAAGGCAAGTTGCATCTTGAGTAACACCATCATTGTGTAAATAGTCTAAGGTAGGAACACCATTATAGCATAATGTCCACATCATGCATAAAGCCACTTTTAAAGGAATTTTAGGGCTCCACAGTTGCTTGTCATGAAAATAAAAAAGAACCATCAGCTTCCAGATCAGAATAAGCATTTCCAACTGAAAACCTTCACCTACACCATAGTTCCAATGCCTATCATCTTCTATATCAACGACAGTATGAGAATATTACTTCGATCACCAATCACCTGTAACAGATTCACCACTTTCATAACTTCATTTTCATTTAGACTTCTTCCAAACTTAAAAATCTCAAACTCCTTCTAAAGAGAAGTTTTAGAGGCGGCGGCCCACCTATTCAGACAACACCGAAAAATAAATGTTTCTGTTAGAGCATTGCTCGGTCGAACTCACAAGTGTTTCTATATCAACCTTGTTGTGAAATTTAGTTGTCAAAACTATATCTTGATTTCTAGTCTATAATTAGTTAAGTCTCGGTCTAGGATAGAGGTAGTTGAGAAACGAGCCAGTCAACATTTGAGTTCTACCATTTGAAGGCGAAGATCAACCGAAGCTTTTGGAGAACTTCATCAACAAAAGGTAAGTGAAGAATGGACCACCTATTTCTCAAGTTATATTCAACTTTCTATCCTTAAGACGATTGTCGCATAACTAATTAGACTAGCTTGCATAGACAAGAATTTCGAGTCGAGAACTAATTATTTAGTTTACGAATTTCTCGAAATATAATGACTAAGCTTAATGAACATTTGTTCATACTTGATCAAATTTTGGTGGAGAAAAATTTATTGTTCGGAACCAAATCATGATTCAAGTTTATCATTCGAAAATAGCCTGGAACAGTGATATGTGTCATTGATGTTATTCAGGAATGTTTTGAATTGGTTTAGAGAAATATAGAACTACTATATTCGGAATACAAGACAGTGTTATCAGTCTGACAAACTGAGAAAACTGTTATATGTCTGAAGCCATATTACATGTATTCGTACACGTAGCGGAGTAGCTATATATCGACTTTCAGATTTGTGTGATATATATATTCGTATGTACATCATGGGAAAATCTCTTCGTTTCGTGATCCGGATAAGTATACATATTCGTATGCAAACCATTTTGGAACTGTGGTAAGAGAACCGGGTTAAAATAATCAAAATGGTATGCGATCCAAAACAGTTCTGTGTTCCAGAATCAGTTTAGTACCCAAACCGGTACGTGAACTGAAAAAGTTTTGTGAACTCCGGAACTGGTAAAAAGTCTTAAGTTTGCAAACCGGTACGTGAACTGCAATAGTTCTGTCAACTCCAGAACTCGGTTATTGCTTGTAAGTTTACAAACCGGTCCGCGTACTGTGACTCAGCCGATTCAAGAACGATTAAAGTAATTGTACTTTGTACATTTACCAACTATGTCGATTATGATTCAAGTGTAATTAAATTATTTCTATGAAATGATTTGCATTTGATCAATTCTCTAATTAAAACTAAACTCATTTGATCACATGATTGTGACTCAATAATGTCTTAGTGAACATGAAAATGAGTGTTAAGCTTTTAAAGCTGAAATCGGCTGGTTTCGGCTAACCATGTTGGACATAATCTTTATACACGGTTAGGTTACAGTTTACCTAACCAGATTGTATATCTTGTTTATGTGAATGTGATTCAAAGCTTTCATCTAACGGTGGATATTGTTTGCTTGGTTCCAAAGCTATCTTAGATTAAACCTAAAGCAACCTAGGCTTTGAAGTCTATATAAGAGGAACTCTTGGCAACTGGGATCTTTGAATCCTCACACTACTTTTTGGTGTGTCCTAGTTGTATCTAGAGTCTTCCTCACCAGAAACCCTTTTAGGGTTTAGCGACTACAAAAAATTCATTGGGATTCGTGAAGCCAGGTCCAGTTATCTTTTATCTTGATAACTTTAGTATCCTGATCTTAATTGTTTGTAGAGCCTTGCTCCAATGATCAAGATAGATAGTAATCAACAAAGTTCTCTTCGTCTCATACTTTTCTGATTCCGCAATTTTTATACTTGTGAGGTGAATAATAATCTAGGTTGCACTTCGGGTTGCATAAGTCCGGATTTTGAGGATAGCAATATTTTTTTCAAGTTGCTATCGATTTCCATCACCTGGGTATTTCGTTTGATCTGATCATCCGTTTAGATCGTAAATCAGGAAATCAATCATATGCTTAATCTGTGGGAGGCATATTTGGTTTAAAATCTTCAATTGAGTTGAAGCAACTCATAGTTGGTGTGAGACCGTCTAAGGGAATCAATTGCGCGGAGTCCTGATGGGATTCAAGAGGCGTCAGAAGCGCGAATGTACCTGAATCAGTGGGAGAATGAGTTCAGGCTCAACTATATTCCAGACCTAAGTAATTGGTAGTAGGCTAGTTTCTGTAGCGGATTAATACAGTTTGGTGTTCAGTTTGGACTAGATCTCGAGGTTTTTCTGCATTTGCGGTTTCCCCGTTAACAAAATTTATGGTGTCTGTGTTATTTCTTTTTCCTCATTATATTGTTTATCTTTATAATTGAAGTATCACATTTTTGTGCGTTGATCAATCACAGTAGATAGGTCCAACCTTGTTTGTTGGATAAGACTTGATTGATCCTTCGATATTGGTTTTTGGTACCGTCCAAGAACTCTCTTTGTAGTTAGGTTCACGGATTCAGTTCTGTAAATGTTCTGACAACAAGAGAGGGGGATTTAACTATAAACACTTTCCTTGATTGAGTCTTTACTCTCGGAGTTGTGTTGAGTTTGTCTATACAGATTGTCTACGAAAAAGTTGGTGGTGTATTTTGGTACCCCCGGTGTTTTCAGTTTCCCCATTACCCAACACCAAAGAAGTGTCTGTCATAACAAAATCTTAACAGACCATAAACTAAAGCCCACAAACTTGTTAGAATGATTAAGGAGCAGAGGTTTAATTATACCTCCAATTTTTTGATTTATTATTTTCCTCCACAATGCTTGTTTCTCACTTTCATACATCCATATCCACTGGGCATAAATATTTTTACCAGCTACATTTTTTTTATCCCCACACCATCCCTATATTTTAGAAAAATTACTTAAGACCAAGCAACCCAACCCATAGTAGTTGTAGCACATGAGCGCCGCAAAAAATTCCTCATTATTCTCTCTATTTTCTTCACCATGCTAATAGACATAGATAGTACAGAGGTAAGATGGTCAAATTTTTTTGTAATTTTAATTATTTTTTGCCCCTTAGACAAATAGGTTTTCTTCCTAGCTGCCAGTTTCTTTTGAAACTTTCGACTAATGTAATTCCAAACAAACTTGCATTCATACTTATTACTAAGTGGGATTCCAAAATAATACATAAGCAATTGAGACAAAAAAACAACAAGAAAATTTCAGCACATATCTCACCATTTTGCAATTTCCCAAGACCCACACTTTTTTCTTAAAGAAATCAAATTTTAATCAAGAATCTAGAGAATGCTCTTAAAATTATCAATTTGAGGTTCATCATTATTGAGGAATACAATCAAGTATTACAATACCTTGAGTTGCTACTCTGAAGACAGAAATTAGATTTGAGTTGCAGCTTTTTCAAACGTTAAAATGCAGTTTTTCTAGCCATTTTTCCAACTACAATCGGCTCATAGAGCAACATACATACGCCGGTTATATATTTGTGTTTTTTATTAAAATCTCCAAGTGCTACAATCTGCAAATATGAGCCGATCTTTTCACCTACCAATTCTTCCAAATATTAATCACAATCAGTTGTTGTTCTTCACTATTGAACAGATTCTGGTTCATAATATTTTGGGACAATATGTAATCGACAGTTACATTGTCCCCGTACCTGTTAATTCTGGTTATAGGTAGGCCAAAAAAGCATGCAAGATTTGATATTTTTTTTTCCTTCATTTTTTTGGCGATTATAAGCTACAGATACATGTTTCGATATCCTCAGCACGTATATCTGACCAGCAGAAGCCACATGATCATTATTTTCCATTTAAGATTCTTCATATGCTTGAATAAACTTTTCAGTTGTACTTTGGTTTATATGGTCTTACTCACCCAACAAATAGCCAAATCGGTAGGATCAAAATTACGATAATCTGATTAGCGAGATGTAAATGCACCCACTTTTTCATCACCACTAGAATCTTCGTCGTCATTATTAAGTTTCATTTTTTTCTACTAAAATAACAAAATCCTAGTTTTACTATTTTCCCCAGCTGCTGCTTCTTCTTCTTCTTCAAACCCTTAAAAAAAGAATCTCTATTCAAAATCTTACCATCTAACACTAACTATAACCCAATTTCAAACACTAATTAATTTAGCTACTAATTGAATTAATCAAACACTAACTAATTAGGGACACATTAGCCATTAACAAAAATAAGTGGACAAAAGTTTTTTAAAATTATTTCTAAATTACCATTTTTTAACTTATTCAGTATACCTCAAATGGTCGAAGCAGACCTCAAACTAGTCGGGGGAAAAATACTAATACACCAATAAACACTTGTGCTCCGAACAATATACATCAAATACCTTGTGCACAAACTTATGAAAGGGCTAGGCATAACCAGTTGACCAAGTGATACAAGAAATCAACATCATAATATTTTTGCTTTAAAGATACAGTAGACCAAAAGGTGCACAATTAAACTCTATTTTTTTTTACACAAAAAATGCTTTAAAGGTGTATCAATTTTGTATCTAGCATATTAACTCTGTAAAGAACATGATCAAAGGGAATAATGATTGAAAATTTACAGACAAATATAAGGCTAAATTATTAAGTTCGGATATATTTGGGACTAAACAATAATTTTTTAAAAAAAAATATTTTGGACATGTTGATGGTGGATTTTTAATTAAGGTTATATTCGTAAAATCACACAGGAAATTATGTATCTCTGATCAGCATCGGAATCATAAGAAATCCATGTCTTCACCTTCCACAAGAGAAGTGAACTGCATTTCTGTAACCTCATCAAATGTAATAATATATGACGGCAATATCAGGGTTTCTGAAGTAAATCTTTCGATATTCCATATATTCTACAGTTAAGCTGAAAGACTCAACATCTCTTTATGAATTCGGAATTCATCTCTGGTGTCTGAATTTCCCTAGAATAATATTCAGAATTAATATGATGACCGTCGGCTCTTATCAGAATCAATTAAATGCTCCTAAACAGATTGCATGCTAGTATAAAACGACTAATTAATTGAATCTAGTGATGTATTCATTGGTTGAATTCCTAGAAAATACACTAATTAAACCCTAACATTCACTTACTCAGATTCATGGCTTTTCTCAGCTGAATTCCATGGAACAGTAATGGATATTTACCTTTCGGTCATAAGGGGCACCCCAAGTAATCCCAGAGTAAAATGCACAGATGTATTTAATAATAATGCTCAAAGGAGCATCCAAAAATATGGAAGAACAAGGATATGGAAGTTGTATCAAATAAGGAAAATGAAGAGAGAGAAATAATAATTAAAACTAAAACTAAAATAAGGAACACTGTGGGAGTGAACCCACACGGCTGGAAAACCGACCATGCTGCCGATTTTGGCCGGTCCCCCTTTCCTTCTTATTTTATAATTATTTTAGGGTTTCCTCTTTCAAGGACTTCCTCTTTTGATCAAAACTCCTGATTTCTATATCTTATCAAATATTGCTCCATGGACCATATGGTTTGCAAAGAAAGTGGTCCTGCAACCATTATGGCTTTCTACCATAAAAAAATATTATTTTAATGTTTCAAATATTGGTCTTTCAAGCAAAATTAAGAGTTTCAGTCAAACCCAAATTCTTCATAAAAGGATGAAATAACGCTCGATTGACCATCAGAAAATATCAAAATTCTCAGGGTTGGTCTGCGAACAACATAGTGACACGAGCGTGCCACCATGACCGGCCATGGTCGGCTCCTTACTTGCAGAAAGTCGGTCCCACCTCCATCATTGATTAATGACCTAATTAATTAATCTTCTGGAGTTCATATCTTGTTCAAACTCTCTCCAAAACCTTGGAAGATGATCCATTCACCATCAGATGGTCTCACGACCACAAAGGGCCGGTTTCTACACCCCTTGGCCGGTCCTCCTCCTTATATAATTAGGTTTTACTACCTAATGCTCAGTAAAACACTATTTTAATTATGATTAAAACACTAATTAATCATCCTTTCACCAACTTCTCTGCAACTGACTTTGGTCAATGCTCAGTCAAGCATATGGATACCACATGGTCGGTCCATCACCACCTATTGTCGGTTCCTCTCTCATCCATCGTCATAATGATTGATGAATCATCCATCCGCCAAAAATTAGGGTTTTGAACCCAATGCTCAGCAGAGCATAATTCTGAACAGGTTCAAATACCAATAAATTTTATGTTGATCCAAGAATCAACATTTTAATTAATAATTTAATATTCGAATATTTTGTTAATATTTTAATGATTCAACTGTTAATTGCTCTACAAAGCAATATTTTTCATGTTGATCCAACCATCAACACTCGAGAATTTCATCCTGATCCGGCTATCAGTATTTTATAGGTTCATCAACCAATACTCAGTTTGGTCCATCAACCAACATTTGGTTCGTCAGTCGATAATTATTTTAATATTATAATTTTTCCTTGTCATTCGACTGACCCATGACACATGGATCGAGATGAACCTTTTATGATCATTCAATAATGATTATCTTCATATGACTGTCTATCACTTGCTTAGCATATCATAATGGTTTATGATCTAGTGATCACATTAAACCTATGCTTATCAATCCAAGTCATTTGACTATCATTACTGCTTCTGTTAGAGCAATGTTTGGTTGAACCCAAAAGTTTTGTGATCTCAAGCTTGTTGTCAATTTTAGATTATCAAAACTATATCTTGATTTCTAGTCTACTAAGTCAGGTCTCAGACTAGGTTAGAATTTGGTAGTTGACTATCAGACATCACCCTTGAAGACTGAAGATTGATGAAGATATTTGGAGAACTTCTGTATCATGTATGTGAAGACTGAACCATTCTATTTTACTCACTATCTTACCATTCTATTTTTTTGAGACGATGTCGTATGAATTATAGTAGATTTACAAAGAAGAACTTTTGAGTCAAGCTTGTGTTGTTAAAAATATCGAAATATGATTCTAAGCAAAGATGTTCAACGATCTTAAAAAATATTAGTTCTAAACAATTTATTGCGTAATTAATTTGTGAATCAATTAAAAATTGCTCTCGCAAATGATTTATCACGCTGGAATGTTTCAAACATCATAAGAGAGAAATATTGAACTTTCTGATATTCTACTCAGGGTAGGTTGGCAAACCAGTTCGCAAACCATAGATATATGAGTTTCAAAAATACAGGAAGGTTGGCGAACCAGTTCACAAACCGCAAGTTTAGTGGGGGGCAGTTCACAAACCGTTATGAACTGAAATTTAAAAGTTGGTATTAAAGGCTAGCAGTTGATGAACCCGGTTGATAAAGCTGGTTCACGAACCATGGTCAATTGAATTCGATAGTTTTGTAGGGTTGGCGAACCTGGTTCACGACCCGTTGCACCCTGACTCATGAACAAGCCCAACGGTTCACGAGCCGTTGTACCAACTGTCCCAGTTTAAGATTTTATTATATGTTCAAAGACTTATTTTTAAATATGTTTAGCATTACTAGAACTCTCTTAAACACTTCTAAGACTTCATTGATCACTCAAACACTTCTGTGTGTGCATCATGATTAAAATCTTAAGTGTTTAAATGAACATCAAATTGCTTTAGTTCTTTGACATACTTACCAAACCGAACAAGCATTATACACGGTTCCAGAACCGGTTCCTAGTGTATATTTTTCTATTATATTTTTAAGACCTAAAGTGTTTGCTTGATTCTCAAGTTATCTTAGCTCGAACTCTAAGTAACCCCAGGTCCTTGAAAATCTATAAATAGAGATGCTCTTTCAACTGGGAAATTCAATCCTTCACACTTTATGTCCTAGTTGATTCTAGAGTCGTCCTATATAGACCAAGATTTCCTCTGAGAAACATAATTAGGTCTAGGTCTAACTCCTTGGGGATTCGTAAAGGCAGGTTCGACTATCTTTACCTTGATAGTTCGCGTATCCTGATCTTGCGTTTTTGTTATCGAAGTTTTCGTAATCTCTTTCAGGCAAGATAGATAATAATCACAAAGTTCTCTTCGTCTCAGACTTTGTGATTCCTGAAGATCGATATATGAAAACTGATCTTAATTGATATTTTGGAGATTGTTTTTGAGAGGTGGTTAAGAATCTAGGCTACTCATCGGGAGTCCGTAAGTTCCGAACTTGTGAGGCTTGCTATCTTTGTTTATTGCAAACAGATTTATTTACCTTGATCTTTGAAGATCAAATAAGCTTATTATCTATTAGTGGCAGTTTGGTATCAAAAGTATTCACTTAGGTTGAAGTAACTCTTAGGCTGTAAAGGACGTCAGATAATGGGAATCAATTACGTTGATCCTTGCGAGGTTCAAGAGACGCAAGGAGCACAAATGTAGCTGAATCGCTTAGAGGGTGGATTCGGTCTCAACTACATTCCAGTCTGAAGTCTGATAGTAGTCTAGTATCTCTAGCGGCTTAATACAGTTTGGTGTTCAAATCTGGACGAGGTCCCGGTTTTTTTATGCTATTGCGGTTTCCTCGTTAACAAAACTTCTGGTGTCTTGTGTTTTTACTTTTTCGATTACGAGACTAGTATCTTGTAGAATTCGTATCTTGAAAGATTGATAACAAGTTTAATTACTTGGAAGAATTTCGATTGAATTATTTGGATACGACTGGATTGATCTTGGATATTTATTTTTGAGATCGTCCAAGTACTCTGCTTAACAATCAGGTTCACGGATTCTCTGTGTATATACATACTGATTGATTAGAGGTTAGAGACATATTTTCAAGGATCATTTGGTTGATCTACTTGAAATTGTATTAATTTTTGACCATATAGGTTTCCGAACGAAAAAGTTGGGTATGTACTTGGTACCCATGCGTTTTCATCTTCAACTAGCATAATGATATGCCACAATTATCAGTGACCTAATTCAAAATTCATGGTCCACAAAGCATGTTTATGTTCCATCAAACACTTCATGCTTCATCCATCACAACCTTGAATTACGAACTATGTTCAATTTATTAGTCAAGACTCATGGTCTTACTAGGTCAACAGTTGACCACATAAAAATACGTCTGCAAAATAGACTTTCACATGAGACATCAATTCATGTCACATGGGGGATATTCCCCAGGGTTTTGGTCAGGCGGCCTACAACACGTGCGATGTGCAATACATCCACGATGAGAAATGTTAGTAAGTCGTGCTGATAGTTGAAGGAATAAATGGAATAGTGGATGATCAATTAACTAAGTCTTCCATTCATAGTGGAAGTGGTTTATGCACGTTCTCCCACTTCCCCATTCTTCCACTCTCTTCAACCATCACCACTTACATGAGATCGATGTGCTGTAATAAATAGGTTTCTCAACCTATGATTTGATAACTAAGACAACTGAATCGAGTAAGACTCAACACACAGTCAATTATCAATTACTCACAAAAGATTTCTCTCTTGTCTACACAGATAAATCATCTTCAAAGCAATTCAACATATCACATGATCAATTGATCAATCTCCACACATTCTCAGCTTCCCTCCCTACAGACCGACCCTTCTCCTTCCTTGTGACATAATTGAATCTGGAACGACCATTATCTTTGTTTAGGCCATAGTCCTACAGATTAGTCTCTCGGACTCAAAGTACTCTCATGCAGTACATTTGTTTAAAGGTTCAGACGATTTGTTTCATCGAGAAATTGCCTCATCCACCACTTTTGTATCAGAAAACCAGCAAACCGTTTTTATCCGACAACAAGAACAAACCGTTTTCTAATCCTTCCCCTAAAATTCATGTCCTAGTACATAACACATACCACGACTAGAATCTTGATCACATACACTAGTAGACTATTTCTAGAAGAACATCGCAAACAAATTAAGACTACATGATGGAATCTCAAAAAAATTATTCATCAATTTTCCATGTAAACCACCCTTCCTAGCCAGCCTGTAAGTAGCCTAGCGCGATCGAAACTAAAAACCATCTCCACGACTCAACTGAGAAAATAATGAGAAAGAATCAACTAATTAATAACATTACATTAATCATCTATGATTTCATTATACTTACTAATATTAGTGTATTATAATCGACATTATTACAGAATCATTAGGCACATCATTAGTAAGAATTATGTCAAATTAGTTATCATTAACATATTATAGGTGACATTCGTTAGAACAATTAAGTGCATTAATTGTAAAATTTAATTAAACAGATTAATACATATATATTATAATCGAAAATAATTAAAATAGTTAGGTGCATTAAATGCATGGAATCTATAGCTTTTCTTTATACCAATTAATATTGGTATATTTTGCAGTGGATATATAGGGAAGATAAAAAGGCATAGGAAAGTTTCTATTGAACAACATCATCAGGTTACATGGAACAATATCCTATATATACATGTAGGAGGAAAACCCTAGATACTATATTGGGCCGCACATCCATGGGCTACAAGCCCTGCAACACTCCCCCTTGTACGGTCCAGTAGAACTTCATATGTAGTGCTTCACATTTAGTGCTTCGAATATAGTTCTTTAGATGTTGTCCTCTCCTTGATGACTTGTGCCAAAATCAATTGCCCCGTTAAAACTTTGACAAGGAAAAACCCCGTGGGATAAAACCTTAGTACAACTCTTCACATGTAGTACTTCACATGTTGTCTCGTATTTTACATATAGTTCATCACATGTAATAAGATCTTTAAAGATCGCCGAGTCTAAGTTAATTGTCTCCTTAAAACTTCGTCAGGCTAACCCATAGGAGAAAAACCTGAACTAAAGAAAAAGAGTACAATATTAGGTAAACTTAGAACATAGTTGGATGCGTATACGTTGCCTCATTAAAATCTTGACAAGGAAAACCCAGTGGGATAAAACCTTGACGAAGGGAAAAGAGTACAACGTGACAAATGCAAGTAAAGGTGATCTGTTGCATATGATCACTTTGCTCCGTTGAAGTTGACTGGTTACATCACAACTCCTAAGGCAGAAAATCCTCGTGGGAAAGACAATAGCCTTAGCTGGGAAATTACATTCCCGGTGTTTGTTGTTGTCTCATTAAAAACCTTTCCGAGCAACAAAACCCTGTGGGAAAAAGTAACCTCGATGAAGGAAAAGAGTTCAACACACCATTAGATGCTCCCCCTGATGTCAGACAATTTTCATTAATCTAATGCAGTCAAAAGAAGTTTATCACACTTTACTTTGGTGACTTGAATGTTTATAAGACCTTGTTGTTGATTCTAGAAGTTACGTTGCTTAACGGACTATCGCGTTTCATTTCTTTGATTCGGATATTTTCAGTAATATCAACGCGATCTTTCTGTCTTCAACGTTTAACATACTTGATGTTGATGTGGTTTTAAAGTGGTAAGTAAGGTTGTCGTTCACTCGGACTTGTGTAGATTCGAGTTTTAAATTTAATAAAAATATATACAAAAATATTACAAAGGGTGCGAGAGTTACTGGGATTCAGGATTTCACCGAATTCAAAACATAAGGTTCAATTATTAATTCTTTGACAATTTTAGCTCAAGAAAAACATGGACTCTATTTTTGCCAAGGTAGATTCTCAAAATAATGATTGTAAATCCTAAGCATGATGTATCAAAACACCTAAGCTAAGCATACATCATCAAATTAACTGACAACCAATTAATTCAAATCATAATTTCAATTAAAATTAATGCAAAAGTATTAAAAAGAATTACTAAATTACCCCAAGTATGATATTCGTCTTCCTCCGTCATCCCAGTGTTGGGGTTTAGCTCTTCATGGTAAAAACATGCTCAAAAGATTGATTCATGGCTCAAAAAGTGTTTTTATTGAAGAGAAATAATAATACAGCGAATCTGCAACGTTTTTTGGCGTTACAGAAATCACCGTTACAATGAAGTGCTGTTTATAAAAGATAAATCGGTTCTGCCGTTGAAGAACGACACTCATCTGCGATTGTTCTGTGTTGTTCAATGTTCTTCGTGTTCTTCAGCTCCGCACCAGCAGAAAACAGCAGCAGCAGGTTTTCTTCAACCTTGATTTCTCGGCTCTGTGGTGTTCTAAACTTCCCCTAACTTTCGACACCCCTTCTATATGACCCAAACAATCTATTTATATCAAAAACACCGATTAAATCTCTCCAGAATCTTCCAAAATCTCTTCCTTTCTCTTCACGGAAAAGTTGCGGCAATTTCTTGTTTTAGGATTTCCACGCGTTTCTGAGCTTTCCTTTTGATTCTAAACTCTTCCTTAGATAGATATAAAGCTTTGGGAAGGTTTATAACACTTTAATCTCTCTAAAATGTCCTAAAATCGGTCACACACGTGACTTTCCATATTTTGCTGTTGAGA